>CM054060.1:244107539-244684840 GCA_028641055.1 Alopecurus myosuroides | reverse complement strand
CGAATGTTATCCAGCAGCAGGTTTTCCTTAAGATCATTGGTGTACTACGAGAAAAAACCGAAAAGGATTTGGGACTGTACACTTGCTCAACTACAGCTTTTATGCTGATGGTTCTTCTTTATTCGTACCCCACTGTTCCTCACTGTCATTTCCATTCACATGGATAGTGCCATCGGTAGAACCATCAGCATCGACCTCAACAGCATCTTCTTGGCTGTCTGCTACTCCGTCATCTACAAAAGCCTGTTGAACCAAAGACCAAGACGGTGTTATCATGTATGCAAGGATAGGTATGAAAGGGAGAAAAAGAAGCTATTAGAGTAAAAATAATAATAAATGCAGAGTTCCATAAGAAGACCAGACTAATCGACACAACGTGCCCATTAGTGGTGACCCACATTGCACAGGCTACTCCTAAAATTATTCCAGTTAAGGGCCCGCTTGGTTGGCGTATACTACCCAAAACAACAGGAAAACTCTACGGACCACTTGAGGTCCCGCTACAAATCCGGCATAGGCTGCGAAAAAATTCCGGCTCTGTAACCTTAACCGGGAATTCAAGCACGCCCTTATTTGGATGTCCACAGAAAATTTGAACCAAAATCCCTTCCAAGCCGAACAGATTGAGTTGGATCAGAGAGTACCCAAAGAAGACCAAGAGAGTGTAAAGTATATACACACAATGCTCGAGGATCTGGGAACTCAAAGACAATGAAATATCTACATACGGAACACTCGCTCACAGAAAATCTACATACGGAACGCTCGCTCACAGACCTTAGGGACCAAACCCTTGGGCACAGTTGAATGGAGGAGATGAACGGTAGAGGAGCAGGGAGGAAGGAGGAATGAGAAGGATGAGGAAGAGGGGGGCTGACATCGGGGCGAGGGTGGGATGAGGTGCCCTGACTCCGCCGCTGGCAGCAGATGTGTTAAGGCACACCTGGGTAAGCAGTGGAGACTGCGCCACGCAGTTGGAAGCGGCGAGGAGATAGTAATTCCCTGGGCAGAGCGTTGATCCTGCGTCGTAGGACTTTCCAAGACAGAATACCCAATTGTTTATGCATTTGTGAACTGATCTTCGCGTGTTACAATGAAGTTTCTATCAACGACAAATAGTGCAATCACACTATCAACCAAAACACTTGTTTCCGGTGAATGAGACAATCGGTAAGAGAAACTACTTTCAGGACAGAGGTTCATAGCATGGGATATCTTTCAAAAATAAAATGAAAGAACTAACTAGATTCCCCACTAGCAGCTGATGGTTGAATTTTTATGGAAAGGATTATGATTAGTAAATTCTTCAATGTTTAATCTTACACCATTGCTGTTGTCTCAGTTGTTCCTGCTCGATGTGATTTTTTGCTGATTTAAAAAACGTAAATCAAGCAAAGGGGCATCATGCAGTGCTAGTGAATAGTGATGCAAAACGCATACCGACAGGTTCCTGAACAAGTCTATTTAGTTGCAAATATAACATGCAGCAGTGTGCGCACATGATTAATTGTTTATCATCAGTATTTTTCAGATAGATGCGCTTTTGTCTGAAAGCACAAATGTTACACGCTCACGAAAGCGCATCAACGACCAGCTACTCGACTGGAATTACAGGGCATATCTGGTGTGCACATCGGATGGTGCTATCATGAAAATTTATAACAAGCCTACAGGATAACTGTGCATGCTATCCACAACAGTTTTCTGCAAGAGTAATACCTCGTGAACAGTATCATTTTCGTTTGTTAGCTCCTCCCCGTCGTGTACATCCTCCTCTTCGTATACATCTTCCTCTTCGTGTACATGCATGTTTTTGAAAGCTTCCACAAGACTCTCACTGGATCTCTCAGCATGAATCATGTACTCCTCAGCAGGTGGATAGATACCCCTATTAAAAAAGGATTTTGTCAAAGGGCAATAACTAATAGCTTCAAATACAGGTACAAACATCATTTTCAATTCAATCAGATGTTCCAACTAAAGTAATAGCTAAATCCCGTCGCATTATGGAAGACTGTAATAAGGTAAACTTCACATAATGATATGTGGCTTAATAAAGATATAAATGAACCAAAACCTTTTGGGGGCAACGGCAGCTTCAACATTGAGAGCAATCTGCCAGTCTTCAAATAAGTTCGGATACTCATCAGGATCTGCCAAGGACTCTGCTGCTTTTGAGTTTACCTATAAAGCAAATGAAACAAAAAGAACGCCATCAGTTAGTAAGACGTGCCCCCCTGGACATTAAAGGGAGTGCAGTGCAAGTCTAATTGTCTAAAAAAGAGAGAAATCAACTAATAAAATATAACAAATCATGATTCAACTAATGTTTACATTCCAAGCAATCTGTAACCATCCTGAATTTAATGTATTAAGTCAGCTGGTACATTGTGCTTATTGAATTTGAAACATCATAATGATCCAACGCATTGATACCGCTAGTGCTGAATGGTAATGCTAAACGACATTTTTTTTTCCTGCTTGAACATGTAACTTATGTTGAAGTAACAAGCTGTACCAAGGAAATGTATTGCACTAATAATTTAATACCAAGTTCCGTGAAGGTCTGGGAAAAAGTTTTGGCATCAAACTGAACAAAAAGCAAAGGGGAATTATAAGGATGAATGTACTTTTTGGAGATCTTTTTTCCATAATGCTACAATCTCAGGGACTTTGCTTGGAAGATAAGATCTCGCCATCAATGCTGCTTCAGGAATACGATTGCTGTACAGACAATGGTAGTACACTTAACATATAATAACATGTATGAAGAAATACTGTACAAAACAGGGACAGCCTCACAAAAGCGCCCATACCTTTCAATCAACAATTGAAGGCATTCCTCCAACTTGCCTAGCATGAACAAACAAAGGAAGGCAACATTGTTCTTTCCTTGTTCTTTAGCCATAGACGCCAATTTTGTTATCCCTTCAGCGTCCCCGATGGATGAATACAAAAGCAATAGACCACTGAGATCCATGGCATGTAGAAGACACTCCTCTGCCATCTCGAGCTGCAAAAAGTTGTATGACACGTGAGACCAAGAGTATGCGGACTCAGAGGTTTCCATCTAGTGCAAGGCAGAAACATAACATGTGAAAGTTATTAGGATGTGACAGAAAGGTTTGGCATATTAGTGCAAGGCAGAAATATAACATGGCAAAGTTATTAGAGTGCAACTTAAAGATTTGCAATCGACAGCAAAGTTATTAGCTTTTACAGTCATCTATCTATCTATCTATACTTCTTATAAAGTAAAACCCCACTAACATGCATTAATGATTTTTCTATCTCAACATGCAAGCTATTCACATCATCCATTCTCCTAGCCAATCAATTGTCCATGTCATCTCCACTAATATTTATTAATGACTACATGCATGCTACACATTATCTATTTATTAAACCATCCAATTATTTATATTAATAATTTAAAATATATATACTATGACTGATTGAATTTTTTCTATTTGATTAGAAAACATAATGTATTCCATCTCTTATAAACTTTTATTGACAATATATTGAAGTTTCTAAAGAGGCCCCTGCAGCAACGCGCGGGGTATCCTTCTAGTATTTGCTAAAACAAAGGTTGAAAGAGCATAAGTTGAATGCAAAAAAACACTTCCTGTTTGAGCATGATGTTGAGCAACAAGCAAAGCATCTCCTTCCCATCGAAACTGTGATGTAATATTTCTACAGAAATGTCTACCCGATGTTACTTTAGGCTGTATCCATGTCTAATTGTAGTTATTAACTCATCCATCTATCAGTAATTAGGAAACTCAAAATGCCATGTCACAATAATCTAATGCACTAGCACAATATTAAGTGAGCATAGAAGGTAAGTGATATTGTGATACACCCGGTAGCTATGTACCTTTCCAGTAGAGATTGCTAACTCCCCTAACTGCTTCCACTTAGACTCACTTTGCACCTCAAGAGCAATTGCCTGCAAAGCAACTACTCAGAATATTTGAATAAAGGAGAAAGCTTTCTTGGAAATGCGAAAAACAATAAAGTCCACTATGCCTTTGCATCATCGACTCGACCAAGCTGTACTGCCAGATCAAATCTGTAGTTAGAGTCCGTTGCTATGTCAAGGGCTTCCTCCAACATGCCCCGTGATTCCAAGAAATGTGCAACGCTGAAAATAAAAGGTTATATTTGTTTGTCGAGGCCTGAACTGCTTAGTACAGTTAATAGTAGAACATGGGGCACCTGTCATATTGTTCCTTTGGTATAGACGGCAAAATATCATTTGCACGATCGAAATCTCCGCGCAGTACTAGTGTTTTATATTCAATCAAACTGAGGAGTAAAGTGTACCCAACAACACTGCAATAAGAAAGAATTTTAGCTTCAGAAGTTCATTGTGAGTTCGTACCATGAACAATACAAGAGCAACAAAGATATACTCACTTAAATTGCTTGTCAATAAGATAGACACGGCTCTGGTTAGCAAGATATCCTAGTAAG
The DNA here is from genome assembly GCA_028641055.1 of Alopecurus myosuroides. Classification (NCBI taxonomy): domain Eukaryota; kingdom Viridiplantae; phylum Streptophyta; class Magnoliopsida; order Poales; family Poaceae; genus Alopecurus; species Alopecurus myosuroides. The sequence continues at coordinate 244,680,361 of CM054060.1, read as the reverse complement.
TACATTGGTCTGTCCAAGTGAAACAAGGTTGTGACCTGTAGCGCATGGAATGATAATGAGTTGAAGGGGTACAAGTACAACTACAACTGGTTATGAGTTGAAGAAAGCGACTTTTCATATGATAAAAAGCTCACCTCTCCTCCTACGCAGTAATTAAGCCGTGATGCAGAATTATTGTAGATAAAACAATCGCCAACCCATAGCCCAGTTCGGATGCGTTCATTGATCTCATGAAGCAGTTCAAATGCATCTTCCACGCCCTCCTCGCCAACTGAGCCTCCTCCATCCAAATGAGAAGATACGACATCTCTCTGGGAGATAGATAATGTTGTGTGATTACAGAATGTTAAAGTGAAAAATAGTTGCACACAAGTGTTTCATGTAAATTTCTGACGTCTTAGTAAAATCATCAACACAATAAAAGAGCATGTGTACATCAGCAGCATAGGAACATAGCTACAAATTATGAAAGGCAACAGAGTTTTAATAAAACTCACATTGTACTTCAATATGTAGAATGATGTATCACTTGCAACTGTCACTAAATCACCACTGTCAGCCCAGTAGACATTCTACAACAATTAAAACAGACCTTTTTAGTGGCATACCATACAAAAAGGCATGGAAAAGAAGTTTCAGGAAGCAACACGGTTAACTCACTTTCACATTGACATCAATTCGACGTATCAACCTGCAATCCGCCCAGTCGTAAAAGCAGATGAAGTCATTTGTACACATAGCCAGTAATACTCCACCAAATACACGTTCTGCGGAGAATGTTGGCCTTATACTTTTTCTCTCCTGAAATTTTAGCTTTCTATGTGTCAGGAATTCTAGTAACAAAGGTTGACATGTGGAATTAAAATGTTCAGGCATTAGCTTAATCCTCCGCCAGTAAGGGTTCAAGCATTGACATACTTTTTAATATCAAATATGTGCATCATCAATACTTTAATAGGAATAAAGGACAGTTGCATAAAAGTATGAGACGTTGACTCAAGATCACAACCTGAATCTGAACCAGCGGCACCAAATACGTATGCATATCCTATTTCTCCTTGCACTTTACAGTTTACATAACAAAGTTTCTCTCTTTGTTTGATGAGGCTTATTTTTATTTTGTGCATAGATTAAAAAATGGTGAGATCTAGTCATCTAGGTAAGATGGGACAAAAATTACATGAGTGGCATTATTAAAAATGTTCCACCAATTTATATGGGTAGTAGGGCAGCCTTTTGTTATGAGACATAGAAATAATGAATAACCATCAATAGATTGCAGGAATTCTGGTTTCATGCATGAAGATGGTAACAAATCAGGTAACAGAATATGTGCAGTAGCATGTGCGTGTTCTCTTATCTATAGATGAAGTTTGTCAAAGATAGAACAATAATAATTACCACAAACCAGTAGTAGGGAAAACAAAGATGCTACTTATACTGAATATACAAACCTGGAAATTTTTACTGTATATCTTTATCCTCGAGGTGCTTTCCCTGACAGCGTATTCACCATCAGTTGACCAAACGATTTCAAGTGCAGACCCAAAAGATCTATTCCTCCATGCTAGTGCTGTATAAATTATGTATTCTCCATCTCCACATACAACAACAAATCTCCCGTTCGGATTGTGTCTTAAACTCTGAAACGAAGATCAAAACTAGTAACTTGCTCATGAAAATTGAACAGCTACATAATGGAAGGTTAATAGTTTCACCATGAATGAAGACATCTAATAACTCAAAGTAATGTTTAATGTTGTACGGGAGAATGTGTTAGTGACTTAGTGGTCATAATTCATAAGTCATAACATCGTCATGTGCTTTTTTTTTACCCAAATAAGTACAATTCAAAACCAACACTTAGTTCCATATTGTGCCATTGCAAAAAAAAAAGACCTAACACGTTTCATTTCAGTGTTAGAGCTTTTAATTGTACCAGAAAATAGAATATCATATATAGTGGGGTTACACCGAAATAACTAACCAATTATGTGCATTTAGAAAAAATAGAATAAAAATATTTTAGCATGCAACATCCCTCATGAAATGTTGTACTGTAATATGATGTATGGAATAAAAAAGAAACAAAACAATCACAAACTTGGGACTCAATAACAGACAGTGGACAAAGAAGAGCATCACTATGTGAATGATGCATTCATTTCCATATCAAAGGTAACCTACTTGTGGGTAAAGATCACAGCTTCCCAACTCCTTCACAGCCAATGGTAAGCGCTCACCGTCCGCAATCTGACAAAGAAACAGGTTAAATAACAAGCATAAAGCATATACCATGATAACAAGTTTTCAACAAATTGGCATGGTGAACAAGGAGAACCTCGTTGCCTGCGCCAACAGACTTGATATTGACAGTTTGGATTTCATTATGTTTTGCCCATATGATTTTTCCACTGTTATCCATGCTAGCAACTGGAACTTCACGGCCAATTTTAATCATAATTGTTCCTTCATCGTATCCAATCACAATCCTACAAAAATTAAGACATTATATCACTAACTTAACTTGCAAGGAAAGAACAGGTTAATGAAAGCATAAACTCTACATCTTTCAGTGAAGAGCAGATTCTAGAACTAGCAGTTTAGCACATAAACAATGTCCTCACACTGTAGGAGATTATGGCGCAGAGAATCAATATATGAAAATAATTGCTTTCTCCTGATATTTGAGGAATAAATGTAATACAAAATGTTCAATGTGGTCGCCTTGTTAGTGTGTGTGGAGCTTAAATAGCAAATAAAGATGACATTCAGCGTCATGGCCCTTCACATTGGCCATGTCTCCATAGATTCATACAGTGCAAGTGCTAAATATCCATTACCTTCTTGACCCTTTCATGTACCCTAAAGCCCAAACTCGCTCAAGGCCATAATTAAGAGTGTTCTCGAGCCTGTAAGTGCATCAAGAAAAGCATTATTCACTCGTTTGAACTAATAGAAAGAACTGATACAAATGGAATAATAAAATACAGAACTAATGATGAAAGAAACGTTAGCTGCCAAGTAGGCCAATTCATATACAGTAATGTATTGCTAACGGTACATTTTAGCAAGTACCATTCATCTAAATAGAACAGAAAGCAGCAGATACCCATGAATCATTATGTTGAATACTAATTTAATACTTTGGTAAGAGAATTCAAGAGATACCTTTACCTAATTATACAAAATCTGCAAAGATGATAGCTCCAAAAATTAATTGCTCTAAGTACTAAGGGAAGACTATAGCTGTAGGAATTCTCTTGTTCTCAGCACTACTGTTTTATAGGAATTAATCACATCCATCATTGCTAATGGCCATATGGTAATCTATTCATACATTTCAAGATATTTTCATGTACAACCGTAACAACCAGCTGTGGCACCAACCAATACAGATTTAAGATCAAATATGCCTGTTGATCCCTACTTCTAGTTGTAATGCTTTCTACTGTTATACCGATTGCAAGTTGTAGTGAATGACTGGGTTGCAATGCAAAACTTACACTCAGATGAGCAAGTGTGTAACCATTTCACTGAACAACTATAATCTAGAATTAAACCATGAAAAGCTATATAAACTGAGGATAGTGAATACACCACAGAAGGTATTGATAAATTTACACACAAAATACATGTAGAAGAAAATTAATAACTCCAACAGGTAATATCAGCATCCGGTGTGTGCATAGATGTTAGTTTAAAAACCAGAGCTTCTGACAACGCACTATTAGTGTCATCTCCAAGAATATCATAGCACGGAGACCGAGATTTGTGGGGAGGAGGGCTACCTGTAGGTAGTAGAGTGCCACAGGCGAACTGTGCCATCCTCTGAGCCAGTAATTATTATAGGTAGTTCCGGATGGAAACAGACAGCAGAGACATTGTGTGCATGTCCTTCAAGTGTTTGAACGCAGCTCTTTGTTTGGTAGTCCCAGACCTGATCCAAAAAATTGTGTAATAAGTCGGACGAAAGCCCAATACCCTCACATATACAAGCACAATTCAGTGCAGATGGCAAACCTTTGCAGTCTGATCATCAGAGCCAGAAATTAAAAATGGCCGATCACCACCAGTGAAGTAATCAAGACAGTTCACACCTTTTGAATGGCCATCCAATGTGAAGTTAGGATCAGGAGAACCAATACTCCATATCTGAAGTTAACGTCAAATATTAGGGTATCAGCTACATACAACGATACAAAAAAGGATGCGATTTTTACAAGCATCTTCCTTAAGAACAAATACGGACCTTTATTGTGCGATCAAGGGAAGCACTAGCAAAAGTATTGGTATCCTTTGGGTTAAATGTGACTTGCATCACATAGTGAGAATGTCCCTCAAATATGTGAGTGCATGCCCAGCCCTTATCCCAATCCCAAAGCTTAATCAGCATGTCATCGGACGATGACAGCACAAAAGGCTGGGTTGGATGAACAGCCACACACCTGATGTAATCAGTATGAGCTTCAAATACCTTGACCTTATCCATTGTATTGTAATTGTACACACGGATGAACATATCGTCGGCACCAGCAACGACCCATTGCTTTCGTGCAATGAATTTAGCCGAACGAACTGTGATTGATGTGATATATTAATAAGACAGTATTCCGAGCAAGAGAAGTAATAATTTAGGTGGGAAAGCATACCTGGAAGCTCTGTGACTTCAAATGATTTCACCATTGTCTGGGGGTAAATAAATATATTTTTGTCAGTCAAGTGTTAACAGCTATACAGTTGTATATCTCAAGTCACAAGAAAAGGAAGTTATATTTTCATTTTCCGCCTCCTGTTTCACTTGTTTCCCTTCCAATAGCCTTCTGGAAGTTGTTCGTTACTTTTGTTTTCACTTTTCGCCAGTACATTTTTAAAAAGGTGCATCAAAGCCTGCTTGTCTGGCCTGTAATTGCTAATAAATAAGTGCTCGATAGTCCCTCTCTTTCTCCCTTCCAAGGAAAGCCAGGCATATCACCTAGCTCACTATAACACACACCCTAAATCGCGTTTGAAATGACATACGCCTTAAATCCAAAATGAGTCTCAGTTTCTAGATACGTATAGAAATTATAATTTAATTTAATTAAAAAAAAGCAGCATACAAGGTACAAGTAACACCATCGTAACTGCTTATAATATTCATCCAGTTTAGCTGAAATTATAGGAAGGCGGGGCTACAGTGAACAGCCACCTACCTGCGTTTGGTAGTTCCAGATGCAAACACTCCCGGAGTAGAGGCTCGACAAAATCCTGCATCAAACAATAGGACGGTGATGCAAATTACCACGGTTTGGTCGAGAAGCATTGATCGCTCGCACATGAATTTTGTACTCAGAATCAAAATCATATCCATATCACGGCACTAACCATGGCTCTGTCGGATGCAGATCCACGGACTTGACCCTCTCCGACCTCTGAGCGAGCTTCCTCTGATCCAACCGAACACAGAAGCAACATAAGCGACACGAAACAAAACATTCACCGGGTAGATCCTACTAGCAAGAGGCATCGCGATTACCTTGATATCCAGACGGAGCGGCTGCCACATTCACGGCCATCAACAACAACAACAACAACAACAAAACACGAAAACAAGGAAACCACGTCAGTACATAACGAACTGAAAGCCCAGATCCACTGGGAATTCGACGTGTCTGGCGGCGGATCTCGCCGCGGCGCAACGCGATACGAACGCGCCAAGCGATGGCTTAGCGTCGCCGCCCATCGCCTGATCTCGGATCGCATTCGCGTGTGAGCGGCGAGGAGAGGCGGGGCGGAAGCGGTTTGTGTGGAAGGCGGGACAGAGGCGCACGTACCATTGTGGCGCCCCCGACGGCTACGGCGGCGACGCGGCGCGGAAACGGGACCTCGGGGGAACGAGGTTCCTGTGGGGGCTTCGTGGGCGCGGGGGAGGCGGAGCCGCGTGCGTGGGCTCTCGCCGGGAAGGCGCGGCGCGGAGGAGAGGATTTGCGAGTGGAGGACGAAGTGCGCGATGGCAAACGGGTCTCTCGGTCGCTCGGAGGTAGTACTATGTGCTGGTCGATTGGATCTGAAGGTTGTGCGCGCGCGTATGTTGCACTGTTGCCTTACCGATGTTGACTTCTCGCGCTGACGTCGTAGTTAAGCAAACTTTTTTTTCACAGAGCAGACTAGGGAGTCCTGCCGTGATTTGGCGTGCTGCTGCCGTGGCTCCTGACTCGTGAGTCGTCGATTTCTACGAGAATCCTGGTGGATCAACGAGACATACTCCCATTGCATTGGTTTTTGTCCTGAATCAAATTTGGTAAAGTTTGACTAAATTTATATGAAAATATCAACATCAACAATTTCAAATAAATACAATGTCAGCACAATGCGCACAGGTTAAGTTCTAGATCAATTTTTGAAAAGTTGGATCAGTTTATATGAAGAATATCAACGTAAACAATATCAAAAATACATTTCATAATGAATCTAGTAGTATTGATTATGAAAATTCACTTTGTCACCCGGATGCATATGCACCCGGTATTTTAAAATCATATTTTAGAATATCGATAAAATCTAAAATAAAATTTCACGGATACGTATTCACATTCTATGTGGCAACAAAGTAGTTTCGCGAATAAACGATATTTTGTGTGGCTGGTGTAAAAAAGACAAACAAAAATCTAGCGAAAAGGCTTATTTTACATCAAAATTTGCCTTTTTTATATACAAGCCACAAAAAGTATCAGTTTTTTTAACGACTTTGTGAATACATAGGATGTTAAAATCTATGCGTGAACCTTTTTTTTTATATTTCATAATACATTTCAAATAAAGGGTGCATATGCATCGGAAGCCAAAATACCACCCCCGATTGATTTGGTATTTTCAATATTGATATGTTTTGTATAAATTGGTCAAAGTTTACAGACCTCATTGTAGAGCAAAACTAGTGTGCAGTATATTTTCAAGTGAAGAGGGTATATCTACAAATATGTATTTGACTAAAAATCAAGTAGTAAAGAGACATGTGCTCTGTTTTGGGCGACGACTGAATCAGTGGTGGAAAAAAGAAGTTTGTAGCTTCTTTTGGCTTCCTAGAGATATTGGATCATTACTATAAATAGTTGGGCTAGTTTATATAAAACTCGTAATGTTCATTGTTCGGTTCACCGTTTCATTATATGCATGGGCTAGCGGATGGTTAAAACATGTCTTGGGTACGGTAATGTTTGCAACAGAAAGAACACTTTCAACAGTGAATAGCACAATATCCAGACCTCTCGCTAAGGAGACCCACCCGTTGAAACAGATACTTATTTTTGATTCAACTCAGATTATCGCTTGCCTCTTCTCCCGCCTTATTACCATATGAGTAATTGGGCTTAGACGGATTCATCTAGCTCTTATCCACGGCCGAATAACAAGTAAATCCATGCTCTACTACATGCCCGTGCTAAGAACATACTATCGATAATCATATATGATATGGGGTGGCCCGATCTTCTCGATGAACTCTCTCTCACTCTTTTTGTATTTTCTGGATTTTGTGATAACTAGTGCTACACTGAGATCTCTCACTTGGATGACCCTTGATGCCAATGCAACAACAACCAATCCCTTTGGATATTCTCAACTACACACTCTTGCACACGTAATCAAAGATCACGAGTGGTCATGTATCCCCCTATTCCCAGATGGAATAACAAGATATCACGCAACTTTGACTTGAGTAACACCACCAACACGGTGGGCATAACTTTCAGATGAACATGGTTCAATCTAGAAAATCTAGGGTTTATCTTAAACTTCGTCTCCTCTATTCCACACGCAGGTGGTAGCTATATATGAGGGAGGGGATGTTCCCCACGAAATTGGACCCTATTCCTACTCGTTTGGACTCCTCCAACCCGGATACAAACTGACTCCACATGGGTGCAGCCAATTGGACTCTATTTGGAAACTGGCAGAAAACTATTCGTGGATTGTTTCGGTCACCACGGCTTGCACGAGTCGAATTTCTTGATGGGGCTGGATCCATTGGAAAGCCCTTCAAATTTCCTAATCGGATTGTGCTCGTTTTCTGTATTTGGAGCCCGTATGAAGAATCCATGACTATTTCAAATTCGGGACTCCTGGCAGTCCGAATTGAAACATTCTTTCCTTGTTGTTGTTTTCCATGCCTCCTTCCTTTGCTCCTTGCTTGCTCTTCTCCATCCATGTTTGTGTTATTAATAAACCTAATCATACATAAATTCATAGGCTTAGGTAGTATAACATTCTCATAAACACAAACATTATTTATTACTAGGAAAGAATTCACCTTATAATAAACATCAGTGAGACTCAATATTTCTTTCCAACTCAAGCATAAATAATCTTCATGGACCTCTATTATGTCCCTATCATCCTCCCTTTCTTCAAGACAAGACGTCCTCGGCTTGTTGTATGCTGAAAGTGGAATAAACAAAAAGAACAACGTGTATGCACAATACATATAACTATAATGAGGTGCATTAGTTGTTATCATATCATAAAATTGTGCCCAAAACAAGTGACCACGAATTTTGCTTGAAAACATCACATAATTGTCATAGCACACCATAAAATAGCAATCACAATTGCAAATATAAGTGAAGCTCAATAAATCATGATCAAAAGGAGAATCATATGTGTATATATTTTTATTGTTTAGTATCAATTCAAGTGTTCTCACAGAAGATCTATGATCAAATTTATGTTTATTAGTACACTCAAAGGTGGGAATATGCTTATTATTTTCATCATAAAAATTGCAACTTAATTTGCAAATATAAGTGAAGAGCAATTTATTAGCACATGTATGTGACAAGTATTGTGGCAAACCAAACATATGTGTAAAATCATGATCATATGTAGGAAATTGTAACCTAACTACCCAAGGCAATACATTGTTTAATTCGGCCACTTTATCACAAGTTATGCATATGTGATCCACCATAAAAATTTCACTCGTGTTATAATCACCAATCAAGTTAAAAGTGAAACAAGAAACACAATTGCTAGAATTTACATATGAAATTTCAGCAACCTTTTTCATAGCACTTTGCACACTAATTGATTCATTTAACATGATGTAGTCCACAATATCATTAGATGGTATTTTAGCAAGTACTTCTTTATGTGAAATCAACACCACATGATTAAATTTTGAAATTATCGCATCATCACATGTAGGTGGACTATCTATGCTTGTTAACTCACAAGAATCAACTAGCAATTTAATAGGTTCACATAAATCAATACTTGAGAGAGGGAACACGAAATCAGCACCTTTATCAATGACATCCTCCTCGGACTATCTATGCTTGTTAACTCACAAGAATCAACTAGCAATTTAATAGGTTCACATAAATCAATACTTGAGAGAGGGAACACGAAATCAGCACCTTTATCAATGACATCCTCCTCGGAATTATTAGGTACTAATTCATCTACCTCAAATTGTGTTGCAGGTTGTACTTGTTGTGGCTCCCTTTCTTCAAAAGTAACCTGCAAATCACAAGAAACAATACTAGGAACAATGACATGCTCCTCCAATGGTGGTGGTGATGATGATGTTACTATGGGCTCACTTTCTTCAAAAGTCTGCACATGAGAAGAAACAACACTAGGAAAAGATATTATTTCATTAGTAATGGTAATGCTTGGCTTTTGGATTGGTGGAAAAATTCTTCTTCTTGGAGCCATAGGAACCTCTTCGGCCATCCACTTTTCTGCCTTTCTTGCTAGTTGCAATAATTCATCCAAGGTACTATATTCAACATGCCTCACTTGGAGTCTAATTGAAAATTGTAGCCCTGCATAAAATCTTTGCATTGTGGTTTGTTCATCCTCTAGAACCTGAGATGCTTGTAGCAATGTAATCATCTCTAAGTAATATGCATCCACTGATTTTTCTTCTTGTCTTAATTGCTTCAATTGTGTATAGTACTCCTCATCAACTAGAAAGCCTTTATCTATTAAGCTTTGATGCAAATCATGAATCATTGTGGATAGATGGGAGACTTGTGCTTGTATCTCTTTCATCACTTCTTTAGTTCCCGTAGCAACCTGCACATACTCATCAACACTAGAAACACCCATTATGTTAGTGAAAACAAAATCAATGGGTTGTGGTGTTCTCTCACAACTCACTCAAAACCAAGCAAAGATGGCTTCACTTAATGTTCCAAGAGAGAAAATGATCAACTTACCACAAGGACCAATGAAAAGTGTACCAAGTGTGAGAAGAGAATACCCAGGATATGATAGTATCACAAAGACAAACAAGGAATATGGTGGAGCTCGGCTTGGGATTCCTAACAACACCAAAAACAAGTCCTATTTGCTGCTTGTGATGATAAAATAACACCTAGGGAAACACACACCAAGTATGGAGACAAATGTGGCAATGCAAATATGTGTAGGAGATTTTGCAATGCACTAGAAAGACACTAGCCAAGCTCAAATAAAATTCAGGCACAAGATTGCTCAATGGTGTGTCAATATAGCAATAGTGAAAACAGCTCCACAAATATATCAATGTATCTCAAGGCCTTTTTGCTTTTCTCAATTCTGTTTTTCTCTTTTTCTCTTTTCTCTTTTCTCTCTTTTTTTTATACTTTTTACTTGCCAAATAACAACACTAGGAGCAATACTATCAAGTAATAACAATGCTATGAACAATGTGACACAAGTATATGAGAAAGAGCAGCCTGAAAACGAGCAAAAGATAGCTATTATTATGTGGGTAAGGTACCTATTTGTTGCTGTAGAATGGCTGTGTCTAGGCTCACAAAGTTCAGACTTGAAACCCTAAAGAAAATGGAAAAGAAAAATCAAACCGAAAACTAACTATACTACAAGAATTGCCCAACGGCAGGAACTTCAAAGCCAACTTGAAAATCAAGAACAAACCACCAATCGGATTGATATTTTGAGGGGATTTCGGTGGACACCAAAGGCAAAACTCGAAGAACTCAAGAACCCTAAACCTAGACCGAACTAAAACAAGACACAAAAGGAGAAAAAGAAACACAAAATCAAACACAAGACAACAACTAGACACTTGACAATGGTGATCTAAGGCTATGGCAACAACTAGACCTAAAAATTTTGTGTGGCTTTTTCTGTATAGGAAATAAAAACAACTAGACTAGGGATAAATTTGCTCACCGAGGCAACCTGGAAATCTGATACCATATGATATGGGGTGGCCCGATCTTCTCGATGAACTCTCTCTCACTCTTTTTGTATTTCCTGGATTTTGTGATAACTAGTGCTACACTGAGATCTCTCACTTGGATGACCCTTGATGCCAATGCAACAACAACCAATCCCTTTGATATTCTCAACTACACACTCTTGCACACGTAATCAAAGATCACGAGTGGTCCTGTATCCCCCTATTCCCAGATGGAATAACAAGATACCACGCAACTTTGACTTGAGTAACACCACCAACACGGTGGGCATAACTTTCAGATGAACATGGTTCAATCTAGAAAATCTAGGGTTTATCTTAAACTTCGTCTCCTCTATTCCACACGCAGGTGGTAGCTATATATGAGGGAGGGGATGTTCCCCACGAAATTGGACCTATTCCTACTCGTTTGGACTCCTCCAACTCGGATACAAACTGACCCCACATGGGTGCAGCCAATTGGACTCTATTTGGAAACTGGCAGAAAACTATTCGTGGATTGTTTCGGTCACCATGGCTTGCACGAGTCGAATTTCTTGATGGTCCGGATCCATTGGAAAGCCCTTCAAATTTCCTAATCGGATTGTGCTCGTTTGCTGTATTTGGAGCCCGTATGAAGAATCCATGACTATTTCAAATTCGGGACTCCTGGCAGTCCGAATTGAAACATTCTTTCCTTGTTGTTGTTTTCCATGCCTCCTTCCTTTGCTCCTTGTTTGCTCTTCTCCATCCATGTTTATGTTATTAATAAATCTAATCATACATAAATTCATAGGCTTAGGTAGTATAACATTCTCATAAACACAAACATTATTTATTACTAGGAAAGAATTTACCTTATAATAAACATCAGTGAGACTCAATATTTCTTTCCAACTCAAGCATAAATAATCTTCATGGACCTCTATTATGTCCCTATCAATATAAGCAACAATATGCTTACAATTCCACGACTTGGTCGGTATCAAGGATTTGTGGAGTTTGACCGGACATCCTGTGGATGGAGTAGTAGGTACATACCCTCCCACAATTATCTATGTTGATCTCATGATTCCCGACATCATTCACCATGGTTGGAACTTGTCACTTCCACCACACGGATCTCCTAGATATAAGGGCGTGTGCAGCGTTGTGTCTAAGGGTGTGACTAAGAGCATCTTTTTTTACTAGTCCTAGGTCTAAACAGTGGAGAGGGTGTGTCCAGCTAAGAAATTTCTGGACATAGGACTAGTACTAGTCACGGTGACTAAGAGAATAAAAAACCACAAGTGGTCCACCTGTCATATATGTTGTGTCTGCATAGTGTAGAGAATATGGCAGAAAAAATATTTTCTTTCTTTCAGATGGGGTCCACTAGCTATGTCTAAACGCTGGAGGAGTTTTTGGTGCGCTATACCCAAGTCTAGAATTTTCTTAGACAGAGTCTCACGCTGTACACGCTCTAACCCATCAACGTGGTGACCAGGTCCGAGAGATTTCTCCACGCCTGTCGAGGACACGAATGGCTCCTCCGTTTGCTCTCGGATATACAAGTTGAGAACCATGCCCCTGTCCTGATGACCCTCTGGCGCATTTGGCATGCCCATAATGAACTCACACATGAGAAACCGTGTCCTTCGATTGAGGGCTCACGCCGTTTTCTCATTAGTTACAGGGAATCCTTGCAAATTATCAAACAAAACCTGGATGTGGACTTTGTAAAAGGAAAAATGCTGGTGGATCATCCCTTGGGAACCAGCATACCCAAAGCTAAAGGCCGAAATTGCACAAAGCACCAGAGAAAATGGATTCCTCCAAAACCAGGTGAGACAAAAATCAATGTGGATGGTGCTTTTACTCAGGATGGTGAAGCTGGAGCAAGAGTGGTCTTGAGGAATGAGTTCGGAGACATACTGGCTGCGGCATGTGTCTACCTCACAAACTGCTCCGACGCCCTGGACTCGGAGATTAGGGCGATCGAGGAAGGTACCCGCCTCTCGCTGGTATGGACAAACAGCAAGATCACGGTGGAAACTGATTGCAGGGAAGCGGCATATCTCCTAAACCCCAAGACCCCAAATACCTCCATCCATGCCTTTAGAGTTAGCTCAATTCATGAGTTATTGAAAGGGAGAGATATTGGGATAGTGAGCATTAGCAGAGAAGGAAATCGGGTTAGCCATGAGCTGGCTAAAATCGAATAGAGTTCAAAGGAAATCGGAGGTCCGGTATACCAACCTACCGATTGAAGTCACTAGCGCGGCTAGTGATGACTGTAACATTGCTAATGCTTAAGTTATCTTTTATACGCAAAAAAAAAGAGGAATGGTGCTACCTAGGAAAAAAGCATTGCGCTTGCGAGGAATGAGGCCAACGTCAATCTGCCAAAGATAGTTGTCGTTGCTATACTTGGCAGGAAGGGGAGGATGTCGTCGGTCGATACAAGACATGGAACACGTCGGGGAATATGCAGACGAGTTGAGTAGGTCAGAAAGAGAGAGCTTTTTCTTTCTTTGTCCTTGACCTAGGTTGGACCACACATTATTAAGGGGTACATTAGTCAATCTACTAAGAATTTTATAGAGGTATAAGTATTTTACATGGTCAGCGATGGTGTTGTATTTGCAACGGTGAAGAATTTAAATGGCATATATGGAACCTGGATTTTTTTTAAGTGTTGTAGCACTAGCCAAAGTTTTGATTAGTAATGTATGAAATTTGCTCAAAATAAGTTTTTTTTCTCCATATTCAACAAATTTAACATTCTAGAAAAATTCAACGGAATTGGCTCCATAATTTGGAACCTACAACTTCTTTATTTTTTGGAAGAAAAACAACACGCAGAGACATGAAGCTATTCAGGAACAAATGATCCAGCCATAGAAATGGGTGGTAAATATAGAGAAGTGGGCTTATAAAGCCTTTCATAATGGGAATATCATAGGTAGTAGGTAATATGCTTATAAAAATCTTATGTGGCGCAACAATTAATGAATTGGGGTGTCGTAGCACATAAACGTTTTAAAGCCAAGCAGATCTTATACACATATTTGTATTGGGTTCTATAAACAAATAAATAAGATGTGACTATAATAATACTAGTAATATATTACTATGCATAATATTATAGTGACAGTATCTTCATACACGGTAGCGTCGTATGCATGATAGTGAAGTATGGTACTCCATCCTCACTTAAGCTGCATACATAGCCATCTGGCTCGCATTGCCTCGACATAATTTTCTCGAAGGAAACAAATAATAATCGTAGTTACATGGCAGATGAAGTGTTGTTACAGGTGGAACTCTGCAGGCTGCAGCTCGCGGAGGCGGATGAACACAAATCCTCAACACAATCCTTCCTCTCCGGCCGTCATTGGCATCAACGGGCCGGAGCCGATGGAAGCATGGCTAGTGAAGCGCGTACGTGGCGACGAGCGCGACGACCATGAGCGCGTAGGCGACGCCCCGGTCGACGGTCTCCTGGTCGACGAGCCTCCGCCGCTGCTCCTGCACCGGCACCGTCTCGTCCGCCCCTGAGGCCGCCGAGCCCGCCGCCATCAGCCGGACGAAAGTTGAGCTTAACCGGACAAACAGACTGAGTCTTGAGCTATAGCTTGCGACAGAGAGATCTTGACGACGATACTCTAAGAGAGAGGTTTAATTATCAAGAGAGAGATCGATGGCATGGCATGTGCGCTCGCCGGGAGATTTATATACGCGCGCGAGCAGGCCGGCGCCGAGGGAGCCAGGAAGGATCGAGCGAACCAGGTGCACCTACGAGGCACGACACGACGCCAGGTAGGTTCAGACTGGAGACAGTACCAGCCGCCTCGTTTGATCGGAGAACGCCTTTTTTGCCTGTCCTTTTGGTTGGTGCCGGCCTTTTGACCTGGCCCGCCGGGACGGCACGCCGCCGATCGGGCCCAGATGCAAGGAATAGCCTACTGATTTATTTCGTCTGAGTGGTGCTGTAACAGCAAGACGGTCAGCAATCCTTAATAGGTCCGGCAGAAAACAAGAGGTCGTTTGTGACTCGGTATTCCTAGGTGGGCGATGCCAAGGAAAATTAAGCAATGGGTTCACCTCAGTAAAACTACGAGCTCAAACTAAGTAATTCCCTCTGTAATGTAAAATGTTTTACCTTTTTTTTCTTTTCTAAAAGACGTATCTAGATATGTTTTAATATGTAGATTCAAGGTGCTAAGAGCATCTCTACGAGCAGCCCAATCATTTTTAAATCCTCTTTTTAAATGGTCTATTGGGGGTTTGGACACGAAAACCATTCACAGCGGTGGTCGGCTCGAGCAAAATTATGTCCGGCAATCCCACGAGGCACGTCCAAACTTGAGAGGCTGTTCGGGGGCGTCGGACATTGTCCGATCAACCCATCCAACAAACAGGGCCACCTTGTCATACAAACATCATACAAACAGAGCGCTCGGGTTTGATTAAATACGCCGTGCAGGAAGCCGATGCGCCTGCGTTAATGACGCACTTTGCCAGTTTCCAAGGCGCGCGAGCGACGGCCGTCTGCAGCACGCAACACATTTACGGCGGAGACACGATGTTTCGCGGGCCACGCGGCCGACGTTGTGCCTTCCCCACGTGGCGTATTAATGCCAGCGCACTACCCTTCGACCTACCTGGCGGAGGATAAAAGGCCAACCGCGTCGCGTCCCCGTGCACATCCCTCTCGCTCGCCTCCCACTTGCCTCCCGCCGCTCCGCTAGCCCTCCCCATCGCTCCAATGGCAAACTACTGGGAAGCCAGCGGCTCGGGACGTAGCTGTCGAGTCCTTAACTCGGCAGATCCCTCGTATGGGATATTAAAGTTTGTAGATTAGGAGACAGATACACGCTGGTGATCTCGACGGTTAACAAGGAGGGAAGGTTTACCCAGGTCCGAGGCCCTCGTAAAGGTAAAACCCTTACTCCTCCTTGTCTGATCTATATTATGATGAGCTAGTCGAGTTGTTACAATGACGATGCCATAGTGAAGCGTACGGGGTTTCTCCCGTGTATTGTCTAGTCTATGATTGCGTCCAGTTGTGCTTGTATTTTCGCTCCTCACTTCTGGCTTTATATATAGCCAGGAGAGGTTTACATGAGTCCTAGTAGACTACGGATATGAGTTCTTGTCTCGTGCTTTAAGAAATCGACCATGGCTTCTTGGACCAGGATGGGACTTCGAGTGGGCTCCCTGTAACGTAGCAACCTGTAGGCTTAATTAGTGGACATGGTGAGTGTCCCGCACGTCACTAGCCCCCGAGTGTCTTAGTCGACTCGTTTGAGTCGGGTAGAGACTCAAGGACAAGTTTCGATTCTGAAGAGTAGTTGATGAGTTGTCGTGTCTTTAGCAGTAAATAAGTCGTTGAGTCCGAAGGACCTGATGATCGTCGAGTTTGGAGGACCCAATAAGTCGTGGAGTCGAATATATTTTCCATCTGGAGACCCGTGACTCGGAAGTTCATAGAGCTTAAGGATGTATGGATCCTGTTGTGAGGATGAATGGATCCTGTTGTGAGGATGTATGTATCATGTTGTAATGATGCATGTATCCCGTTGCGAGGACTCGCATATGGAGCCAGGAGATATGTTGTTTTTTGCAATTTATAAAGGGGTGTGTCCCAGCCGCTTGGTTCACTCGACGGATCGGGACCAATTAATTGCACTCGGGCAAAAACAGTACTAACCTACACAAATTCGAGTCCCTCGGCTCGAATCCGGATAGGTGATTATTGCGACTCATGTCGTGGAGGACTTACTGAGCCAAGTTTAACCTTTGAATGAGTACCTAGCGCGTCCGCCAGGATTTTTCATCATCCTATCAACACAGAAATTACCAGGGAATGCAGCATGAGTGCGATTCCTTGGCCCAAAAGACGGATCCTTGGGTCTTACCTTCACGCTTGAAAAACGCGGCATCCAGGCGTGCCGCGATGGCAATACGACCTGGGAGTCGAGATATTTCGTGTCGCGCCGAGTACCGGAGTCGCGATGTTTTCAGTGATGAATGTGGCGACTGCCTTTTTGTGTAGTGGAGCCGTGACGTTTTCGGCGATGATTCTGGCGGGTGCCTTTTTGTTTGAAGATTCCGACGAAAATAAGCCTGTTGGTTGACGTTTTCGGCGATGGGACGTGGCGAGAAGTGTCAGAGACTAGACGTGACGGAGCGGATGCAATGGATATATACTCGACACGGCGGACGGGGTCGACGAGGAGGTCATGTAGTAGACGAGGCGGACGGAGTCGACACGGTGGATGTGTACTCGACACGGCGGATAGATTTGACACGGAGGTCGTGTAGTCAACGAAGCAAAAATAGTCGACCCAGTGGAGATGTACTCGACACGGCGAACGAAGTCGACGAGAAGGTCGTGTAGTTGATGAGGCGGACGGAGTCGACGCGGTGGAGGTGTACTCGACACGGCGAACGAAGTCGACGCGAAGGTCGTGTAGTTGACAAGGCAAACGGGGTCTACGCAGTGGATGTGTACTCGACACGGCGGACGGAATCGACGAGGAGGTCGTGTAGTTGACACGGACACTGTGGAGTTGTACTCCACACGGAGACGGAGTCGACGAGGAGTTCGTGTAGTTGACGCGGACGCGGCGGAATCGCACGACAAACTGTACATGTGGCCGCAACGCTGAGCCCCAAGTCCACACAAGAAGATGGACCCGAAAAATCTTTAAGATATTCTTATTTCGCGAATTAGTCCGCGAAATCGTGTGCGTCTCGTCGAGGCGAATAAGTTTGATGTTTTGCTTTTCTCTATCCGAATTAATATGCGGTTTGTACGATCACAACAAGGAGCTCCTCAGGTACGTGGCTGACGTGTCAGATGCTTCCGACTTGATAATATGTCGAGTGCGCACATAGCGCTGATCGGTTGCGCGACAAAAGCTCCAGATGGGAGTAGCCCCCGAGTCTATGTGCAATTATTTGTAATCGGGCATAGACTCAAAGATATTCTAATGTCGCTTCTTCAATTTATCGGGTGCACGGCAGTGCTCCCGATGGGAGTAGCCCCTGATACGTCCAAAACGTATCTCCTTTTCCGAACACTTTTGCTATTGTTTGCCTCTAAACTTGTGAGTTTTGGATACAACTAACACGGACTGCCGTGTTTTCAGCAGAGATGCCTTGGTGTCTTGTTTTTGTGCAGAAAAATCAACTTTTGGGGAAATGCCCAGAAAAGGTCCCGAAGACCTTAAAACACCCGAAGACCCCCAGAGCGAGAAGGAGTCCCGGAGAGGGGCCAGGAGGGGGCCACACCACCCCTGGGCGCGCCCTCTAGGCCGCGCCACCTGGTGGTGCGGGCCCTAGGCAACCAATCTAAACAGATAGCTATGGCACCTAGAGGGGGGGTGAATAGGTGCTACGACCAATTTTAATGCAACTAAGGTGAATTTACCTATATGACAAGGATAACAACAAACACAATTCAAGCACAAGTAAAGGAGGAAGGGAACGAGGTAACCGATATGAAGCACACGGAGACGCGATGTATTCCCGAGTTTCTCCTTATTAAGGGAGTACGTCTCGTTGGAGGGGTGTGAGCTCACCATGAAGGCCTACTCAACGCTACAAAAGCCTCACCCTATTCTCCGATGAACCCCGCCACAAAGGCCTAGCCCACCTTCCACTATTGATCCCCTTTGAGGCGGGAATCGAGTCTTTTACAAACAAGTTTGGGGCACACACCCACAACCAAATTTGAGGCTCCCAACAATCACTAATCACGAACAAGTGTAGCAATGGAGTCTAGGTTCTCCACAAGGAAACCGTAGACTAGATCCCTCTAGAGAATGGGGGAAATGAAGATCTACTCGGTGAAGATGTAGATCAGGGTCTTCTCCTTTAATCCTCCAAGAATCAACGAGTTTGGGTGGAGGGATTGGGAGAAATCTAGCTTTTGGAGGCTCAATAAATGCTCGTCTTCAATGCTGGTTTGAGCAACCTTTTGGGGAAGAAGGGGGTGGGGTATTTATAGCCCCCTCCCCAAATCTAGCCGTTTAACCCATTTCGTGCCTGGCGGTACTACCGGTGGTGCCAGCGGTACTACCGCCACCCGGTAACCAACACAGTACTGCAGCGTCCCAGATACAGGGTGCGGGCGGTACTACCGCTGAAGTACCGTGGTACTTCCAGCAACGGCACTACCGCTAGTGTCCATCGGTACTACCGCTGGCCACCTATTCGAAATAAATCAAAGTGGCTGGCGGTAGTACTAGGGCACTACCTCTCTAGTACCGTTAACGTTACCGTGAGAAAAATCCCTCTGGAGGTACTTTGACCGGTACTGTCAGCAGTACTACTGCGTCCTGGAAGGAGCGGTACTACCGTTGGCGGTAGCGGTACTACCGCCAGGAGAGGCTTTGCTCCTCAACCAACTAAGTCACAACGGTACTACTATACCAGTACCGCTGGATGCAGTAGCCAAAATCACTTTGGCGTTCTGGCGATACTTGGCGCGGTACTACCGCTTGCTGGGCAGAGCGGTACTACCGCTGAAGCACCCGGTACTACCGCTGGACTGATTTAATTTTGGCGGCAATGTCTTTCAACACTCTTCCCTTTTTGCGTCGATATGATATTTCCTAAAATAACTTAGACACACTGTTAGATACTTAATAGTGTTGTTATCAACTCCAAAACCTAAGAGAGATCAAAATGCAAATGCACTTTCAATCTCCCCATTTTT
Organism: Alopecurus myosuroides; assembly: GCA_028641055.1. NCBI lineage: Eukaryota > Viridiplantae > Streptophyta > Magnoliopsida > Poales > Poaceae > Alopecurus > Alopecurus myosuroides. Next base: position 244,660,481 of record CM054060.1, on the reverse strand, counting down.
GGAGATTGATGACAACACCACTAAGAGAGGTCTAAAAAATTTGGGACGAGCACTTCTTGAGAGAAGCAAGTGATGCGTCAAGAATGTTTGCTGTTGAGACAAACTTGTGTTCTCTTTAGAATGTGTGCTCCCCCTAACTTTTAGATACCTAGCAAGGATACATGATATGACAATAGGAATACTTGCCACAGTGGATAAATCGATAAAAACCATAAAATCCATAAACCAACAAGATAAATGGTTCAACACAAATAGCACACACAAGTACGGGACACACCACCACAAAACATCAACACCAAAGTTTGACAACAACCCCAAGCAAACGATAGACGACCCTAAATACAACTCTCTCCCCCTTTGGCATCAAGACACCAAAAAGGGAAGAGGCGATGCTAACGTCCCTGGAGGTCACTCGTTGGGGCTAGAGGCACTGGCTGGGCTTCCAAGACCACGCTCGTCCTCTGAGTTGACATCTTCCACCTCATCTTAAGTATCACCACGAGTCCAAGGCTCATGAGAAGTGGTATCATCATCAAGAAGGCCCGGATCCACCCAGTGGCGAAGCCAGCTGACAATTAGAGCCTGGGCAAAGTATGCTACGCATCCGGCCGTCGGCCATTTGCCCAAATAAAATGCTAATGATCAGCTACTTTGTGCAATGACTTCAACAATGTTTGCTGGTTGGAGCCCGGGCAACTTCTCGGGGTGGCCGGGCCCTAGCTCCGCCAATGGATCCACCCAAGAGCCACCCTGCTTTGACTTCCACTCCTTGGAGGAGGTGATCCTATCCTCAGAACCGGGAAGAACAGGCGCCCCAAGATGGGCAAATCTATCAAAAGATAGCTGACGTTCCTTCTTGCTACGCACATGAGCAAGATAAGCCTTGTTCTCCATATCAATCTCACGACAAAACACCTTCTTCAGAGTCTCGGACATCCACTTGCGAAAGCCATTCTTCTGAGCTCTACCCTCCATCTCAAAGTCGGAGTCACTAGAGCCATCAATATCAGGACCAAGATCATCCGGACCAAGCAGGGGAGAGGCATGCTTCTTGACCCGAATCTCCTTGACACGGTGACTAGCGAGCTCTTGGTCATTATCCAAGAGTGCATGAGAGAGTCTAGCATTACGCCAAGTAGTGGCAATGAGCTTAAACACCAGAGCAGCAAACACATGAACTCTCCTCCTCATCACACAATTATACATCTCATTCCATAGGACATCCATGACATCGAGCCGGCGGCCATTGATGACCCACAAGTATAGGGGGTTGCAACAGTCTTCGAGGGAAGTAAAACCCAAATTTATTGATTTGACACAAGGGGAGCCAAAGAATATTTGTGAGCCTTAACAAGTGAGTTGTCAATTCACTTGCACCTGAATGTACTTTTCTTCGCAGTGGTTTTATCAATAGTAACAATTTTATAGTAGTAGGAGTAGTGAAATAATAGCAGCAGTGGAATGAAAAAAGCAGCAGTGGTGTTTGAAGTAAACATCGGAATTAAATACTGTAGGCATAGGGATGGATGAACGGGCGTTGCATGGATAAGATAGTTCATATAATGATCAAGTCATAGGCATTGCAGATAAATATGACAAAGCATCCAAGCACTAAGTAACCATAGGCATGTGTTCCGTAAATAGTCATACGTGCTCGCAATGAGAACTTGCACAACATCTTTTTTCCTACCAGACCATTTTCAGCGGGGCCTTAAGGGAAATACTGGTAGTTAAGGTGTTCCTTTTAATAGAACACCGGAGCAAAGCATTAACACTCCGTGAACACATGTGATCCTCACATCACAGCCATCCCCTCCGGTTGTCCCAATTTCTGTCACTTCGGAGCCTCGGGTTCCGGACAACGATATGAGTAAACAACTTGCAGGTATGATCAAGAAACAATAATTATCATCGTGATTCAATAACATGTTCAGATCTGAGATCATGGCATCCGGTCCCAAAGTGGCAAGCATTAAGAATAACAAGTTGCAACAATGTCAATAGAACTAATAGAAGATACTAGGCACTATGCCCTAACAATCACGGCATGAATACATGAACGATATCATCCAATCCCTACCATCCCCTTCAGCCTACAATGGGGAATTACTCACACATGGATGGGGGAAACATGGATGGTCGATGGAGAGGCGTTGGTGATGACGATGGCGATGATCTCCTCCACTTCGTCGTCCCGGCAGGGTGCCAGAACGGAGTTTCTGATCCCCGAATCGAGGTTCGGGATGGCAGCGGCGCTCTGTTGTGTTTCTGTGAAATATGACGAACCCCCTCGCGTTTTAGGGTTGAAGGCTATTTGTAGTCGAAAGGGGAGTCCGAGGGGGGCTCTGGGTGGCCCACACCCTATGCTGGCGCGGCCAAGGGGGGCGCTAGGGGGGTGTGGCCACCCTGTGGCTCTTCTCCTGGCCCCCTTCTGGCTCCCGGGGTCTTCCGGTGTGAAAACACCAATGGGGTCTTTTCTGGGCAATTTCCTGAAAGTTGATTTTTCTGCAGAAAAACAAGACACCAACGTAATTCTGCTGAAAACAACGTTAGTCCGTGTTAGTTGTATTCAAAACACACAAGTTTAGAGGAAAACAATAAGAAAAGTGTTTGGAAAAGGAGATACGTTTTTGACGTATCAACTCCCCCAAGCTTAGCTTATTGCTTGTCCTCAAGCAATTCAGTGACAACTGAGTGCGATAAAAGACTTTTACGAAAACATTTGCTTCATATGATGTAAACATACTCACTACATGATCCAATACTTAATTATGCTCATGATAAGATACATGCAAGATATTGTCACTTAATAGCTATGCAACCATGAAGAGATAACAACATATTAATAATAAACAAAATGAAGCATAACTATTTGCAAGATTGTAATATTCATAAAAGGATCTAATAAAGTGGTATCTCGCTTGCCCTTAAGTGTGGGGCAAAACATAAATGCCAGGACACCTCTGAAGTTCAAGGGAAGACTAGAAGTAAAGATATCAAAGATACAAGTATCAAAGTTATACCACAATCAACCGTACTTTCGGACAAACACATCACATTAAGAATGGCCATTGTGCTCTCAAGAAAGTGCTCAAAGAATAGGGCGAAGACTCAACATAAAAGTAAAAGAAAGGCCCTTCGCATAGGGAAGCATGGATCACTCATCTGCTAGAGATTTTTATTTTATTAAATAGAGGTATTGAAAACATTTTGAGAGAGGTGTATGCTTATGTAAACAAATAGTAAACAGACAATACAATACGTCACAAGCCAACTGGATTCACAAGAGCGGCTCCCATATGAAGGACGCATCTGGTTAGAAGGTCATCCCTCTTTCTCTTTTGTTTACACAATTATGCTTTGACTGATAAATCAGGGGCAAAACGAGTGAAGAGAATTTGTGTGTATTAATTTGGGGTTGGGCACCCTGCTGCCAGCTCTTCTATCATTTGGATAAGCGGATGAAGCCACTAGTCCAGGGTGTGAAATCCAATCAACAAGTGAGATAAAGATTCTCTATTTACGTCCTCATGAGCTAAAACAGGAATAATTTTTAGCAGGTTTTAAAGGTAGCACATGAGCAATTTACTTGGAGTGGCGGTTAAATACCACATATAGGTAGGTATGGTGGACACATTTGGCAAACTTTGGTTTTTGGCAGTTGGATGCACGAGTAGAGCTCATACTCAGTACATGTGAATGCTAGCAAATAGAAAGGGAGCGACAATCAAGAGAGCAACAACTATCATAATCATGTTTGCGACAAAGTAAAGTTAACTAAGGCACAAAATTGATACTAGAACTCTGAGGCAAAATAAATCATCTAGGATTATTGACTTTTTGTTTTCAGACTTAGCATGCGTCAGCATGTGCCAAGTCGATTCAAATGAAACAGTCAGAGGAGGCTACCACAATATCATGCCCTTCTACGAATGGAACAATGCGAACAAATATTTATATGACATGTCATTTACCATTAATAAATTGGAACAAAACATGAGAGAGCACGAACTATTAAGCAGCCATTAAGTCACATATATCTTATACGAACAAACTAAGCATGCTCACATAGATGGATATATGTACAAAAATGAAAGCAAATAGAGTTCGTACCAGCCTCTCACCACAACTTGAATTGTCGTAGATCGTCATTATTGCTCTTCACTTGTGGGTCGAATAATATATAATAAAAACCAAGATCCAATGGAGTCACGGACGACTGTTGAACTCTGCAACAAACTTTACAAAACCAAAGAAGAACAACAAATATTTTTGGGTTTTTCAATTAAAACAAAAACAGAAAGAGAACAAGCAAACAAAGCAAAATATTTTTCGATTTTTGAATATTAAACTGCAACTTAAAGGATAAAGCAAACCAACTAAAGAAACAAATAGAGATAAAAAACATAAATCTTTTTGGTCTTTTTGTGTTTTGGAAAACAAGAACAAAACAATAAAAACAAAAGAAGAGAAAGAAACGAAAACAAATGAAATAAACAAAGAGAAAACATGGATATACAAAGAACCAACAGAACACGATATGTAAATGAGCATGATGTCGGTATACCTCCCCCAAGCTTAGGCTTTTTGCCTAAGTGGAGATCAATCACCAAGGGGACCATGAGGTGGAGCCCCCATAGTATGCTGAGGAGGAACCCTCTTCCTGATATGTGCTCGAGGATGCACCGGTGTACTGCGTGTTGTGGTCCTCGGTAGGCGCGTCTCGCCTCTCCTGCTGCCGGTAAAACTCCATGGTGCTCATATGCTCGTCACCTGCTCCTTGGAGAGCGACCATGGTGACCTATCAATCTTAAACAAAACAGACTGTCGCAAAGTAACTTTTCTCTCCTCTCCATCCATATATAAAACTCTATATACTAAACGTTCATTAGTAGAGTTAGCAGTGACAAATTGATGGGACTTCATGGCAGCAAGGTTAAGACTACCTGGAGCAATTATTTCATCATTGGGATTAATGGAAACATTTAAAGCAGTCGCTACACGTGTAGCAATAATACCCCCAAAAATAGGTTCAGAAGCAGCAAGGCGGCGTGCAACAAGTGCACCAAGGTTATACTTCGTGCTATGATTCAGTGCAGCATCAATGAAAGCAAGGTGGTAACTAGAAATGTTGCTAGTGTTATCCCTACCAAGGATACTATTAGTAAGATAATAAGTAAAGTATCTAAGAGCAGGAAGTTGAATGTTCCTTATCTTCCCACGCTGGGATGAGCGACCATCATCGTTGGTGATCTCTCGGTAGAGCCCCTGGAGATCTACTGGTCTATCTTGAATCCTACTCGCTGTCCCGGTGGCGTTGATACCTATAATAGTACAAAAATCCACCAAGGACAAAGAAGTAGGACTACTATATAACTTGAATGCAACAGTTGGACCATATTGAGTGTTCTGAAATTAAAGCTCTTAACAAAAGCTTTTGTGAGTGTGGCATACTGAGGGCTTTCATCCTCCATAAAGTTGGTGAGACCAACTCTTTCAATAAGCATACGAAAGTCATCTAATAGACCTGCACTTCTTAAAAATGTATTTCAAGGAAACCTAGATGGGTGAATGATACCATCATCTCCTTCATCGTCAATAGTCGATGCAATAACGTCTTCATTATACGATGGCCTCGCTGAAGTGGATGAGCGTGAGGGCCTCGTCCTTCTAGGAGCATCACTCCTAAACATCTCTCCAAAATTATAACTATCCATCTCTGAAATTTTTCAACAATCATCATAAAAATTAATTTCAAGCAACTATAAGGTGGAGACTACCATAGGGACTTATATGAGAGCTAAACATACATCAAAACTATATTGTTTATACTCAAATCAAGCATGCAAACTCACATAAGCTGTCACCTACTGTAGCAAAATACTCAAGAAATACTTCACTAAACAAAATTCTACTTGAATCATCGGAGGAGTCACATACCGGAGATCAAACACACCAAAAATCATCACAAATGATGGGCTGAAGAAGGAAATCGAAAATCCAGAGGAAGAACAGTAAGAACACGGGTTCTAGGAAATGTTTTCAGTTTGGGAGGTGACAGAGAAGACTTTAGCAGTGGAGAGAGTAAGTGGAGGGCCAGGGGGCCCCACACCATGTGCTGGCGCCACCAGGGGCTGGCTGCGCCACCCCGTGGTGTGCCTAACTGGTGGGTCCCTCTGGGGCCTCCCAAGTGGCTTTCTGCCTCATTTTTTACGTAAAAATTTATTATAATTTTTCTGGAATTTTTCGAGAAACTTTACTTTTGAGGTATTTCTAGAATTTTAAGAATTAATAAAAACCGGGAAAACGAAAACGTGGAAAACAAAACCAAAACCAGCACTACAGAGGTTCTAGGACACTCTAATGGAAGAATATCCAAAGAAAAAAAAGATGTTAGTGGTGAAAACAAAAGTATGGGTGGTGAAAACATGCATAACCTCATTAATCAGAGTGAAAACATCAGGAAAACATGCATAAGGATGATGGAAAACATGATTGTACTCAAGTAGCAATGTAATACCAGACGTAAACATGGTGAAAACAATAATGGAGAAGGTGAAAACATAGTGAATACATTGCCCATTTCATTTAAAATCATTTTGTTAACAAGGGTGATCAAGTCTTGCTACCAAAATAATTTTATATGAAACAAAACTTTGTTTCTCACTAAATACTCATTTTACCTCAACCTTGATAGACATAGTCCCAATCATAATAATTTCATATTCTTTGGGTGGCTTTGGAATAGGACAATAGAATTATCCAATCTTGATGGTCTCAATATTTTCAATGGAATTTAGACCATATTTTCTATCAATCTTCTTGGGAAAATAAACAGTGTGCTCTTTATCATTAACATTAAAAGTAACTTTTCCTTGATTGCAATCAATAACAGCCCCTGCAGTATTAATAAAAGGTCTCCCAAGAATAATAGAAATATTATCATCTTCAGGCATTTCCAACACAACAAAGTCACTTAATATCAGACAATTATTAGCAACTTGAATAGGAACATCCTCACATATACCCACAGGAATAGCAGTGGACTTATCAGCCATTTGCAAAGATATATCAGTTGGTACCAATTTTTCTAGGAGGAGTCTTTTATAGAGAGTAAAAGGCATGACACTAACTCCAACTCTCAAATCACACAAAGCAGTTCTAACATAATTATTTTTAATAAACAGGGAATAGTTGGTATACCAGGAACTCCAAGCTTCTCAGGAACCTTGCCATTAAAAGAGTAATTAGCAAGCATAGTGGAGATTTCCTCGTTAGGAATCTTCCTTTTGTTAGAGACAATATCTTTCATATATTTTGCATAAGGAGGCAATTTAATAGCATCAGTTAAAGGAATTTGCAAGAAAAAAGGTTTCATCCATTCACAAAACTTGTTATAATGTTCTTCCTCCATAGATTTGTGTTTCTTATTAGGAAAAGGCATTGGTTTTTGTACCCAAGGTTCTCTCTCATTACCATGTTTATTAGCAATGAAATCTTCCTTAGTATACTTTGCAGTTTTAGTTTTCTTTTCAGGTTCAGCTACAGGTTCTTCTTTATCAGAAGCATCATTCTTTTCATTACCACTTTCAGTTTCAGCATCAGAAATAGATATACTATTAGGATATTTAGCAAGTTCAGGGGATTCTACAACAGTTTTATGTTTGTTCTTCTTTTTCTTCTTAGTATGAATAACATTATCATTAGTTTGTTGAGAATCTTGTTCAATTCTTTTAGGATGTCCCTCAGGATATAAAGGATCTTGTTGGCAATACCACTTCTAGTTCTTATTTCACAAGCATGTTTTTCTTTAGAAGCATTAACTAGAAAATCTTTTTGCACTTTAGCAAGTTGATCAATTTGAGTTTGAACCATTTGAAAATGTTTAACAAGCATTTTAACATCATTAGAGGTTCTTTCTATAATACCATGCAAATTATCAATAGCTCTAGAGTTTTTCATTAGGTGATTCTGCACTCTCATATTAAAATTATCTTGCTTGATAACATAATTATCAAATTCATCTAAACATTGATCAGGAGGTTTGTTATAGGGAATATCTCTACTATCAAAATATTGGAGAGAGTGTACCTCAATAGTGGATGAGTGAGCGATTGGCTTACATAATTCTTCTGTAGGTGGAAGATTCTTCACATCTTCAGATTTAATACCCCTCTCTTTAAGAGATTTCTTGGATTCTCTCATAACTTCATCATTTAATTCAATCATTCCCCTCTTCTTGGGTGTTGGTGTTGGTGTTGATACTGGAGTAGGATTCGGCTCAGGCTCAACCATAGTCCAATCATCATGATTTTGGCTTATTTTAGCCATTAATTCCTCAGCTTCTTCTGGAGTTCTTTGCCAGAAAACACAACCAGCACAACTATCCAGGTATGTCCTAGATTCAACAGTTAGTCCATTATAAAATATATCAAGAAGTTTATTATCTTCTAGCTTATGCCCAGGTGTAGCCCTAACTAAAGAAAAAAACCTTGCCCAAGATACATGCAATTTCTCTTCTTCTAATTGCATGAAATTAAATATATTTTGTAAAGCAACATGTTCAGCACTAGCAGGAAAATATTTCTGAAAGAAAGCATTAACTAAACCAATAGGACTATCAATAGATCCAGGAGACAAATTGTTAAACCAGGTTTTAGCTTCATATTTAAATGAGAAAGGGAATATTTTAGTACCAAAATAGCTACATTTCTTAAGATCATCAGAGAACAAACTACTCACAGAGGAGAGCTCATTCATATGTTTCATAGCACTTTAATTTTTAGTACCACAAAAAGGTTCTTTCTCAACAATAGATATGTAAGATAAATCAAGGGAGAAATCATAATCCTTATCCCTAATAATAATGGGAGAAATGGCAAACTTAGCATCAGGAGATAATTTATATTTAACAACACGACTTTCAATAAGACGTATGACAACATCTTTATCCTTCATATCTTGTATTTCATCAATAAGATCATCACTAAGTTCAATATAGGAATCATCAAAATCATCACTAGGATTCTCTCTAAACTCAGGTGAAAAAAGCAGGAGTAACAGGATTTTTATCAGGAGTTTCAGTGTTTGCAATATTTTTAGCTTTAGCAATAGTAGCATCTAAGAAAGGACCGAGAGAACCACTCTCGTCAAGCACAGTAGAAGCATCATCAAAAGTATCAGAAGTATTTTCAGATTCAGCAGAAGTAGCATGTGGTGGTGTAAGCAACTTACTCATAACAGACAGTGAATCAAGAGCAACATATGTGTTCAGAGTTGTACCTCTTCTTGTAGTGGATGGTAATATAGGAAACTTTCCATCACGAGTCTTACCCATGATGAATGATGGAAGTAGATAATAATACTCTCCGGTGAGCTCGCAAATAAAGCTATGCTCCCTGGCAACGACGCCAAAAATAGTCTTGATGACCCACAAGTATAGGGGATCGCAACAGTCTTCGAGGGAAGTAAATCCCAAATTTATTGATTCGACTGAAGGGGAGCCAAAGAATATTTGTGAGCCTTAACAAGTGAGTTGTCAATTCACCTGCACCTGAAAGTACTTTTGTTCCTAGTGGTTTTATCAGTAGTAACAGTTTTATAGTAGCAGCAGTAGTGAAATAATAGCAGAAGTGGAATGAAAACATCAGGAGTGGTGTTTGAAGTAAACCACGGAATTAAATACTGTAGGCATAGGGATGGATGAACGGGCTTGCATGGATAAGATAGTTCTGTCACGACCCCGGACCCAGAGATATACATACTGTTATGTGCTCCTAGCCATGGACTCACAAGGGCTTCAGGGTTACCAGCCCCGGCCGCAACAAACAACGGCAGGCAGACTGGATTCATCGGCACGTAGTCCGGATCCCCAGTCTACTACTCCTTGTATCCATGCTAGTCATAACCAACTATGCATATCAAAGCGTCCACGAATCGAATGAAACTGAAGGAAACGGGACCAAAGCTATACAGAGATGCTATGTGTCCAGAAAGTGCAACAACAATCGAGGGTTACTGGGGTTACCTCGCCCCAGGCCGATCACATCGACATGCGGGTTCAGACATGGATCATCGGCTCCACAACCCCTCGACTGCGACAACTATGCAGGCATAGCCAAAACTGTATAACAATGAGCTCAAAACCAACAACCGATCAAAGCAGCACTCTAGACATGAAAGTTGTATTAAACAGATGTTACTAGAGTAGCTTACAAGCAGAGGTCACATGACCCAACATTACATCAGACAACGGAAGGCAAATTATGTTGGTAATCAACAAGAACCAAAAAGTCCTAAGAGGCCGCAACATAAGGCGACGTCCCAGCCCATAGATTACAGGCTGCTACCTGGGAACCCCAAACTACTCGTCGATGTCCACGTTGATACACCACTGAAGTGAGGAACTCCACCTGAACCAAATTAAGCAAAACCTGAGTACGGGAGGTACTCAACAAGACTTAATTAACCTATTATATATCTGCTATTTCAAAAAGGGTTTCATGAAGGCTGATTTATGTAAAGCAATCTTTGTTTTCCAAATTGAGGAAGGAATAGCACGTCTCACAGAGTATTTTGAAAACAGATGAGAAAGCTACTCAACTACTGATATCATCATCTTCTTGTATTCCACCAAGTCCTTCTCATTCCCACACTATCTCATGCTACAAGGATCACCCCTCTCGGCATCTCCGAGGAGGCACCCTTCAATCATGGTTGGCATGTTTTAGTCATTCCGTTGAAGTTATCTATGATCACAGAATCCGTTGCCAAGTCGTCCGTAACCGTGGACACGGCTTCTCGAGGAGATTCATCCCTGCAGGGGGTACACTTTACCCACACGTACCATCCGACTCTTAACGCCACATGTACGCTCCTTGGGAGCGCGACAGAGGGTGGTTGGCTCCGACCTTTACCTTGCGTAACCCTATCCATGAGTCAACCCAAACAGGGCCACCCTGTCAACAGGGAGTTGGCCACCTCCTGACGGCACCTGTTCTGTGAGTTGGGATCAAGATCCGTGTACGTCCATCACTTGTCCCGGTCACGCCCTAAGTTTTCTCCAAATCGTTTTATGACTCACACGCAGATAGAAAGATCAAACTACGTGACTCATGGATGTGGCTAAACAAGTTAGTTAGTCAGGCGAGGTTCATTGGCTCGCTCGTGTGGTTGCACGCTCAGTCTTGGCTTCGAAGGCGAGAACTCGCTCATAGGGGCATGAACAGGACAAAACGCCACAACCCATTGTGGCCTCACATCCATGCCGTTATTTAGTCAAGTTATCAAAGATAATACAAAACACAACAACCTGACATAAATGATTCACGTATTGACCAGATTCATCAACCGGATGGATCAGATCACAACTAGGCATGGCTAAGCAAGACTCACAGGGTTTAGCGGAGCGCGCACAAACAAAATTATAGCTGCTAGGTGCAATGGATCAGGATATCTAGGTTATGCAGTATATAGGAGAACTCTATATACTGGCATCAAATAGTTTGGAACCGAATGCAAAGTACGAGATTCAAAACACTTCGAAAACCATATATGAGCAGATAAGAGGTTATGCTTGCCTTGGTTATAAGAAAACCAGATAAAGATCTTCTGGAATAAGTGCTTGACTTGTCGATTAAGATCAAGTATTCGCCATTGGAATTGATGGCCTTCTCTTCGGAGTCACGTTCTACCGAGGGGGAAAACAACACCGAAAAGAAGAACACAATCAAACATGGCATCGATGCAATGCGCAATATGTATGCATGAGCAAGTTAATGCACTTAAATAAAGCCCTAAACATGTAGATAGGGTTGCTAGGGTTCGTATGTCAGATATGCATTTTTTACTGAAAAAAGTCCCGAAATAGACCCCGGAGGGGGTTTCGGACGATTATGAAAGTGAGTACAAGTTAAAGTGCTCAAATTGGTTTGAAACATCATAATTAGGTTGCATTTGTCATTTTGAGCAATTTGGTATATAACTTTTATTTTTCTAATTTTAGTGAATAAAAACTTATTTTTCTATTTTTAAAAGATTAAATAATATTAAATAAAGGTCATTTTTTCAACTTTCTCAAACATGTGTGAAAATAACATATTTGGGTAGCTTACATTTTTCTAAACAAAACCATACTTTTATCACATTTTTCTGCTTAATATTTTAGGAGATATTAAAATATCAAATTTTATTCATTTTCTGGAATTTATTAAACAAATGGGATTATGACATCAGGCTGACATCAAGATGACGTCATCAATGGCCAAAAATGGCACTGGCTTGATCAATCCCGTGATTCCGCACTCCGTTTTGCAATCAACGTATACCACGTCGTAGAGGAGATTGCGGGGAGTCGAGGGGTGGCGGAATTGGACCAAATGGTCGCCGGAAATGGCGTCGGCGACAATGGCGCGGCGGGAGTGGCGCACGGCGTGGGAACAAAGCGGAGGGGGAGGGGGCTAAGGGAGGCACCGAGAGGTGCAGGAGCTAACCATGAGCCCGATGGAGCGGTCGCGGAGGCCGGAGGGAGCTCGACGACGGCGAATCGACGACGGGGGAGCTCGCCGGCCGCGGGGAAGATGGGTGTGGCGGCGGCGACGTAGGGCGTCCCTGCTCGATTCCGCTAGCCGGGATATGGAGGAGTTAAAGGCGGTTACAACGGTGGCCTTGGCTGGGCACGGGGAGGCCCGTAACGGCGGCGATGGCCGGCGGCTGACGGGAGCAGAAGGTTAGGGTTTGCGTCTGTTTTCAGCAGAGAGGAAGAGCGAGAGGAAGCTGCGAGACAGAGAGGAGAAGCAAGAAGGAGCACGACGTCTTGGTGGGTATCCACGCACGGAGGCGCGCTCATAGAAGCAGGAGGTGGAGGCACTTCTGCCACGCAGCTGTGTGCTGCATTCTGGCTGGAGGAGGAAGAAAGAAAAGAAAGGAGATCTCTGCATAACCCCCTGGCCTTTCTGGAAAATACAAAGAAGCCCCTGAAGTTTTTAAAACAGAACCTAAACAGATGTTTTAAGGGTCCTTTTGAAAGGATAAAATTTGGCAAAAATAGTTTTTGAAAAGCTCATGAAATTTCCAACAAACCATAACTTGGGTTGGTGCATTTGAATTATTTTTCAATACAAAATTTTGGAACCCAAATTAAGTACTTTTTGTGGGATTTTCTAAAACCATTTAAATTCAAATTTTAAATTGGTTCAAACATGGTTTAAATTATTGTTTTCATGCATGTATGAGATGAGCACAACACCACAACCCTTTGGTAGCAAAATTAGGGATGTTACAAATCTAACCCCCTTACAAGAATCTCATCCCGAGATTCCCGAAGGAGAAGAAAGAAGGAACATCGGTTTTGAACGATCTTCTCGAACCTTACAGTTCTCTTCTGAAGAGGTTGATCCGTAGCATCTTGAAGTATTGAACGGATACACCTTAGGTAAGAGGGAAACTCTTAGGAAATGATCTTCACGAAAATCGAGTATCTCATGGGTAACTCATGACAGGAACGTTCGCAAAGAACTGTTGAGTTAACAGGCATGAAACACATCAAGGTAACGGAGGGAATAAAAGATGGTTTCAAGTTTACGGACGATGGTTCTTGAAAGGACTTTGAATATGAGCTTTGCACAAGACTTTAAATCCTTTTGTAGAAGAAAGGTTGGACAACTTGTGACATCGAGGTTTCTTCAAACAGAAAACCAAGATGGCAAGGATGGTCTTGGATATCACAACGCAATATCCATGGACGAGGGAAAACACGAGAAAACAATGTAATCGCGCGTCAGAGAGAATTTGAGATCATGTTCACTCTTCGGAGTGGACACGAAAGATGAAGGAACTTTCATTCCATTAAATTTTGTCAAAAACTTTATCGAAGATCGGAATGTTACTTCACAACAGAAGATGAGTAACTGAAAGATGTGGAAACACCGTAACAAAGGAGGAATTCTTGATCACACCATAAGGATGGGTAACCAATGGGGATTGAAACACCGGAAGAAAATGAGGAATTTCTTTTCTATTGTGGTTTGGACGTGACCATACATCGACCACATGGTTAAGATCCCATGGCTGAAGTAACTGACAAATTCACACAATGTGTGATATGAAGAGAACTTCAGGTACAAACAAGTTGAAAAAGGGAACTGATCAACGGTGATTATGGAACACCAAGAGATGTTCTCCTGATGAACTTGTTTCCACTGGAACGAAGGTTTTGAAGGTTCAACGGAAAGATATTGGAAAGATCAACTTCCAACTTATCTTGGATGTTCTAGATACCGATATCGGGCTTATGCAAGCCTTTTATAGGTAATCAAGTGAAAGTAGAACTCCGGTTTGGGAAGAACGGGGAGGAAACTTATTAGAATGAACCACACAAGAATTCTCACGGAGAGTGATTGTTCTTACGGATTCAAAGAGATATGACATTAGGCCTTCCGGCTAATTGTGTCAACCACCACATCAACCATGCCGGATTCTGAAAAGACCTAATTCAATACCTTTGAGGAAACACCAACCATCGTTGCTGCTTGAGATTCAGCTCTGGTTAGTGGATGTATATCTCAGGCTCGGTATGTTTGAGCGAAGAGATTTGCACCGGTTACAGTTGAGATACATTTACTAGATTCTCAAGACATGGGCTACGATTTCAAGCTCAAGAAGATGAGCAGGATTACGAAACTCATGTATTAGCAACTTGTGAAAGACGGTTGCACCTACATGGTTTACTTTTAAATGAACACATCGGAGTCCTTGTTGGGAACATGATTACAGAGATCACGAAGTTCTTGGACTTCTTCTCTTTCACGGATAATCAGTCAGTGGCTTAGCGTGGATGCAAACTTCTTTAAGTGAATGGAGGTAAAACCAACCATCTCAAGAATACTCCACACATGCATGACCGACTGGGGATTACTCCCGAGGGAACAAGAAAACTTTACTCAGATCCATGTCGACAACTTTCACCAGGAGCACATGAACCCGAGAAAGTCACTTCGAACATCGAGAGCACAACTTCGTGATAACACAAAGATGGTTCTCAAAAGTTTCCAACATTAGTTCCAGTTGTTCAACATGAGCCGCTCGCAACTTGGAGAAAATAGGAATGTCATCGATGGGCTCGAAAACACCCTTATCAAAACACTCCAAGAAGAGGGATTCATATGACATATGAACAAGGCAGAATATTGGTCTGACCGAGGAACATGAAGTATACTCGGGGAAAACACCATGAGTGAAAACACCATCAAGATAGCCCTTGGATCTTTTCTCGATTTGACGATAGCCCAAATCAAATCAAGAGGTAGAGTGATAGCATTTCCGCATAGGAGATATTATCCTGCTTCAACAAGAGGAAAACTAGATATCCCTTAACAAAGGAACAAGTTAGGATGAGCTTTTGTCTTTCAACTCTCCAAGTTATTGTGTCAGCTCAACCGCTAGTCCAGGGTGTCTAGCGTAGTTTCTTGGAAAAAGGAGGGGTTCAAACTACCCCTCGTTTAGACATCACGGTCAGGTAACAAACCTGGTGATACTTCTAGAAAGACAACCAGAATATCACAACCCACCGGTATGTCTTGGAAATCGAAAGGAGGCATGCTTTTCAAAGCAACCGATACGGCCTTGAGAGCTTTGGTATGAACCTAAATCTCTGACCAAGATTGCACCGGAATGAAAGGATCTGGTAATACGGCCAACTTTAGTAGAGACCGGGTGACCGATAGTGCTAAGAAGGATACAGATGTTTCTTAGATTTTCTTCAAAGCAATAAGAATTGCTAGGCATACCTGATACACATGTCGATGAACAGACCCATCATTCTCATGCATTCAAGCTTTGAGGAAGGGGGAGTGAAGACGGTAAGAGCATCACTTCATCAATAAGGCCATGAAACTTAACACAATCTCGTGATATAAAAGAGTGTGATACTCGAAGGTAGAACAGAACAGAAGCTGATAAAACTTCTTTAATCTGTGGATTACAAAACTTTGACCTAGTCCTTAAGATGAACGAGGTACTGGAGTTTGTTTCTCCTGACATTCCAAAGTGGAACGTTCTGACGGAAAATAGGAGCAATTGCATTGGAAGAATCCAACACTCATATGTAACTTGGTTTCAAAACAACGGATGGATATTTGAGTGCAACTGGAAGGTAGGAACATGCTCCGGAGAATCCAGATATCATGTGGAATGCACAGGGTGATACTCATTTGTAAAACCCATGCAAAAGAGTTGGTATAGCTGAGTTAAGAACAAAGATATGGGAATCATAGAGAACACTCTTGTTATGATTCCTTTTGATTCCAAAGGAAAGCCTACAGCTATTGGAGTTGAAACTACCTAGCCATCCTGAGGTAGAATATATTCCTCAGGATCCAAAGAAACAGAACTTGGGTTAAAGGTCAGCATCCTGTACTGATAGAGTGAGAATCACATGGTTAAGAAACCACACGATCCAACTCACCACAATTCAGCACATTCCGGGACCTTCGTTTCAAGTCCAAGGTTAAAAACTCAACAAAAGAAGTAACTACTATATGAGTGCCACAAAGGACACTATAATTAGCAATCACGAGGTATCTTTCAAAAGACAACGATAGCTACAGAAGAATTTGGACAGAGGATAACGTGTACATTCGAGAAGGAAAGCCGATCTCGAGGTTCAGGATTTAGAACTTGGAAACATGTAAGAATGTGGAATCCGGACAACTCGGAGAGACTAGGATGGAAAGGAAATCTTCCATTTGAAACGAGAGATAACGGAACATGGAACACACACGACTCTAGAAACTGAACACTAGGTCAACTTGGGTGAAAGAAACGTCTTGCCAAAGAAGGCACCTAAGTTTTGAATCAATAGAAGAGATAGCAAAACCTTTTCAAATCAAAACAAGTAAGGAGATCCAGAGTTAGAGCGATACCAGATAAGAAGCAAAAAGAATCCTAAGAAGGTTTTCACAACTCATTTGGAGTTTCAAATAGTTTTCACAATCTCTAGACTCGACATCGACCAAGCAGTAAGGTTTTCCTACAGGCAGTCCTGCTCTGATACCATGACTTGTCACGAACCCGGACCCAGAGATATACATACTGTTATGTGCTCCTAGCCATGGACTCACGAGGGCTTCAGGGTTACCAGCCCCGGCCGCAACAAACAATGGCAGGCAGACTGGATTCATCGGCACGTAGTCCGGATCCCCAGTCTACTAGTCCTTGTATCCATGCTAGTCATAACCAACTATGCATATCAAAGCGTCCACGAATTGAATGAAACTGAAGGAAACGGGACCAAAGCTATACAGAGATGCTATGTGTCCAGAAAGTGCAACAACAATCGAGGGTTACTGGGGTTACCTCGCCCCAGGCCGATCACATCGACAGGCGGGCTCGGACATGGATCATCGGCTCCACAACCCCTCGACTGCGACAACTATGCAGACATAGCCAAAACTGTATAACAATGAGCTCGAAAGCAACAACCGATCAAAGCAGCACTCTAGACATGAAAGTTGTATTAAACAGATGTTACTAGAGTAGCTTACAAGCAGAGGTCACATGACCCAACATTACATCAGACAACGGAAGGCAAATTATGTTGGTAATCAACAAGAACCAAAAAGGCCTAAGAGGCCGCAACATAAGGCGACGTCCCAGCCCATAGATTCCAGGCTGCTACCTGGGAACCCCAAACTACTCGTCGATGTCCACGTTGATACACCACTGAAGTGAGGAACTCCACCTGAACCAAATTAAGCAAAACCTGAGTACGGGAGGTACTCAACAAGACTTAATTAACCTATTATATATATGCTATTTCAAAAAGGGTTTCATGAAGCCTGATTTGCGTAAAGCAATCTTTGTTTTCCAAATTGAGGAAGGAATAGCATGTCTCACAGAATATTTTGAAAACAGATGAGAAAGCTACTCAACTACTGATATCATCATCTTCTTGTATTCCACCAAGTCCTTCTCATTCCCACACTATCTCATGCTACAAGGATCACCCCTCTCGGCATCTCCGAGGAGGCACCCTTCAATCATGGTTGGCATGTTTTAGTCATTCCGTTGAAGTTATCTATGATCACAGAATCCGTTGCCAAGTCGTCCGTAACCGTGGACACGGCTTCTCGAGGAGATTCATCCCTGCAGGGGGTACACTTTACCCACACGTACCATCCGACTCTTAACACCACATGTACGCTCCTTGGGAGCGCGGCAGAGGGTGGTTGGCTCCGACCTTTACCTTGCGTACCCCTATCCATGAGTCAACCCAAACAGGGCCACCCCATCAACAGGGAGTTGGCCACCTCCTGACGGCACCTGTTCTGTGAGTCGGGATCAAGATCCGTGTACGTCCATCACTTGTCCCGGTCACGCCCTAAGTTTTCTCCAAATCGTTTTCTGACTCACACGCAGATGGAATGATCAAACTACATGACTCATGGATGTGGCTAAACAAGTTAGTTAGTCAGGCGAGGTTCATTGGCTCGCTCGTGTGGTTGCACGCTCAGTCTTGGCTTCGAAGGCGAGAACTCGCTCCTAGGGGCATGAACAGGACAAAACGCCACAACCCATAGTGGCCTCACATCCATGCCGTTATTTAGTCAAGTTATCAAAGATAATACAAAACACAACAACCTGACATAAATGATTCACGTATTGACCAGATTCATCAACCGGATGGATCAGATCACAACTAGGCATGGCTAAGCAAGACTCACAGGGTTTAGCGGAGCGCGCACAAACAAACCTATAGCTGCTAGGTGCAGTGGATCAGGATATCTAGGTTATGCAGTATATAGGAGAACTCTATCTACTGGCATCAAATAGTTTGGAACCGAATGCAAAGTACGAGATTCAAAACACTTCGAAAACCATATATGAGCAGATAAGAGGTTATGCTTGCCTTGGTTATAAGAAAACCAGATAAAGATCTTCTGGAATAAGTGCTTGACTTGTCGATTAAGATCAAGTATTCGCCATTGGAATTGATGGCCTTCTCTTCGGAGTCACGTTCTACCGAGGGGGAAAACAACACCGAAAAGAAGAACACAATCAAACATGGCATCGATGCAATGCGCAATATGTATGCATGAGCAAGTTAATGCACTTAAATAAAGCCCTAAACATGTAGATAGGGTTGCTAGGGTTCGTATGTCAGATATGCATTTTTTTATTTTTAAAAGATTAAACAATATTAAATAAAGGTCATTTTTTCAACTTTCTCAAACATGTGTGAAAATAACATATTTGGGTAGCTTACATTTTTCTGAACAAAACCATACTTTTATCACATTTTTCTGCTTAATATTTTAAGAGATATTAAATTATCAAATTTTATTCATTTTCTGGAATTTATTAAACAGATGGGATTATGACATCAGGCTGACATCAAGATGACGTCATCAATGGCCAAAAATGGCACTGGCTTGATCAATCCCGTGATTCCGCACTCCGTTTTGCAATCAACGTATACCACGTCGTAGAGGAGATTGCGGGGAGTCGAGGGGTGGCGGAATTGGACCAAATGGTCGCCGGAAATGGCGCCGGCGACCATGGCGCGGCGGCGGCCGGAGTGGCGCACGGCGCGGGAACAAAGCGGAGGGGGAGGGGGCTAAGGGAGGCACCGGGAGGTGCAGGAGCTAACCATGAGCCCGATGGAGCGGTCGGGGAGGCCGGAGGGAGCTCGACGGCGGCGAATCGACGGCGGGGGAGCTCGCCGGCCGCGGGGAAGATGGGTGTGGCGGCGGCGACGTAGGGCGTCCCGGCTCGATTCCGCTAGCCGGGAGATGGAGGAGGTAAAGGCGGTTACAACGGTGGCCTTGGCTGGGCACGGGGAGGCCCGTAACGGCGGCGATGGCCGGCGGCCGACGGGAGCAGAAGGTTAGGGTTTGCGTCCGTTTTCAGCAGAGAGGAAGAGCGAGAGGAAGCTGCGAGACAGAGAGGAGAAGCAGGAAGGAGCACGACGTCTTGGTGGGTATCCACGCACGGAGGCGCGCTCATAGAAGCAGGAGGTGGAGGCACTTCTGCCACGCAGCTGTGTGCTGCATTCTGGCTGGAGGAGGAAGAAAGAAAAGAAAGGAGATCTCTGCATAACCCCCTGGCCTTTCTGGAAAATACAAAGAAGCCCCTGAAGTTTTTAAAACAGAACCTAAACAGATGTTTTAAGGGTCCTTTTGAAAGGATAAAATTTGGCAAAAATAGTTTTTGAAAAGCTCATGAAATTTCCAACAAAACCATAACTTGGGTCGGTGCATTTGAATTATTTTTCAATACAAAATTTTGGAACCCAAATTAAGTACTTTTTGTGGGATTTTCTGAAACCATTTAAATTCAAATTTTAAATTGGTTCAAACATGGTTTAAATTATTGTTTTCATGCATGTATGAGATGAACACAACACCACAACCCTTTGGTAGCAAAATTAGGGATGTTACAAGTTCATATAATGATCAATTCATGGGCATTACAGATAAATATGATAAAGCATCCAAGCACTAAGTAACCATATGCATGTGTTCCGTAAATAGTCCTACGTGCTCGCAATGAGAACTTGCACAACATCTTTTGTCCTACCAGCCCGTTTTCAGCGGGGCCTCAAGGGAACTACTGGTAATTAAGGTGTTCCTTTTAATAGAACATCGAAGCAAAGCATTAACACTCTGTGAACACATGTGATCCTCACATCACAACCATCCCCTCTGGTTGTCCCAAATTCTGTCACTTCGGGGCCTCGGGTTCCAGACAATGATATGTGTAAACAACTTGCAGGTATGATCAAGAAACAATAATTATCATCATGATTCAATAACATGTTCAGATCTGAGATCATGGCACTCGAGCCCAAAGTGGCAAGCATTAAGCATAACAAGTTGCAACAATGTCAATAGCACTAATAGAGGATACTAGGTACTATGCCCTAACAATCACGACATTATTACGTGAACAATCTCATCCAATCCCTACCATCCCCTTCAGCTTACAGTGGGGAATTGCTCGAACATGGATGGGGGAAACATGGATGGTCGATGGAGAGGCGTTGGTGATGACGATGGCGATGATCTCCTCCACTTCCCGTCCCGGCAGGGTGCCAGAACAGGAACTTCTGATCCCCGAATCAAGGTTCGGGGTGGCGGCGGCGCTCTGTTCTGTTTCTGTGGAATATGACGAACCCCCTCGGGTTTTAGGGTTGGAGTCTACTTGTAGTCGAAAGGGGGTCCGAGGGGGGCTCTGGGTGGCCCACACCATAGGCTGGCGCGGCCTAGGCGGGACTCGCGCCAGGGGGTGTGGCCACCCTGTGGCTCCTCGCCTGGCCCCCTTCTGGATCCCGGGGTCTTCCGGTGTGAAAACACCAATGGCGTCTTCCTTAGAATTGTGTTTTCACCCCGGAACCAATTGGCCCACACCAATTGGTGTTTTCACCCCGGAAGACCCCGGGAGCCAGAAGGGGGCCAGGAGAGGAGCCACAGGGTGGCCACACCCCCGTGGCGCGGGTCCCCTCTAGGCCGCGCCAGCCTATGTTGTGGGCCACCAGAGCCCCCATCGGACTCCTCTTTCGACTACAAGTAGCCTCCAACCCTAAAACCCGAGGGGGTTCGTCATATTCCACAGAACAGAATAGAGCGCCGCCGCCATCCCGAACCTCGATTCGGGGATCAGAAGTTCATGTTCAGGCACCCTGCCGGGGCGAGAAGTGGAGGAGATCATCGCCAGCGTCATCACCAACGCCTCTCCATCGACCATCCATGTTTCCCCCATCCATGTGTGAGTAATTCCCTGCTGTAGTCTGAAGGGTATGATAGGGATTGGATGAGATTGTTCATGTAATAATGCTGTGATTGTTAGGGCATAGTGCCTATTATCCTCTATTAGTGCTATTGACATTGTTGCAACTTGTATGCTTAATGCTTGCCACTTTGGGCCCGAGTGCCATGATCTCAGATCTGAACATGTTATTGAATCACGATGATAATTATTGTTTCTTGATCATACCTGCAAGTTGTTTACACATACCATTGTCCGGAACCCGAGGCCCCGAAGTGACAAAAATTTGGACAACCGGAGGGGATGGCTGCGATGTGAGGATCACATGTGTTCACAGAGTGTTAATGCTTTGCTCTGGTGTTCTATTAAAAGGAACACCTCAATTACCAATAGTTCCCTTGAGGCCCAGCTGAAAACGGGTTGGTAGGACAAAAGGTGTTGTGCAAGTTCTCATTGCGAGCACGTACGACTATTTACGGAACACATGCCTATGGTTACTTAGTGCTTGGATGCTTTATCATATTTATCTGCAATGCCCATGACTTGATCATTATTTGAACTATCATATCCATGCAACGCCTGTTCATCCATCCCTATGCTTATAGTATTTAATCCCGCTGTTTATTTCAAACACCACTGCTGCTGTTTTTATCTCACTGCTGCTATTATTTCACTACTGCTGCTGCTATAAAGTTGTTACTACTGATAAACCACTACGAACAAAAGAACTTTCAGGTGCAGGTGAATTGACAACTCACTTGTTAAGGCTCACAAATATTCTTTGGCTCCCCTTGCGTCTAATCAATAAATTTGGGTTTTACTTCCCTCGAAGACTGTTGCGATCCCCTATACTTGTGGGCCATCAAGACTATTTTCTGGCGCCGTTGCCGGGGAGCATAGCTTTATTTGCAAGCTCACCGGAGAGTATTATTATCTACTGCCATCATTCATTATGGGTGAGACTCTTGATGGAAAGTTTCCTATATTACCATCCACTACAAGAAGAGGTACAACTATGAACACCTCTGTTGCTCTGTATTCACCGTCTGTTATGAGTAAGCTGCTTACACCACCACATGCTATAAATGCTACTTCTGTTGAATCTGAAAATACTTCTGATACTTTTGATGATGCTTCTACTATGCTTGATGAGATTGGTTCTCTCGGTCCTTTCTTAGATGCTACTATTGCTAAAGCTAAAAATATTGCAAACACTGAAACTCCTGATAAAAATCATGTTACTCCTGCTGCTTCACCTGAGCTTATAGAGAACCCTATTGATGATTTAGATGATGCCTATATTGATCTTAATGATGATCTTATTGATGAAATATATACTATGAAGGATGATGATCCATTTATGAGACTTATTGAAAGTCGTGCTGTACAATATAAATTATCTCATGATGCTAAGTTGGCCACTTCTCCCATTAATATTAGGGACAAGAATTATGATTTCTCTCTTGATTTATCTTATATATCTATTTTTGAGAAAGAATCTTTTTGTGGTACTGAAAATGAAAGTGCTATGAAACATATGATATGAATGAGCTCTCCTCTTTGAGTAGTTTATTCTCTGATGATCTTAAGAAACGTAGCTACTTTGTTGCCAAAATATTCCCTTTCTCATTAAAAAATGAAGCTAAAACTTGGTTTAACAATTTATCTCCTAGATCTATTGATAGTCCTATGTTGATATTGTCACCAACTCTACCTTACGATGTACTTACACATCTTTCTTATCCTGGATCGTTCGGCCGACTAGGCACATCTGGATGCCGTATTCTTTCGAGTACGAAGGTAAGACCCAGGGATCTCTCCTGTGGGCATGGAATCGCACTCAAGCTGCATCCTCCAGTAAACTTTCCGTGTCAACAACATGAAGAAAAATCCTAGAGGACGCGCCGGGTACCCCTTTAGGTTAAGTTCGACTCGGTAAGACCTCCACGGCCCAGTCGCCACGATCACCTTGCTGGATTCGAGTCGGAGGTCTCGAATTCGTGTAGGCCAGAACCGTTTTTGTCCTAGATGCAATTAATTGGCCCTGATCTTTCGGGAGAGCCAAGCGACTAAGCCACATCCTTCTGTGAAAACAGCCAACACAAGGCACATTTATCACTCGATGCTCGAGTACATGAGCGCTTCGTGCACAGGGTATACACCCTCAAAAATAGGCGATTGAATGACCAATCGAAGAAATCAAGAACAAACTTTGAGTGCTTACCCGACTATTCTCAGTCGAATAAACACTCGGGGGCTACTGATGTGGGGATGACTCCTGGACCTATCGGGTGAGCCTACCCGGTCCAAGTCCCAAGACCTAGGCCCCAAAGAGAGGTGTTATCCTGCGCTACTAGAAGGCACAACGAAGGCCCACCCGCAAGACTTGCGGGTCAAGACAAGAACTCCTATTCGTACTCTACTAGGACTCGTGTAACCCCCTCCTGGCTGCATATATAAAGCCAGGATGGAGGAGAGAAAAAGATGATCCAATCTAGACAAGAGAAGAGGAAGATACAAGCCACAACTAGACTAGACAATACACGGGTTACCCCGTACACACCACCATGGCATCGTCATTGTAACAACTCGACTATCTCGCCATAATATAGATCAGACAAGTAGGAGAAAGGGTTTTACCTCTACGAGGGCCCCGAACCTGGGTAAATCTTGCTCCTTGTTAGCCGTCGAGATTACCAGCGCGTACATCGTTCCTCTACTCAAAACCCTACCGGCTCACCCGAGGGATTTGTTGATACGACTCATCGACACTGTGAGCCTGCCTTTTAGTGTTTTCTGTGCAGCTATTAAGGTACCCGAGTGGGGGTCTTGTGAGAAAATAAGTGGGCAGCCCAAACCACTACTGGATTTATATGGAGAGATTTGCCAAGGCAGAAGCTTCACAGGGGAGAGCGGTAAAATTCGTGAAATTCAACTCCCTAGCATTCGATACTTTGCCTACTTTATTTCTAAATGTGTGTTAGCTAGGAGAACTGTCATCAAACTATCTGTCTATGATTTGGCGTTTATTGCTGCTGCTTTAAGATGCGATAGGTCTTACAATTTTGGCACTTTGATTGCTTACCGTCTCTCACATAACCGTGAGAAGGGCGGAGTTTGTGGAGGTCTTATTGCCTCGCGCTTGCTAGCTTTGCATGGTTTGGAGCCACACCCTCTAGACTTGCAGTTTCCTATAGAGAGGCTTAATCTTGTTTCCATGGTTCAACATAAGTTTCTTTCTACCCATGCTCACTTACATAATTTATCTTTTGAATTAACTTTCTCCAAACGATCCGGATGGAGAGTTGTTAAAACTGTTATGTAAGTACTTTTGTCTGCACCTATTTTGTTTAATCTTAATAACATGCAAGGATGGGAGCTTTCTGAAAGTGAACTGGACACATACCTTGAGCATCACCCCCAGCAAGGGGAGGATGGCGACAAGGGGGACGATGGTGATTTCGTCCAGCCCTACGACGCCACGGGGATTCCACACCAGCACTCCGGTTATGACTATGCGCTAGCTGCATCATCTTCCTCTTACGCGCCCGAGTACGACCACAGGAGGGATGACCCACCGCAGTGGGGATATTTCCCGCTCTTTGATTGATCTCCACTTAGGCCAAAAGCCTAAGCTTGTGGGGAGGTATACCGACATCACACTCATTTATATATCATGTTCGGTCGGTTCTTTGTATATCCATGTTTTCTTTTCTTTCTTTTTCTTTCGTTTCTTTCATTTCTTTTGTTTTTGTTGTTTTGTTTTTGCTTTCCAAAACATAAAAAGACCAAAAATATTTTTGTTTTTTCTCTCTATTTATTTGTTTATTTGGTTTGCTTTATTTTCTCATTTCGGTTTAGTATTCAAAAACCCAAAAATATTTTGCTTTGTTTGCTTGTTCTCTTTCTGTTTTTGTTTTAATTGAAAAACCCAAAAATATTTGTTGTTCTTCTTTGGTTTTGTAAATTTTGTTGTAGAGTTCAACACACGTCCGTGATTCCGTTGGAGCTTGTTTTCATTATATATTATTCGAGCCACAAGTGAAGAGCAATAATGACGATATATGACAATTCAAGTTGTGGTGAGAGGCTGGTATGAACTCTATTTGCTTTCATTTTTGCACATATATCCATCTATGTGAGCATGCTTAGTTTGTTCGTATAAGATATATGTGACTTAATGGCTGCTTAATAGTTCGTGCTCTCTCATGTTTAGTTCCAATTTATTAATTGTAAATGACATGTCATATAAATATTTGTTTGCATTGTTCTATTCGTAGAGGGCATGATATTGTGGTAGCCTCCTCTGACTGTTTCATTTGAATCAACTTGGCACATGCTGACGCATGCTAAGACTGAAAACAAAAAGTCAATAAGCCTCGATGATTCATTTTGCCTCAGAGTTCTAGTATTAATTTTATGCCTCAGCTAATTTTACTTTGTCGCAAACATGATTATGATAGTTGTTGCTCTCTTGATTGTCGCTCCCTGTCTATTTGCTAGCCTTCACCTGAATTGAGTATGAGCTCTACTCGTGCATCCAACTCCCAAAAACCAAAGTTTACCAAATGTGTCCACCATACCTACCTATATGTGGTATTTAACTGGCACCCCAAGTAAATTGCTCATGTGCTACCTTTAAAACCTGCTAAAAATTATTCATGTTTTGTGCCCCTGTTTTAGCTCATGAGGAATTAAATAGAGAATCTTTGTCTCACTTGTTGATTGGATTTCACACCCTGGACTAGTGGCTTCATCCGCTTATCCGAATGATAGAAGAGCTGGCAGTGGGGTGCCCAGCCCCAAATTAATACACACAAATTCTCTTCACTCTTTTTGCCCCTGATTTATCAGTCAAAGCATAATTGTGTAAACAAAACAGAAAGAGAGATGACCTTCTACCCAGATGCGTCATTCACATGGGAGTCGCTCTTGTGAATCCAGTTGACTTGTGACGTACTGTATTCTCTGTTTACCATTCGTTGACATAAGCATACACCTTTCTCAAAATGTTATCAATACCTGTGTTTAATAAAATAAAAAGCTCTAGCACATGAGTGATCCATGCTTCCCTCTGCGAAGGCCTTTGTTTTACTTTTATGTTCAGTCTCCGCCATATTCTTTGAGCACTTTCTTGAGAGCACAATGGTCATTCTTAGTGTGATTTGTTTGTCCCAAACTACGGTTGATTGTAGTATAACTTTGATACTTGTATCTTTGATATCTTTACTTCTAATCTTCCCTTGAACTTCAGAGGTGCCCTGGAATTTATGTTTTGCCCCACACTGAAGGGCAAGCGAGATACCACTTTATCAGATCCTATTATGAATACTTCAATCTTGCAAATAGTTATGCTTCATGTTGTTTATTATTAATATGTTGTTATCTTCTCATGGTTTGCATAGCTATTAAGTGACAGTATCTTGCATGTATCTTATCATGAGCATCATTAAGTATTTGATCATATAGTGAGTATGTTTACATCATATGAAAGAAATGTGTTCGTAGAAGTCTTTTATCGCACTCAGTTGTCACTGAATTTCTTGAGGACAAGCAATAAGCTAATCTTGGGGGGAGTCGATACGTCGAAAACGTATCTCCTTTTACGGACACTTTTCTAATTGTTTTCCTCTAAACTTGTGTGTTTTGAATACAACTAACACGGAATAACGCTGTTTTCAGCAGAATTACTTTGATGTCTTGTTATTGTGCAGAAAAATCAACTTTCGGGAAATTGCCCAGAAAAGAC
Organism: Alopecurus myosuroides; assembly: GCA_028641055.1. Taxonomy (NCBI): domain Eukaryota; kingdom Viridiplantae; phylum Streptophyta; class Magnoliopsida; order Poales; family Poaceae; genus Alopecurus; species Alopecurus myosuroides. Next base: position 244,632,970 of record CM054060.1, on the reverse strand, counting down.
CCCATTGGTGTTTTTACACCGGAAGACCCTGGGAGCCAGAAGGGGCCAGGCGAGGAACCACAGGGTGGCCACACCCCCTGGCGCGAGTCACCCCTAGGCCGTGCCAGCCTATGGTGTGGGCCACCCAGAGCTCCCTCGGACTCCCCTTTCGACTACAAGTAGCCTCCAACCCTAAAACCCGAGGGGGTTCGTCATATTCCACAGAAACAGAACAGAGCGCCGCCGCCATCCCGAACCTCGATTCGGTGATCAGAAGTTCCTGTTCTGGCACCCTGTCGGGACGGGAAATGGAGGAGATCATCGCCATCGTCATCACCAACGCCTCTCCATCGACCATCCATGTTTCCCCCATCCATGTGTGAGTAATTCCCCGCTGTAAGCTGAAGGGGATGGTAGTGATTGGATGAGATTGTTCACGTAATAATGTCGTGATTGTTAGGGCATAGTGCCTAGTATCCTCTATTAGTGCTATTGACATTGTTGCAACTTGTTATGCTTAATGCTTGCCACTTTGGGCCCGAGTTCCATGATCTCAGATCTGAACATGTTATTGAATCACGATAATAATTATTGTTTCTTGATCATACCTGCAAGTTATTTACACATATCGTTGTCCGGAACCCGAGGCCCCGAAGTGACAAAAATTGGGACAACCAGAGGGGATGGCTGCAATGTGAGGATCACACGTGTTCACGGAGTGTTAATGCTTTGCTCCGGTGTTTATTAAAAGGAACACCTTAATTACTAGTAGTTCCCTTGAGGCCCCGCTGAAAACGGGCTGGTAGAACAAAAGATGTTGTGCAAGTTCTCATTGCGAGCACGTACGACTATTTACGGAACACATGCCTATGGTTACTTAGTGCTTGGATGCTTTATCATATTTATCTGCAATGCCCATGACTTGATCATTATTTGAACTATCTTATCCATGCAACGCATGTTCATCCATCCCTATGCCTACAGTATTTAATCCCGCTGTTCATTTCAAACACCATTGCTGCTGTTTTTATCTCACTGCTGCTATTATTTCACTATTGTTGCTGCTATAAAACTGTTACTACTGATAAACCACTACGAACAAAAGAACTTTCAGGTGCAGGTGAATTGACAACTCACTTGTTAAGGCTCACAAATATTCTTTGGCTCCCCTTGTGTCTAATCAAGAAATTTGTATTTTACTTCCCTCGAAGACTGTTGCGATCCCCTATACTTGTTGGTCATCACCTCACCAAAGTAATCCATCTTGGATCTCATGAAGGGCACATTGATGGAAAATTGAGTTGCCACTTTGTTCTTGTTCAACGGGTACTCCTCATAAAAGATCCGCTCCTGAAAGCGAGTCCAGAAGCACTCATTAGCCCTAGATTCCCTTGGCTTGGTGTAGGGGTTGGTCCTTCTCTCTCTACGGAACTGCTCATCAGACATGTTGACAATATATTTGTCCCTTGTTGCACGTGACTTCATCAACACGGACCTCTGCCTTCTAGGCAAATTTCCCTGTGGCATAACCTCTGGAGTCTCATCTTCCTCGGGATTCTTTCGAGTCCTCTTAGCCGCACGCTTGCGACCTCCACCCTTAGAACCACTAGCACCTGAACCTAAGATAGCATAGGTGGATAGCAATAAGGTAAGGTAACTTCAATCAAAATTATCTACGAGAAGATTCACAGAAGAACTAGAAGTGCAAAAATCTCCAGGAAGCGGTAGTACTGCTGGGGGCCACGATAGTACCCCTGTCTCCAGCAGTCCCAGCCATAGAGGATCTGCCATGGCACCCAATGGGACAACCGATTCCAATCTAGACAAAAGGCACCATTAGGTCTTAGGGAATCTACTTGACTAGGAAACACATCAAACTACTTCTAGACTAGGAGATCTCTAGAACCCTAAACAACTTCATATCACAAGATTACTCGAGGGAGAGAGATTGGATGGGTTACCGGAGCTCATCGTCGTGGAGAAGGGGTTGGATGTGATCCCCGGGCTTCCTTCGACGTGATTGGAGCACTCGATCGCTGGAGAGAACCCTCCCCGGCGGATGGAAGAAGCGGCGGCGGCGAGAACCGGTGTGGGGAGAGAATGAGGGAGAGAGGAGGTAAAAGGGGTAACTCCCTCTCCCAAATCCGTATTTAACCCCACGGATTTTCACCGCAGCGGTAGTACCGCTGTGCTCAGCGGTAGTACCGCCCACCTGGGGCTACTGGAACCGTGAGGTAGTACCGCTCCTGGGGTTTGTGCTGGGCACGAGCCCCTACAGCGGTAGTACCGTGCACGACCACCGGTAGTACCGTGCGCTGGGTACTACTATCAGTTACAACGGTAGTACCGGTAGCCAGGTTCTTCCTTCTGCCAAGAGATCAAAGAAATTAAAGTTTTCGGAGTAGAAATTGTCTAAGGGGGGAAAACATGAGGCTTGGGATAAGAACTCAAACTGAGATGGTACTACACACTCAAACTTTTGCAAGGAAGACAAAAACTCGAATAAGGAAAAGAGACAGAGCGTGTTTCCCAAACAACAACAACGACTCACAAAACACAAAGAGAGAAGGAAAACACAATGAAAAACACCACATAAGAACCAAACGAGAACCAACTCTTCAAGAGAAGAGGTTGGTGGCCTAAGCCACCATGTAAGAGAACATGATATGTCACCGCGAAGATATATCTTGGGTACATTGCCAATTCTCGACATTGAAGCTCACAATTCAACGTTAGAAAAAGAGATATAACAATGATTTTTTTTTGCTTTGGGCATAATGGGGGGAGGGAGAACCCAATGTGTTAGGATAACACTCCCCCTATGTCCATTCCTACACCTAAACTCAAACACGTTTCATCTATAGGGGTGTGTGCAAGATCCTCAAGTCAAACTCCTAGAATCAATGATGTTTAGTTCATTCCTCAAGAACATGAATCTTGCATCGTCGAGTGTCTTCGTGAAGATATCCGCGAGATTGTCCTTGGTGAGAACATAAGCTAGTGCAATATCACCTCTTGCCACATGGTCTCGGATGGAATGATGACAAATCTCAATATGCTTCGTCCTTGCATGTTGCACGAGGTTCTAGGCGATCTTGATGGCACTTTCATTGTCACACATGAGAGGCACCTTATCCAAATGAACGTCATACTCCTTGAGAGTTTGCCTCATCCATAGCAATTGGGTGCAAGCACTTGTGGCGGCCACATACTCGGCTTCGACGGTGGAAAGAGATATGCAATTTTCCTTCTTGGAAGACCAACTCACCAAAGACCTACCAAGTAATTGGCAAGCCCCGGAAGTGGACTTCCTATCGTCTTGATCACCGGCCCGATTGGAATCCGTGTAGCCCTTGAGAGAGAATTGTGCCCCCTTTGGGTACCACAAACCAAACTTTGAGGTATGAACCAAATACCGAAAAATCCTATGGACCGCCACTAAGTGGCTTTCCTTAGGAGCCACTTGATACCTTGCACACACACCTACACTCAAAATGATATCGGGCCTAGATGCACAAAGATAAAGCAAAGAACCAATCATAGAACGATACAACTTTTGGTCCACATCCTTACCATCCAGGTTGCGCTTGAGGTGGCACTTTACTTGCATAGGAGATGACTTGATCTTAGCATTTTGGAAATTAAACCTCTTGAGCATGTCTTGGGTATACTTGGCTTGATAAATGAAAGTCCCACGAGCCAATTTCTTGATCTTAAAGCCAAGGAAGAATTTAAGCTCTCTCATCATGGACATCTCAAATCTGTCAGTCATAAGCTTTGCGAACTAATTATTGAAAGCTTGGTTAGTTGAGCCAAATATAATGGCGTCCACATAGAATTGGCATATGAAAATATCTCCATTTACCCTCTTTGTGAAGAGAGTGGGGTCGATCTTCCCAACTTCAAAACCACGGTCATCCAATAACTCTCTAAGGTGCTCATACCATGCACGTGGTGCTTTTTTAAGTCCATAGAGCGCCTTATCGAGCTTGTAGAGATGTTAGGGAAGTTGAGGTTCTCGAACCCCGAAGGTTGCGTAACATATACCTCCTCTTTGAGTGGAACATTCAAGAAAGCACTTTTGACATCCATTTGTTGCAATTTGAAATTATGCAAAGATGCATATGCAAGAAGGATACGGATGGACTCAAGGCGAGCCACGAGAGCATAGGTTTCATCAAAGTCAATGCCTTCAACTTGAGTGTAACCTTGAGCCACCAATCTTGCCTTGTTCCTTATAACAATTCCATGCTCATCTTGCTTGTTCTTGAATATCCACTTAGTTCCAATAACATTGTGGAAATCTTTGGGCTTCTCAACTAATTTTCAAACCTTGTTGCGCTCAAAGTTATTGAGCTCGTCATGCATAGCTTCAACCCAATCAGAGTCCTCAAGAGCTTCAAACACTTTCTTTGGTTCCACCATAGATATGTGAGCTTGATGCTCACTAAAATGTGCCAATTGCCTTCTTGCGGATCTTCTAGCTTGAATATCTTCCAAAACCTTGTTGTCTTGGGAATCAATATGCTTCAAAGCTCTTCTTATCCTTCTAGCACGACGGGCTTCGATCTACTCATTATTGCGAGGAGGAATCACTTGATCATCTTGATCATTTGGGTCTCTGCCTTGACCAACTTGGCCTTGATCATCATCATCCTCAACAACAACAACTTCAACATTTGCTTCAACTTGAGGAGTAGAGGATGAGGATGGTTGATCTTGGCCTTGACCTTGACTAGCATGAATGATAGGAGTGGTTGCATCTTGCGTAGTAACTTGGTCAATGAGAGGAGGGTCTTCAACATGTTCTTGGTTAGGTGCGTCACTTGTCTCCTTGGCTTGTTCTTCTATTGTAGAGAAGGGCTCCACTTGAGTAGAGCATAGTACTTCTCGAGTCGACATAAGGTGTCCTTCAATGGGGCGGAAAAATCCCACACCCATCCTTCCTATGACTTCTTGATGCATTTCAACATCTACATTAGAAACATGAAATTGCGCCACTTGAGAGCCATCATATTTCCTCGAAAACCACACTACAAGATTCTATGACAATCCGTGAGGCTTTGTCGAAGACGCTATAAGTGTGGGATTTGGCATCGTAACCAACAAATATACCCTCAAAAGTTTTGGATTGAAATTTAGAGAACTTAACACCCTTGATAAAATAGAAGCACTTACAACAAAATACACAGAAGTAGGAGACGTTGGGCTTGTTGCCGGTGAGGATCTCATGTGGAGTCTTGTCCAAGCCCTTGCGGATGCATAGGCGGTTGGAGGAGTGGCATGCGGTGGATATGGCCTCGGCCCATAGATATTGGGAAGAAGAATACTCCGCCAACATGGTCCTTGCCATATCCAAGAGAGTGCGATTCTTCCTTTCGGCAACACCATTTTGTTAAGGAGTGTATGTGGCGGAGTATTGATGACGAATACCCTCATCACTAAGAAATTCATTCAATGTGTAGTTCTTGAACTCTGAACCATTGTCACTCCTAATAACCATGATTTGCACATTGTGTTGACGTTGCACTTGGTTGGAGAAGTCGATGATGGTTTGTTGATTCTCACTCTTGCACTTGAAGAAATAAACCCAAGTGTATCTTGAATAATCATCAACAATCACCAAGCAATACTTCTTGACACCAAGACTTGCCTCAGGCACGGCACCAAAGAGATCAACATGGAGAAGCTCCAAGATCCTCTTTGATGAAATAATAGTCTTGGCCTTGTGCGAGATATCATGCATCTTTCCTTCAACACACGACCTACAAACGCGATCTTTGGAAAAGGAAACATTTTCTTTTAGTCCGAGAATAAGGCCACCTTTGTGAAGACTTTTAAAAGTTCTCATGTTGACATGGGATAAGAGGCGATGCCACAACCACCCCACGTCCGCCTTTCCGAAAAGACACATTGATTGAGAGTTGGTAGACTTTAAAATTCCACCACGAACAACTCTTTTTCAACATGTCCCACGTATGCGACGTCAAGAGTATTGCTCCTCAAAAGGACCACACTATCTTCATCAAAGAAGACGGAGAAACCCATCTTCCCAAGAGAACAAACCGAAAGTAAATTGAAACCAAGGGATTCAACAAGCATGACGTTCACAATAGTAATATCTAGAGCAATCACAACCTTGCCAACCCCTATACCTTAGACGAGGACAAGTCTCCGTAAGTGACGGTTACTTGAATATCATTTGGGCGCAACTCCGTCACAAGTTCTTTGCTTCCGGTCATATGACTAGTGCATCCACTATCAATTATCCATTTAGACCCACCGGAAGCATAGTCCTGCAAGAGATCATTGACTAGAGTTAGGACCCGAGGAGGGTCCCTTCATGTTAGAAACAAGGGTCTTTGGAACCCAAATGGTATAGTCAATGTAACCCTCAATAGGACAAACATATTTAGCTTGCACAACACCATAATAATCAACATATAAGAAATGGTGTGGATTGTTAGTTCCCGCGGAGATGCTACGAGTAGTGTTGTCCCTCATGACACTACTACTTGAAGCAACATTGTTTGCTTGTGCGGGAGTGCTACGAGTAGTGTTGTCCCTAATGACAATACCACCTGAGGCACCATTGTTGCCCTTCTTCTTGTTCTTCTTCTTGTTGTTCTTTTTCTTGGCAACATAGCCAAGACCTTGCTTGCCCACTTGTTGCCTTGGATCACTCAATTGTGGTCTAGCAACAACCACATTAGAGCTAGGGAAACCACTTGTGGGATAGAGACCACAACCTTCTCAACTTGAGGGCCTTTTCCCTTGAGCCTTGCTAGCTCATCCTTTAACCTAGCATTTTCCTCAATAATATTTGCATGATCACAAGAAGAAGTATAGGTGCTAGGGTTGTTAAGTTGATTAAGTTGAGTTTGAAGTTGTTCATGCAACTCTTTGAGGGAAGAGTGTTGACTCTCCAAAGCTTTGTGAGCCTTGATTAGCTTTTCAAACTCCTCGGTTAGTTTACCATGACCAAAACCAAACTCAACCTTATGTTTTTAGCCTTTTTATATTTAGCAATTGCAAGGTCACGTTCCTTAGTGATATTAGAAACAAGTTCATTATATGAGTCTTCAATAGATTCAAGTTCCTCCTCAAGAGAAACTCTACCATCATGCTCTTCCTCAAGAGTCATAGAGAGGGATGCTATCTAATATGCATCCCTTCTTTCAATCTCACCTTTCTTCTCAAGAGCTTCATGGGCCTCTCACAATTGGCTCATGAGGTGATCAAAGTAATTCTTGGCCTCCCCTTGTATGTTACATAAAACATTCCAAAGAGAGAATTTCATCTTCTACTCTAAGACTAGCATGATTTTCTAGTGCACTTGGGGTCTTAGAGTTGGGAGAAGGTGATACCTCCGAGGCCTTAGCCATGAAGCACTTGGCATTTGGGTGAGGATGATTCTCATTGGGGGATTCAAAAATATATGAAGATGATGGAGTAGAAGAAATAGCAAGAGCGGACACTTCACTTGTGGTTTCTTCTTCTTCATCACTTCCAGAATCATACTCCTCTTGAGTCACTACCACAAACTTGGTGGGGGACTTCTTGTTGAATGGTTTCTTCTTGAAGTGAGGTTTCTTGTAATAAACCTTGGACTTTTCCATGCGAATGAGCTTTCCACCATGGACTTCTCTATTTTCATAGGTGTAACATCCCAAGTATGAAAAACAGCCTTACAATGTTTGCTTTTTGTTAATTTATGTTTTGCATCATGTCATCATAAGCATTGCATTTGTTTTCCCTTGTTTTTCCATTTGAATTTCAAACCAAATTTCAAATCCTTGTTTCATACTTGTTCTGTTACATTTCTTTCAAATGAAAATTACAAAACAAACCAATCATTTGTTTCCATTAAACTTGAAATTAAAAACTTTTAACTTGCTTCTTTCATTAATTCAATTAATCCCAAATTCACTCAAATTCACTTGAATTTTCAAACAGCAACCAAACTTTAAATTTTTGAAAAACAAAAAAGTGGCACAGATGGGCTTTGGTAATAAATAACCTATAAAATTTATCACCAAATTTTAAAACCCCCCAAACCCTTCTTTTTCTCTCCTTTTCTTCCCTTTTCTTTTTCTGCAAAAAAAAAAAAAACAGAAGCAGAAAACAGAAAAAACAAAAAAAAAAGAGGGGAGAGGGCAGGCCAGCCAAGTGGGCTGAGCCCAGGCCCAGCCCCCACGGCCTGCGTACCCCTTCGTCCACCTCTGTACGGAGACAGAGAGAGGAGGGGGCTCCCCCACCGAGCAGGAGCTCACCTGCTCCCCTCCTCCCTATATGTACCTCCCTAGGCCGTGCCCTAGCTTCCTCTCTCCCTCCTCCATCTCTCTGCCGCCGCCGCCCTTTTTCTCCTCCTCCTCTCTTCTCTCTCTCTCTCGCTGGTTCTCTGTTTTCTCCACCACCGCACACCACCGCTACAGCAGCCGGCGATCGCCGTCGCCATGGCGCTCCTCTGCGCAGGTTGAGCGCGGGAATCGTTTCCCCGTGCCTCAGTCTACCTCCTCGACACCGCAGCTGGGACCGGGAGCAACGAGATCGCCGCCGCCGTCTCCGCCTGTCGCCGTCGTCCACGGTCCCCTCACCGAGCCATCCTCCTCTTCTTCTACCCCCTCCCGGTGATCACGATCCCCTCTTCCCTTCCCTCTCTCTCCCGATACGCACACACACTTTGCACCTCCCTGCTCTGGCCCACGAGCAGCAACAGCAGCACGGCGTCCCCGCCGGTGACCACCGTGCTCCTCTGTCAGGTTCAAGACTGAACCTTTGTTCAGTTTCAGTTAACATCCGCAGATGAACCTCAAAACTACGCGCGCATCTCCTCTGTCACCAATCGATCCAAACCGTAGTGGCTAGATCTAACGGCGCGCAGCGCAGCGTCGCGGGTTCGATCCCCCACAGCGCGATTAAATCCAACCTTTTTGCGCGCTTTGCCACGCGTGCTAGCTGGTCCCACCTGCCATCGACCGCGGATGCCACGCAGGCACACACACGCGCGCCACGCAGCGCCAGCTGGGCGCGGGCCCACAGGCCAGTGACCCAGGGGTTGCTCTGCTGCGTAGAAAAGGTTTCCAGGGGCCTTTCTGAAACATTCTTTTCGCACCTAAGCCCCTGGAACAATTTTAAAACTTTTAAAAATTGCAGAAATAGCCCCTGTTTTCAAATGCAAATAACTTGGGCATTTTAAATCCAAATTTAATAAATAAAATATGTTTTCTATACCAAATTTAATTCTATACATGTTTAAACCATTTGTTCACTGTTTTGAACATTTCAAATGTTTTCAAAAATTCAAATTCAAACTACTATTTCAAATTTGGTCAAATTCATAACTAATTCAAATTTAATTCAAATGGCGCATATAAAATATGTTTTCCATGCAAAATTGAACAAGCTTTCCAAATATAAACTTTGTTTCCTGTTTTGAATAATTAAAATTGGTTAAATAATTTAAATCTTGTTTAAGTCATTGAAAATTGCTAACTTCATAACTTGGTCAAATTAAATTCTTTTTGAACATATAAAATATGTTTTCAAACCAGAAAAATATAATCTTTTCAAATATGAATTTTATTTAATGTTTTGAACAAATAAAAAAATTCAAATAATTTCATACTTGAATTAAATTCATTTAAATCTTGTTTAAACTTGTTTAATTCATAATTAATTCATTTTAAATCCATTGTCAACAAATGAAACATGTATTCCATCTAAAATTTTGTGTTCTTTCCAAATATAATTTGGTTATCTATTTTGAACAATTAAAAATTGGTGAAAACAACAAATGCTTGTGTAACTCATTTAAGAAGCCAAATTTCATAACTTAATAATAAAATTCCAAACTTGGTAAACATCATATCAAATTGTAGCTATTGTTGTTTTCTCATTGTTTTCTTCATCCATGCATCATTTTAATCAACTTTCACATGATGTTTATTTGTAGATCATTTAATTCAACCTTAATTCATGGGCTTTTCCATATGCAATCCAAATTGCATATGGGCCCATTTAATTATGTTACCATGTCAACTAGCTCATCTTTGATGCATAAATTAAATTGCCATGCATCATCCCATGATTGTGCATTATGCCATGTTATTGATTGTTTGTCTCTCTGCGTTGTTTGTTTGCTTCTTCTCGAATAGACGACGACGTTGAGACAGACGAGGTTTACGACACTACTTCTGAGGAGTTAGCCCAGTACCAGGCTACTGAGTTTGCAGGCAAGTATTCACTCACATGAACCATTGTGTCCTTGCCACACTGGATATCGATACTTTCCGTTGTCTATTCTGCTAGCCTTAAGATTCGTTGCTTGTGTTCCGATCCTATCACATGTTATCCTGTAACCCTGTTATAGCCTATTCCTCCACACCTATAACCCTGTTGCTTGTTGCCTGTGTCTTACTAGCATGCTTAGGGTTGTTTATGCTCGAGTCTGATGTCCGTTATTTCTGTTACCATATTTATTATGTTCTGGGGGCTCGATGTTTAAACAACAACCTGTTAATGTTTGAGGTAATGCTAATTTGATGATAAGGCACCGGCAGGAGGCCGGGTATGGTTTTGAGGCCTGCTAGTGTCGAACTCAGGAAAAGTTCTTGTCCTCTAGATCCATGATGAGCGCGCTAACCGCATGTGGGAAGCGTGTATGGGCGCCCCCCTCAACTTTGATTCGATTCACATCTCGTCCAAATCGCCTCATTTAGTTCGGGTTTTCCATTTGCCGCATGCATATGCAGGTTCGAACCCGAGGCCAGGGTGGTAACTTTTGTAGTCGGCATTTAGGGAGACACGTTCTTAGAGTGCTATGAGGGTCCCCTTTTCTTCGTGGGGCTTGATTAGCCGTGCGCTCAATTGCACGGGGTTCTTTGGGCTTGATGCGAAGAAGAGTTGGGTTGTGTTGAGTGTCTCGCTTGGTGGGTTTGATCCCCGTCTGGCGGGATATTCTTACGTGTTCGGAAAAATTGGTGCATCCCTGCAGGGTTAAATCTCTCGACAAGCCGTGTTGTCCACGGTTATGGATGACTTGGTGATAGGGCTGGCTAACAAGGATTAGACAACTTACACCTAATTAATGATAACTTGACTAGTAATAGGTTTAATGATACAATAACCTGAACCTTCATTAATCCAACTGTGTGGGTTATCCTCGGATTGCTTCTTTGGATAAGGGGCGAGATCCAGGATGGGTTTGTTTGAGGATAGTGGTAGTTGGTTCCGATACGCTATCTTATCCCCTTCTCTTAGCCGGATGTTGTAGCGTGTCTCTGTAGTTGGTTAGAGCAGCCCGCTGCCGCATCTTTATATCACCTATCCTCCGTTGAACCCAAAGCATCTGTACTTGGTGTTGCCGGGTAAACTTTGGTATCTTGTGCGTCTTGCTTGCCAGTACTCGTCTGTACTGACCCCTTTGGGGTTGCGTGTTCTGCAGACTACGTTTCCGAGGATCCCCATGGTGGCTACTACGTGGAGTATGACGAGGCTGCTGACGAGTAGTTAGCGGACCCGGGCAGGATCCGAGACATCGTGGATGGGCTCCATTTTTTCGTTTCCGGCCTCTTAGGCCTATTTGGATCTTGTCTGTACTCAGACACTTTGGATGCTTCCGCTGTGATGTAATGATGAATTGTTGGGACATGTGTCCTCTGGATGATTGTATTTGCTATCTCTGCTCTAGTGAGAGCTATTTGCCACTTATTTATATTTCTTTATGTCTTAGAGATTTGTTGTGATATCACTTGTTCAAATGCCGTTGACGTACCATATGTGTATGTTATGAAGTACGTCAATGGAAGTAGTCGGATTTCTATGGGATGGTTTACGCAGACGATGAATAGTAGAGGATGGTTGTCACACGTTTACGTGTTGGCCTACTCATATTGAGATGCGGGTGCCGGTATGCCCCGTAAGCCATTTATCTACTGTTTAGCGGGCTGTGAGTATCCTCTAGAAGTCCGGGTGCGACAAATGGTATCAGAGCCTGTCTGCCTGTAGGATCCCTTTTACTGGTCGCAGTTGAGTCTAGAAACTATTTTGTAGCTATATAGGAAAAATGAAATGTGAGGGTAGGAATTCATTTCTTTTATTTCTTTCCCCACCCACCCTCCCTTTTCTGGTAAGGAAGTGCAACGTTGTTTTTCTCTTCTCATCTAAACTTTCAAGTTAGGATTTCACGTATCCTGGTATCTCTAGGATAGTTATATCTACTAGACCATAGGAATGGAGGTGGTTGTGACATGAATTATCATGTTGCCTACTCACGATTGAGAACGGAGGCACATAAGCCCTGGAAGCAGATCCTCTATTCCTTAAGCAGTAGATATTTATCCTCTAGAAGCCCGGATGGTTTTTTTTTCCGTAGTACCTCAGGAGTGTTTGGTCTCGTGTTTCCCGATGTTGCTTCGATATCCTGTTCTTCTCAACATCCTTTTCGTCCGTTGAAACCTTGTTGTTGCTTGCCACTTCAGTTCTTCTACCGGCGTCTAATCAAAACTCCCCCATCATCTGCAGATGGATCTCAGGTTCTACCAGCAGGTGGTTCGTATGACTCGTTGCGAGAGCACTGCCGGTTATCCGGAGATGCTGAGAGACATGGTCACTTTTCCGGGGTTCCGTTGGGCACCAGAGTACCAGGTCTACGAGCAGCAGCGAGAGTTTGACCAGACCTACTACCAGGCTATCGTCTACATTCTGTCAGATGATGGCATGAGCGTAGTCCACCGCTACGAGGCAGTAGGTTCCACAGTGGATATGGCTGTGCAGCAGGCAGCTTATGTGAGTCTCATCGTCCTTCGTGCTGACTACTGGGGATTTGACGATTCTATCTATCGCCACATCCCCCGTGGTTACATCACTTCGGAGGGAGCTCACTTCACTCTCTACGACAACTTGGATGTCTACGAGCATGATAACTCCAGGCTGCACACCACCGCTCAGTTTGTGAGGCACAGTGATGCAGTTGCCCGCACACTATCTCAGGAGTTGGCTTCAGTCAGAGAGCAACTTTACCTTGCTTTGACTCGTCTGGCGACGTACACCACAGACTTTGTTGGAGACGAGCGCTTTGCACGTTTCGATCAGCCAGTTGGGCGTCGTCTGCCAGATGCTGGAGGTTACGAGCCGATCAGAGGTCCACTCCTTAACCTTGGTGCTGGTTACACTGGGATTCCACGCTTTGGAGCACAGGGAGTCGACGCTATGTACTTCACCACTCCTAGAGTCGGTCTCAGACCACGTCAGATCTACGTGGATCGTCGTTCCACCTACTTTCATGGGCGTGCTCCTCACCGTACCTCTCGCCGTACTCCTAGCCGCCGTCCTGCGTGATGAGCATGGGAGTACCGATGTATCCATTCTTAGCTATGTTTAGTTATCCTTTGGCATTCGAACCATTTATGGTGTATTGGATATTCTGATGTATTTGAACATGTGATGATGTACCTGTTGGTTACCTATTCATGCGTCGGAATAATCTCTCTTTCGGTTGCCAAGTCTATCCTTTTCTATTGTTGTGCTAAAATGCATTTCCATTCAGGATGCCGCCAACAAGGAACAACGCGCCTGAGCAACCGCCAATCGCGGAGCTGTTGACTCAGATGACCCAAGTCATGACGCAGATGGCCCAGTTTCAGACTAATCAGCACATCAACCAGACAGCTCCACGGGTCAGCATCAAGGAGTTTCTCAGTCTGGGCCCAAGAGCTTTCGTGGCCACACGCGAGCCTCTGGACGCTGATGACTGGATCCGTGAGATAGCTAAGGCTCTGGAGATTGCTCACGTAGCTGAATAAGACAAGGTCAAGTATGCCTCCTATCTGCTGAAGGGTCAGGCAGCTACTTGGTGGGAGAACTTCCAGGCCATGAGAACTGGGATACCAGTCACATGGGGTTGTTTCAAGGAAGCCTTCCTGAAGCACCACATTCCAGATGGTCTCATGGAAAGGATGCGTGAAGAGTTTTGCTCTCTCAAGCAGGGCAAGTTGGACGTCATCGGGTATCAGAGTGAGTTCAATCGTCTCGCTCGATACGCTGGAGATGAGGTGTCCACTGAAGCCAAGAAGATGGCAAGGTTCCGCAGAGGTTTTAACCCGGAACTCAAGTATGCCCTCACTAATGTCAAGGCCAACAGCTTCGAGGATCTCGTTAACACCGCGCTCAATGAAGAAAATGGGCGCAAGGCGTTCGAGGAGTCTCGCAAGCACTCGCGTGAGGGTGGTTCCTCCTCCAACATGACCACCCCTCCGCAGAAGCGCCGCATCTGGGTACCAAATGGTGCGGTCACTCGGGCTCCATATGCCCAAGCTTCTCCAGGCTTCGCTCCCCGCCCACCCAACCCTGCTCAGATGCATGATCCAAGGGCTTCGATGGGGCAGCCAAGGCCAGGGCCTCCTCGTGTCGTCACTTGCTACAAGTGCAAGCAGACGGGGCACTACGCCGACAAGTGCACGCAGGGGCAGCTACCTCCACCACCACCTCGTCCTAACACAACCCAGGCAATGGTGCGCGCTCCCCCGCCTAAAGCCTTCAACTCCAACAACAGGCATGTCGGGAGGACCGCAAGGGTGAATCATGTCAAGATCGACAAAGCTGAGGAAGCTCCTGACGTCGTTCTCGGTATATTATCCGTAAACTCTTTTCCAGCTAAAGTATTGTTTGATACCGGAGCATCACATTCTTTTGTGTCAAAGACCTTTGCCACAACAAACAACCTAATTGTGGTTCCACTAAGCAATCAAATCACTGTTCACTCCCCGGGATCTCAAATGTTGACTTTCAAAATAAGTAAGGACAATCAAATCCTAATTGGAGGCCACATATTCCTTGCTTCTCTCATGTTACTGGGAAATTTTGACATTGATGTCATTCTTGGTATGGACTGGCTGAAGGCCAATAAAGAAAGGATTGACTGTGCTCAAAAGTCAATAACTTTGTCCCACCCTTCTGGCCAGATAATCTACTCTCCAAATGAATCAAGTTCCATTCAGCTATGCAACCTCAATGCAAAACCTCTACCTTCACTTGAAAATGTTCCGGTGGTTTGCGACTTCCCTGACGTCTTTCCAGAAGAGTTGCCAGGAATGCCTCCGGACAGAGCTGTTGAGTTCGTGATCGAACTTGAGCCAGGTACTGCTCCAATCTCTAAGCATCCTTACAAGATAGGAACTCCCGAGCTGAAGTTGTTGAAGGAACAAATTGATATGTACATGAAAAAAGGTTACATTCAACCTAGTTCCTCGGCTTGGGGTTGCCCAACTCTGTTCGTTACGAAGAAGGATCACACAAAGAGACTCGTTGTTGACTATCGTCCTCTTAACGAGAAAACCATCAAAAACAAGTATCCAATTCCTCGTATCGATGATCTTTTTGATCAACTTGCTGGAGCCTCAATATTCTCCAAGTTGGACTTGAGAATGGGTTACCATCAAATAAAGATCAGAAAAGAGGATATTCCAAAGACAACTTTCACCACTCGCTACGGTCTATATGAATTCACCGTCATGTCCTTTGGTCTCACCAATGCACCGGCGACATTCTCTCGACTCATGAATTCTGTCTTCCATGAATACCTTGACAAGTTCGTTGTGGTATATCTTGATGACATTCTTGTCTACTCAAAATCCGAGGAAGAGCATGAAGAACATCTTCGTCTCACTCTCATGAAGCTTCGCGAGCATCGTCTTTATGCCAAGTTCTCCAAATGTGAGTTCTGGATTTCAGAAGTTGCTTACCTTGGTCATGTCATCTCTGCCAAGGGCATAACCATTGATCTAGAAAAGGTTAAAGCAATTGTTGATTGGAAACCTCCAAAGACGGTGAAGCAAGTAAGAAGCTTTCTAGGCTTGGCTAGCTATTGCCGTCGCTTCGTCCAAAACTTCTCCAAGATTGCCAAACCACTCACTGACCTCACAAAGAAGGACAAGAAGTTCGTTTGGTCTCCACAATGTGATGAAAGTTTCAATCTCCTAAAGACTAAACTCACTTCTACACAAGTTCTGGTTGGCCCAGATCCTACCAAACCTTTCAAAATATTCTGTGATGCTTCTCTCTAAGGTCTAGGTGCAGTTCTTATGCAAGAACGTCAAGTTGTGGCTTATGCTTCACGTCATTTGAACACACATGAGCTCAATTATCCCACTCATGACCTTGAACTTGCAGCAGTTGTGTTTGCCCTCAAGAAATGGAGACAATACTTGTTGGGTAATCGCACTGAAATCTTTTCCGATCATAAGAGTCTGAAGTACATCTTCACTCAACCAGATCTAAACCTCAGGCAAAGGAGATGGATTGAAAAGATCAAAGACTTTGATCTTACCGTTTCATACACTCTAGGCAAGGCTAATGTTATGGCCGGTGCTCTCAGTCGCAAGTCGTATTGCAATAATCTCATGATCATGGAAAGCCAACCTCCTCTTCATGAAGAATTCCAGAAGCTGAACCTTGGTCTTGTTCCTCAAGGCTATCTTGCAAACTTGACAGCCAGTCCAACTCTCGAGGACAAGATTCATTCTGAGCAACTTCGCGATGCTGAAATCAAGAAGATTGTAGAACACATCAAAGGAGGCAAAGAGAAATTTAAGTCCTTCTCAATTGATGACAAGGGAACTGTGTTCTTCGAAGGACGCATTGCAGTTCCTCAAGTTCAAAGTCTCAAAGATGTCATTCTCAAGGAGGCTCATGAAACTCCTCTCTCCATACACCCTGGAAGTACAAAGATGTACCAGGATCTCAAGACACTGTATTGGTGGCCTAGCATGAAACGTGAAATTGCTCAATACGTTTCTGAATGCGACGTTTGTCAACGTGTTAAGGCAGTCCATCAGAAAACAGCCGGTCTTCTCCAACCTCTGAAAATCCCTGAGTGGAAGTGGGACATGATTGAAATGGACTTCGTCACTGGTTTTCCAAAGTCCAAGAGGGGCAACGATGCAATCTTCGTTGGCATTGATCGACTCACTAAGGTCGCTCACTTCTTTCCTGTCAAAGAGACAATCTCAGCAAGTCAGTTAGCAGAGCTCTACACAGCAAAGATTGTTCCTCTTCATGGTGTACCATTGGAAATAAGCTCAGACCGTGGAAGCATATTGACTTCTCATTTCTGGAAAAGCTTTCAAGAAGCATTGGGCACCAAACTTCTGTTCAGCACAGCCTATCACCCTCAGTCTCAAGGGCAAGTCGAAAGAGTCAATCAGATTCTCGAGGATATGCTCAGAGCATGTGGTATCTCTTTTGGCATGAAATGGGAGGAATGTCTTCCATATGTTGAATTCTCCTACAACAACAGCTTCCAGGCAAGCCTAGGCATGGAACCATTTGAGGCTCTCTATGGCCGCAGATGCAGGAGTCCAATCAATTGGTCTGGAGCTGGTGAACGTTCACTCTTAGGCCCTGACATTGTTAATGAGGCCGAAGAGAAAGTTCGCATCATTCGTGACAATCTGAAGATTGCTCGGTCTCGTCAGAAAAGCTACTATGACAGCAAACACAGGGACATGGTCTATGCACCTGGAGACAAGGCATATCTCCGTGTAACTCCCCTCAGAGGCACTCATCGTTTTGGTGTCAAAGGAAAGCTTGCACCAAGATATATTGGTCCTTTCAACATTCTCTCAAGGCGTGCAGAAAATGCCTATCGTCTTGAACTTCCATAAAAGCTATCCAAGGTGCACGATGTGTTTCACGTGTCACAGCTCAAGAGGTGCTTCAAAGATCCAGGTCGTGCAGTTGATCATGATGCAATTGATCTGCAAGAAGATCTCTCTTATGAGGAGCACCCTATTTGAATTCTCGATGAGACCGAGCGCAAAACTCGCAACAAGAGCACCAAGTTCTTAAAAGTGCAGTGGTCCCATCATTCCGATAAAGAGGCAACGTGGGAGACCGAAGAGGATCTTCGCAAGAAATATCCGGACCTTTTCTCTTCTCAGAAGGAATCTCGGGGCGCGATTCCTTCAAGGGGGGGCGTTTTGTAACATCCCAAGTATGAAAAACAGCCTTACAATGTTTGCTTTTTGTTAATTTATGTTTTGCATCATGTCATCATAAGCATTGCATTTGTTTTCCCTTGTTTTTCCATTTGAATTTCAAACCAAATTTCAAATCCTTGTTTCATACTTGTTCTGTTACATTTTTTTCAAATGAAAATTACAAAACAAACCAATCATTTGTTTCCATTAAACTTGAAATTAAAAACTTTTAACTTGCTTCTTTCATTAATTCAATTAATCCCAAATTCACTCAAATTCACTTGAATTTTCAAACAGCAACCAAATTTTAAATATTTGAAAAACAAAAAAGTGGCACAGATGGGCTTTGGTAATAAATAACCTATAAAATTTATCACCAAATTTTAAAACCCCCAAAACCCTTCTTTTTCTCTCCTTTTCTTCCCTTTTCTTTTTCTGAAAAAAAAAACAGAAGCAGAAAACAGAAAAAACAAAAAAAAAAGAGGGGAGAGGGCAGGCCAGCCAAGTGGGCTGAGCCTAGGCCCAGCCCCCACGGCCTGCGTACCCCTTCGTCCACCTCTGTACGGAGACAGAGAGAGGAGGGGGCTCCCCCACCGAGCAGGAGCTCACCTGCTCCCCTCCTCCCTATATGTACCTCCCTAGGCCGTGCCCTAGCTTCCTCTCTCCCTCCTCCATCTCTCTGCCGCCGCCCTTTTTCTCCTCCTCCTCTCTTCTCTCTCTCTCTCGCTGGTTCTCTGTTTTCTCCACCACCGCACACCACCGCGACAGCAGCCGGCGATCGCCGTCGCCATGGCGCTCCTCTGCGCAGGTTGAGCACGGGAATCGTTTCCCCGTGCCTCCGTCTACCTCCTCGACACCGCAGCTGGGACCGGGAGCAACGAGATCGCCGCCGCCGTCTCCGCCTGTCGCCGTCGTCCACGGTCCCCTCACCGAGCCATCCTCCTCTTCTTCTACCCCCTCCCGGTGAGCACGACCCCCTCTTCCCTTCCCTCTCTCTCCAGATGCGCGCACACACTTTGCACCTCCCTGCTCTAGCCCACGAGTAGCAGCAGCAGCGCGGCGTCGCCGCCGGTGACCACCGTGCTCCTCTGTCAGGTTCAAGACTGAACCTTTGTTCAGTTTCAGTTAACAGCCGCAGCTGAACCTCAAAACTACGCGCGCATCTCCTCTGTCACCAATCGATCCACACCGTAGTGGCTAGATCTAACGGCGCGCAGCGCAGCGTCGCGGGTTCGATCCCCCGCAACGCGATTAAATCCAACCTTTTTGTGCGCTTTGCCACGCGTGCTAGCTGGTCCCACCTGCCATCGACCGCGGATGCCACGCAGGCACACACACGCGCGCCACGCAGCGCCAGCTGGGCGCTGGCCCACAGGCCAGTAACCCAGGGGTTGCTCTGCTGCATAGAAAAGGTTTCCAGGGGCCTTTCTGAAACATTCTTTTCGCACCTAAGCCCCTGGAACAATTTTAAAACTTTTAAAAATTGCAGAAATAGCCCCTGTTTTCAAATGCAAATAACTTGGGCATTTTAAATCCAAATTTAATAAATAAAATATGTTTTCTATACCAAATTTAATTCTCTACATGTTTAAACCATTTGTTCACTGTTTTGAACATTTCAAATGTTTTCAAAAATTCAAATTCAAACTACTATTTCAAATTTGGTCAAATTCATAACTAATTCAAATTTTATTCAAATGGCACATATAAAATATGTTTTCCATGCAAAATTGAACAAGCTTTCCAAATATAAACTTTGTTTCCTGTTTTGAATAATTAAAATTGGTTAAATAATTTAAATCTTGTTTAAGTCATTTAAAATTGCTAACTTCATAACTTGGTCAAATTAAATTCTTTTTGAACATATAAAATATGTTTTCAAACCAGAAAAATATAATCTTTTAAAATATGAATTTTATTTAATGTTTTGAACAAATAAAAAAATTCAAATAATTTCATACTTGAATTAAATTCATTTAAATCTTGTTTAAACTTGTTTAATTCATAATTAATTCATTTTAAATCCATTGTCAACAAATGAAACATGTATTCCATCTAAAATTTTGTGTTCTTTCCAAATATAATTTGGTTATCTATTTTGAACAATTAAAAATTGGTGAAAACAACAAATGCTTGTGTAACTCATTTAAGAAGCCAAATTTCATAACTTAATAATAAAATTCCAAACTTGGTAAACATCATATCAAATTGTAGC
Source organism: Alopecurus myosuroides (assembly GCA_028641055.1). NCBI lineage: Eukaryota > Viridiplantae > Streptophyta > Magnoliopsida > Poales > Poaceae > Alopecurus > Alopecurus myosuroides. The sequence continues at coordinate 244,612,798 of CM054060.1, read as the reverse complement.
TATTGTTGTTTTCTCATTGTTTTCTTCATCCATGCATCATTCTAATCAACTTTCACATGATGTTTATTTGTAGATCATTTAATTCAACCTTAATTCATGGGCTTTTCCATATGCAATCCAAATTGCATATGGGCCCATTTAATTATGTTACCATGTCAACTAGCTCATCTTTGATGCATCAATTAAATTGCCATGCATCATCCCATGATTGTGCATTATGACATGTTATTGATTGTTTGTCTCTCTGCGTTGTTTGTTTGCTTCTTCTCGAATAGACGACGATGTTGAGACAGACGAGGTTTACGACACTACTTCTGAGGAGTTAGCCCAGTACCAGGCTACTGAGTTTGCAGGCAAGTATTCACTCACATGAACCATTGTGTCCTTGCCATACTGGATATCGATACTTTTCGTTGTCTATTCTGCTAGCCTTAAGATTCGTTGCTTGTGTTCCGATCCTATCACATGTTATCCTGTAACCCTGTTATAGCCTATTCCTCCACACCTATAACCCTGTTGCTTGTTGCCTGTGTCTTACTAGCATGCTTAGGGTTGTTTATGCTCGAGTCTGATGTCCGTTATTTCTGTTACCATATTTATTATGTTCTGGGGGCTCGATGTTTAAACAACAACCCGTTAATGTTTGAGGTAATGCTAATTTGATGATAAGGCACCGGCAGGAGGCTGGGTATGGTTTTGAGGCCTGCTAGTGTCGAACTCAGGAAACGTTCTTGTCCTCTAGATCCATGATGAGCGCGCTAACCGCATGTGGGAAGCGTGTATGGGCGCCCCCCTCAACTTTGATTCGATTCGCATCTCGTCCAAATCTCCTCATTTAGTTCGGGTTTTCCATTTGCTGATGCATATGCAGGTGCGAACCCGAGGCCAGGGTGGTAACTTTTGTAGTCGGCATTTAGGGAGACACGTTCTTAGAGTGCTATGAGGGTCCCCTTTTCTTCGTGGGGCTTGATTAGCCGTGCGCTCAATTGCACGGGGTTCTTTGGGCTTGATGCGAAGAAGAGTTGGGTTGTGTTGAGTGTCTCGCTTGGTGGGTTTTAATCCCCTTCTGGCGGGATATTCTTACGTGTTCGGCCAAATTGGTGCATCCCTGCAGGGTTAAATCTTCTCGAGAAGCCGTGTTGTACGCGGTTATGGATGACTTGGTGATAGGGCTGGCTAACAAGGATTAGACAACTTACACCTAATTAATGATAACTTGACTAGTAATAGGTTTAATGATACAATAACCTGAACCTTCATTAATCCAACTGTGTGGGTTATCCTCGGATTGCTTCTTTGGATAAGGGGCGAGATCCAGGATGGGTTTGTTTGAGGATAGTGGTAGTTGGTTCCGATACGCTATCTTATCCCCTTCTCTTAGCCGGATGTTGTAGCGTGTCTCTGTAGTTGGTTAGAGCAGCCCGCTGCCGCATCTTTATATCACCTATCCTCCGTTGAACCCAAAGCATCTGTACTTGGTGTTGCCGGGTACACTTTGGTATCTTGTGCGTCTTGCTTGCCAGTACTCGTCTGTACTGACCCCTTTGGGGCTGCGTGTTCTGCAGACTACGTTTCCGAGGATCCCCATGGTGGCTACTACGTGGAGTATGACGAGGCTGCTGACGAGTAGATAGCGGACCCGGGCAGGATCCGAGACATCGTGGATGGGCTCCGTTTTTTCGTTTCCGGCCTCTTAGGCCTATTTGGATCTTGTCTGTACTCAGACACTTTGGATGCTTCCGCTGTGATGTAATGATGAATTGTTGGGACATGTGTCCTCTGGATGATTGTATTTGCTATCTATGCTCTAGTGAGAGCTATTTGCCACTTATTTCTATTTCTTTGTGTCTTAGAGATTTGTTGTGATATCACTTGTTCAAATGCCGTTGACGTACCATGTGTGTATGTTATGAAGTACGTCAATGGAAGTAGTCGGATTTCTATGGGATGGTTTACGCAGACGATGAATAGTAGAGGATGGTTGTCACACGTTTACGTGTTGGCCTACTCATATTGAGATGCGGGTGCCGGTATGCCCCGTAAGCCATTTATCTACTGTTTAGCGGGCTGTGAGTATCCTTTAGAAGTCCGGGTGCGACAATAGGGACACTCCGCAATGAAATGGTGCTTATCTTGACAATTGAAGCAAGACCTCACTCGTTGAGTCCCATCATTGCCCTAGCGAGACTTGGTCTTCTCCTCAACATATGCCTTGGCCTTGGGAGGATTCCTCCAAAACTTTTGCACGGCGAGAGCAATGATATCTTTGATCACGGGATCATATTCTTGATCCTTCAATGGATCCAACTCCTCATAAAACTCTCCTTCATACTCAACCTCCCTTGACACAACCTTGGCCTTCAAAGCAACTGATGCCTCTTTGTGTATTCCTATGGCCCTAGCACGGTTGTCAAGAGCATTCTTGGTTTGTACTTGATAGGATCACACCTCTTGCATAACTTGAGTTGAGGTCAACGAAGAAAAGTCATGTCTTCCTTGAATGCTCTTCAAGTCCGCGGGCTCAAATGGCATGAGAGCAATCATGTACTTCCTCTTGATCCAAGCATCATCAATGTAATTGGCACCAACATTGTTGAATGCAGTGGCAAGAGTCTTGAGTCTTCAGTACATGTCTTCATGGCTCTCTCTATCATGCATATAGAACCCTTTGGTCTCATTGCTCAATGCATCATACCTATTCCTTTGCATGCTTTCATTGCCCACAAACATGACGACAAGAGCGTCCCATGTTTCCTTGGCGGTGGAATATTGTTGGATATGCGGCATCTGGTTAGGACCCACGGCTTGTTGAAGAACACACAAGGCGGTGTAGTTGAGTTGACAATCTACGGCTTCTCTTCTTGTCAAGTTCTTGGGATAATGAGGCTTGTATCCATCACGAGTGACCCTCCAAAGTTCTATACAAGAAGAGTTCAAGTGAGTTTCCATGTAATATTTCCATTCACAAAAACAGTAAGCATCAATTTTAGGTGGATATCCTCTAGGAATTATATGAGGATGTGGAACGGGAGGATCGGGAGAATAATGTCCTTTGACGGAGTGGTATTCTCCATCTCCACCCGTACCCTTATCTGTGGGGTTCTTAGCGGAAGCATTTTTAGATGGATCACCATCATCCCCTGACGAAGGGATGGATCCTAGGCCTCTCGGGTGTGCCTACCCGGTCTCAGGCCCATGGCCCAAGCTCTAAAGGAGGCGTCATGGATTATTCTAGAAGGGCCAATTGAAGCCCACCCGCAAGGCCTTGCGGGTCAAGTAAGGAAACTTGTAACCGACTCTAGGTTAGGATTCGAGTCCTCCCCGGGTACGGTCTGAGACCTGGCCATCTATATAAGGCCAGGAGAGCCACCAGGGGAGGGACCAAGCAATACCGCGCCACCAAGCCTTAAGATAGAGATCGTACTCTCGACTTGAGCAACCCCCCATTGTAACCGATCTACTCGTTAATACAGATCGACAGGCAGGAGTAAGGGTTTTACCTCTACGAGGGCCCCGAACCTGGGTAAATCGTGTCCCCTGTCTAGCCGACGATTGTCGCCAGCTCCTACACGTTCTCCTAATCGAAACCCTATGGGTTCACCCAAGGGACTTGTTGAGATGCAGATTTGACAATTGGCGCCATCTATGGGAACGTCGGGCGCTGGATCCCCGGCATCTTCGGCTTCATCGACGACCAAATCACGTTGGAAACCTTCGACTTCGACTCCGGCCAACCCGATTCGGATCGGATCTGTCGTAGTCACCCCTCACTCGCCGGAATCACGCCCGGAATTCAGCGACCTGGAGAAAAGCGTCACCTTGACATTCGGGAGCTTCAAGTTCTACACCAACAAAGATGAGATCCTTCACTTTCCTGAGGAATCGGGATCTGAGTCAATTTCCAGCCCAGGAGCTGTCGCTTCACGACCCTACTTGGCGAAAAGTGGCGAGTCCATCCGCCTCAACACCAGCAATTTTCATACCCTCTCTACAGAGGAACCCTCTCGGGTATGGAAGGCCTTTCAAGTTACGCCTAGGACTCACAAGCCACATCTGGCTCAGGTCTACATGGCAGGATTGGAATAGCCACCCGCAGAAACTGAACAAAGCGCAAGGGAACGCGCTGAGATCAACGTCTCGCGAGACGCCTGGCTCCGAGCAAAGGAGGCTATCCGCACAAGAAAACCACCTGCGGCCGGAGTCCCACACGAAGACATGATCGCCTACCACTATCATCTAGTGAGAGCGGCCACTCCTATCAAAGAAGCTCGGGAAGATCTAGCCAAACGGAGAAGATTGGCAGATGAGTCAAGTCAACGCCGAGCTGAGCTATCCCTAACGCCTTCTGTCGGGAACCGCCCCCAGAAGAAGGGACGCGCCTCAAGAACCGCGACCATGGACGACGAGTCCTTGAGCGGAATCAGCAAATCACTCATGCGCGTGGACGAGGACGGAAACATCCATCCGCAAACTCCCGCAGCCGCGGTGCTAGCCGCAACCACCTACATGCAAATAAATCAACCAGGGGAAAACGACCCTCGCGCGGAACAATACAAGCAAGTGAAGAAAGGATTAGGCATGGCAGCCGCAAAACTCGCCTCCTACGATCGTAGGAAAGCAGCCGCACAGAAGGACAAAGAAGCACCCCGTGGACATAGGGGCACATCACCTGGCAAGGAAAAATCACCCCGTCGGGCATGAGGGAAAGAAGCTCGACGACGAGGAGATAGCCCGAGTGGCAGCGATAGCAGCCCGAGGGGTCGAGGTCGTAGCCGCAACCCGCGAAGAGGTCGGAACCGCAGCCCACGCAGGGATCGAGATCGCAGCCCACGAAGAGATCGAGACAGAAGCCACTCGCGACATCGCAGCAAGGAACAGAGAGGAGAAGTCAATCGCGACGAACCCGGATACAACGCGTGATCGGACATCGCCCAGCGCAAGGTTGATAAAGGTCGAGCGGCTAGAAACCGTGCGCGCTCCCCATCTACATCCTCCGACGACGAAGTCTGCGGAGCCCTATGCTTTGCTCGCAGCATCCGCGAGGCGCCGCTACCCAAAAGATTTAAGCTATCCACGGAAGTACAGAAGTATGATGGTTTGCAAGAACCTTCGGCCTGGTTGTCAGATTACCTCACGACAGTAAAATGCCAACGTGGGAACAAAAACACAGCTATGCAGTACCTCAACTTACACCTAGTCGGCGCAGCCCGCAGCTCGCTCGAAGGAAGGCTGAGGGCGTGTTACAGATCTTGGGACGACCTAAACCTCGATTTCTGCAAAAATTTCCAGGCAACATACAAAAGACCGGCGACCATCGAGGAGCTACGAGCTTGCAAGCAGAAAAGTGGCGAGTCTACTCGCGAATATATTCAGCGATGGACCACACTCAGGAATACGGCGGGAAATATATCAGAAGAAGTCGCGGTTGAAGCATTTGCAAAGGGAGCACGACGAACCTCTTTCAGGGAAGAACTAGGACGACTCGCACCCAAGACCATGGGAGAGTTGATGACCATAGCCGACAGATGGGGAAACGGCGAAGACGCAGTGCGCAACGAGAAAGATTCATCCCCGGCACGCGATGACGATCGCCATAGTCGAAAGAAAAGAAGAAAGAATTACGACCACGATGATCGAGAAGAATTTGTGGCAGCGGAGTTCACAAAAAATCGCGAGAGCGGATATCATGGAAAACGCGAGTGGAAGCCAAAGCAGGAAGACCAAACCCCCAAGGAGGACCTCGACGGTTACTGCACGCTACATCTATTTACAGATAAGCGCACCGACAAAACTAAGGCAACACACCTTCTCAAGGACTGCCGAAAGTTCATTGATATCCATGAGGACCTCTTGAACAAAAATAGAGCAGCAATTAATCAGGGTTACCCGCAGCTTCCTGGAGGAGGAGCTCAGGGATTTTAACAGCCGCAAGCCCTGCCCCCAGCAGGAAATCAAAACGCGGTGCTAGCTGCGCTCCAAGCGCCACCCGCCCCAAATCAAGGAGCCAATGGATACCCGAACCCAGCAGGACTCTTAGGCATGATACAGAAGGTCTGTCCATCGCGCAGGGCTCAAAAGACAAACACACGACAGTTATGCATGGCTGTGCAAACCCCACCTACGAGAACTGAGTACCTGAAGATGGCAGAACAACCAATAACTTTCGCCAAGGAAGACCACCCTCCGCGAGTCTATCGACCAGGACACGCCACACTAGTCATACAGGCGCAAATTGGCAATTACGAGCTGGCTCGCGTGTTCATGGACGGGGGCAGCGGCATCAACATCATCTACGCAGACACGCTCCGTCGTATGAACACGAATTTGGATGGACTCGCGGAATCAGAGACATCCTTCCACGGGATAGTTCCAGGGAAAGCAGTCCGTCCACTCGGAACAATCAACCTCGAGGTGGTGCTAGGCAACCGAAGTAATTATAGGCGAGAATTTCTTGATTTCAAAGTCGTCGATTGGCCCTCACAGTACCATGCCATTCTTGGTCGAACGACGTTCGTCAGATTCATGGCAGTACCACACTACGCATACTTGAAGCTCAAGTTGCCTGGAGAATATGGCACAATCACCATCGACGGCGATTTCCAAAAATCCAATAAATGCGACATCAAACTCAATGAGATCGCCCAATCCTTCGGGATGCAGGAAGAACTAGAGGAGATAGTAGAAACCACGGATCACTCCGTGATGCCTCTCACCAAGAAGAACGCTCTAGAGCTCGAGTTCAACACAAATAGCGGTACCCACAAGCATCAAGTACACCCGACGGATTCTGCAAAGACGATGATGGTGTCCACCACCCTCTCGCCAGCATAGGAAGGCGCGCTCGTCGAGCTCCTCCGTGAGTATTCGGAAATTTTCGCCTGGCAGCCTTCATATATGCCAGGGATACCCAAGGAGTTCGTCGAGCACTCACTCGAAGTCTTCAAAGACGCCAAGCCTATCAAGCAGACCACTCGAAGGTTCTCAGAGCCCAAACAAAAAGCGCTCGGAGAAGAAGTAAACAGACTACTCGCAGCAAAATTTATTCGCGAGATAAAAATTTCCACCTGGTTAGCAAACCCGGTGCTGGTCCCGAAGAAAAATACCAACATCCTTCGCGTGTGCATCGAATACACATCGTTGAATAAACACTGCCCCAAGGATAACTTTCCCCTACCACGAATCGATCAGATCGTGGACTCTACAGCAGGTTGCCAACGCCTCTCTTTCTTGGACGCCTACTCAGGCTATAATCAGATCAGGATGAAAAAGGAGGACGAGGAGAAGACGGCGTTTATAACACCCCACGGTGTTTATTGCTACACGACAATGCCCTTCGGGCTGAAGAACGCAGGCGCAACATATCAGCGTTGTATGCAAAAATGCCTCGCCAAGCTCATTGGCAAGAACGTACAAGTGTACGTTGACGACATCGTCATCAAGACTCAGGTGAAATATACGCTTCTCGACGATATCAGAGAAACATTCGACGCGTTGAACATATACCGAATCAAGCTCAACCCGACCAAATGTGTCTTTGACGTCCCTGCAGGACAACTTCTCGGGTACCTGGTCTCCGCTCGAGGGATTGAAGCTAACCCGGAGAAAATCCAAGCAATCCTGACAATGAAGGAGCCAACCAATCTCCGTGGTGTGCGGCAGCTCGCGGGACGACTAGCCGCCCTAAACAGATTCATTGCGAGGCTAGGCGAGCAAGCTTACCTTTCTACAAGTTACTGAAGAAAACGGATAAGTTCGAGTGGACACCCGAAGCACAGAAAGCATTCATAGACCTCAAGCGAGCATTGCAGAGCAGGCGCGTCCTGGCAACACCACAAGAGCGGGAGCCACTGTTCCTATACCTAGCCGCGACAAATCAGGTCATCAGCACAGCAATTGTGGTAGAGCGGCCAGAGGACGGCAAGGCGTTTGGCATCCAGAGGCCAATATATTACATCAGCGAGGTGCTTTCACCCTGCAAACAGAGATATCCCCATTATCAGAAGCTCGCGTACGGTGTGGTGCTCACAGCCCGAAAACTCAAACACTACTTCCAGGAACACACCGTCATGGTGGTAAACGACGCATCACTGGGTACTATCATGAATAACCCAATGGCATCCGGAAGAATTGTGAAGTGGAGTATCGAGCTCGGCGCCTGGGACATCATATACGCGGGTCGCAAATCTATCAAATCACAAGTGCTCGTGGAGTTCCTAAGCGAGTGGACAGAACTACAAACGCCAGGCCCTCCAAAGTATACAAGCAACTGGATAATGCATTTTGATGGATCAAAGAGAAACGAAGGAGCCGGAGCTGGGGTAGTCCTGATATCCCCGAGAGGTGACAAGTTACAATACGTCCTGTGATTGGACTTTCCACCCGACGACCCGGCGTCAAATAATGACGCAGAGTATGAGGGCCTCCTACATGGAATGAAGATGGCGATTGCCTATGGAGCAACCCGACTAATGATCTATGGAGATTCAAACCTCATAGTGCAGCAAACAATGAAAGAGTGCGACACCATTGCAAAAAACATGGTTGCATATCGAGACATGTACAATCTACTCGAAGGAAGTTTCCAAGGGTGCGAACTAAAGCACATTGCGCGATCCAGCAACGAAGAAGCAGATAAATTGGCAAACATGGGTTCTACAAACACACCCATACCGCCTGGAATATACTTTGAAAGGATGATCAAGCGCTCAGTCAAAGTCAAAAAATCAGCAGAAGTACCCGCAACATTTGAGACAGAGGTCAGCCCGCAAACTGCTATGATTGAGCTCACCCACAACATCTCAAGACAAGTTTTTATGGTCGAACCAGTCTGGACGTAGAAATACCTCGACTACTTGTCCAACAAACAACTCCCAGTAGATATTCGCGAGGCTAGACAGATAGTGCGACGCAGGAAAGCTTTTCGAGTACTCAACGGAGAACTATACAAGCAGAGCATATCAGGAATATTACAAAGATGCATAGCGCCCGAGGACGGCAAGGAACTACTACGAGATATACACCAAGGAGATTGCGGACATCATGCTAGCTGGAAGGCGATCGTGGGTAAAGCTTTTCGCGCAGGGTTCTATTGGCTCACAGCAGCCAGGGACGCAAAGGACCTAGCCGACAAATGCAACGCATGTCAAATATTTGCGCCCAAGCCGCACGCCCCTGCCACTGAGCTTCACATGATCCCAATCGTCTGGCCCTTTGCACAATGGGGGCTAGACATGGTAGGACCACTAAAAAAACCAACACCAGGAGGTTACACTCACTTACTAGTTGCAGTCGACAAATTTACAAAGTGGATTGAGGCCATGCCAGTCACCTCGGCTAGCGCTCAATGCGCCGTCAAATTCCTCGACTCCATCGTGTGCAGATTTAGGATACCACACAACATCATCACCGACAATGGAAGCAATTTTATAGCAAAGGAAACATAGCAGTTCTGCGAGGAAAAGGGCATCACCCTCGGTTTCGCCTCTGTGGCTCACCCGCAACCAATGGTCAAGTTGAGTGATCCAACGGGTTGTTCTCGGCTGGAATAAAGAAACGGCTACTAGATCGACTGCACCCAGCGGCAGGACACTGGGCAGAGGAGTTACCCTCCGTACTATGGAGCCTCCGCACGACCCCAAATCGATCAAAAAAATACACATCATTTTTCATGGTATACGGAGCTGAAGCAGTCCTTCCCGAAGATGTCAAGTTCAGCGCCCCACGAGTCGTCGCTTACAGCGAAGAAACCTCTAACAGGGCACTCGCGGAAGACGTGGATGCACTCGACGAGATACGCGATATTGCACTCGCAAGATCCGCGGTATATCAACAGTCGCTGCGCAACTAGCACAGCCGCCGTATACGCCACAGAGCCTTCGTGGTAGGAGATTTGGTGCTGCGACTCAAGCAGAAGGAAGGACACAAGTTAGAGCCACCGTGGGAAGGACCCTTCATAATACATGAAGTTATCCCTGGTGGCGCCTATCGACTGAAGAACCCCGAGACAGGTGGCATCTACTCCAATCCATGGAATGTTGCGCACCTCCGCAAATTCTATCCTTAGATTATTCTACTCGACAAAATAAGGCTATAATAGCCATGCTGTAGCTCGAAGACAATACATGGCTTCTGAGTCATATTAATAAAATACATGGTTTGTCAACCATAGTTTTTCAACTCATTGATCTTTACACGCTAAATAACAGGTATACACCCCAAACACACGGGGGCTACGCCTAACTTAGCATCATTTATAAATACAAGAATACAAACAAGGTTGGCACCTTATAAAATTTGAGGACAACTATACAGAATTAACATGATACATACATCCTACAATTACATATGGCGACGAGCAGTTTCCTCGGCTAAAACCCGATTAACCTCATCAGAGGTCAGTCGAATAATCTCCTATGCAGCAGGTCGAACGACTGTATAATGAGATGTCATATCGACTGGAGCATTTGGGAGCTTGGCTACGGAATTGAAATTAACCTCAGGATGCCATAATTGAACAAACGAGAGTGCTACTAGCGACCCGCAGATCAACTGTTGACGGACGCACTCCCGAATCTCGCCTACTCGACCAAAAGTTCTGAGTAACTGGCTCAAATCTTCTGGACCCCTTTCCAAGGGATAAAAAGCGCCATTCAAAGATATCAGGGCCTCGTGACAACTATCGACCAGTATCTTCGCTTGGACCACACGATACTTCAGAGTGGCAAGAACAATGCCCCGACTACGGTTAGACCAGAAGTTATTTCAATGTGGTTTAGAACTACTGGCTTCGTGAAGAATATGGTTTTCCACGCAATGCTTTTCACACCATTCGTCAGGCTGAACAACTGCAAAGAAAGCTACAGAGAGTCAAGTAAAGAAAAAAGACACAGAATGCTAGGGGGCTGAAGTACTTACAAAGCATATCCTTGGCAACAGAGGCTAATTCATCCATCACAAACTGCTCACGTTCAACCGCAAGCTTCTGTTTGGACTTGGCTACGTCAGCCACCCCTCGCAAAGCTTTTAGCTTGCGTTCACCATCCGCGACATGGTCACGGAGGCCGGCAAAAGTACCAACAACTGCAACAAGAAGATCTCCTTGTGCAGCAGATCCACTCGAAGACTCCGCGACAGCGCCTGTTACCTGAAGGAAGATAAGAAAAGATAAGGAACAATTCAAAAACATTCCATTCGAGAAATAAACCACCTATTCGATAGGTGCTCGGGGGCTACTCCCATCGGGAGGAACTCATGACAATCAATCGCAGGAAGCATCTCAGATATCAAAAGGACATTTCGATTAAAGATAGAATACGGGAATACATCCCAAGGTTCATTACATCGGAAGCACAAGCTACTTAAAGACTATCCTAAGGAACTACAGAAGTGCTGCCACTCGCGGCAGATTTCCCCCTGCGACTAGCACGGGCAATCAAATCAGACAACTTCCGGGCAAGAACTCCAGCCGGATCGCCGAAAGGACGAAGCCCTACCTTTCTGCCCGTAGTAGCATCGACGGGAAGGTTCGAGTACGCCTCGTCCAAGCCTGCGACTCCGTGCGCCAGTGCAAACTGGATGGCAGTCTTCGCCCCGGACTCCAACTGAGCGACCGAGTAGGCCTGAAGGAGATCGCCCTCCAAGAAAACCTTCAGGAGGCCATCCAGCGTGGGCGGAACCGCAGCGTCGACCAGAAGACGCCCGTGGAGTTGCGTCAACACTCGAGTAGCAGTGCTAATGAGGGAGCAAATCCCACTTGCATGCCTTCGAAGTTGAGCGCAAGAATCTGTCAAAGCATCCGCCCGCTGAACCCCGGGCAGCTCCAGCGCAACGCCAAGAAGATCTGCAAAGATAAGCATTAATTCCAAAGAACATACCAGTCAGTCGAAAAGCAGCAAAAGATAAGAGCAACTTACCTGCAAAACGCTGGGCCAGAGGGCGAAGGAAGTCTACGAGGTCGTTGTCCTGCTTGGTGCCAGCCTCCCCCAATTTCTTCAGGGCGTCCTGGGCATCCACAAGCTTTCCCTCGAGGTCAGTCGACTGCTTGCGAGAGGATTCAAGTTCCTTTCGAGCAGCTTCCAACTGAGCCTCCAGGGTGCTTACTCGAGTAACAGCGTCCATCTTCTCGGCCTTCAGCACTTCGGCTTGAGCTACACAGCGATAAAATTAAACACAAAAGGAATTCACATGAGCGAAAATATTGGATAGAAGGAGTATATAAACTTACCTCGAAGAAGCTCGCTTTTCGAGACGAGTCGATCTCGATCTGCCCGAAGGGTCACGCAATCTGTCTCAGCCGAGATAACGCGACGGCCAATGGCTGCAAGGGAGTCAAGAAGAGACTGCAAAAACATGAAGATGAAAAAGTCAGAGAAGAGAAGATTGAGCCTATACACGACTGCAAACAATCGAGTATAGCCTCGGGGGCTACTCCCATTGGGAGCACTGCCGTGCACCCGATAAACTGAAGAGAAGAAAAGGGCTGAAGTTCTTGAGCCTGTAGCCAATCGCAAGCGATTAACTACAGCCTCGGGGGCTACTCCCATCGGGAGCACTGCTGTGCACCCGATAAAAATCCCAAACAAACAAAGTTCAAGATGCAAAAGAAAATAGCAAAATTTACCTGGCCTTGAGCAATGCAGAGAGGATCAGCCGAGCTACCTGACACTTCTTTCAAAGTCGAGGCCCCAACTGCAAAGCTAGGGAGTCTATATTCCGTAGCCGCAGCTGTGGGGGATGGACTCGGTGAATTCTGGACGGTCTCGGCAGTCGGGGTCCCACCCGCAGCAGCGGCTTCTTTCCTTTTCTCGAGAGGAAGGGAAGAGGCAAACCGGCCAGGGCTGATGGACTGGAGCCTATCATGAAGGAAAACAACAAATGTCAGAAGAAACAAGAAGGGAACATTCGACTAGAACGAAGAAGCAAAAAACTTACTCGTCATCTTCGTCGTCCAGCATATCCGCGTTTCAGGCGGTCTGGATCTTCGGCTGAGGAGCGGGAGGAGCGTGCACACTTAGCGGAGTCACGACGAGAGGCTCTTTGTCAGATCCCCCACCCAAGGAATTATCCTTGGAGGTGGCCTCATCGTCTCCCGCTCGGCGGCGTTTGCGGTGGTGGAGATCGCTACCCGATTCTTCCACGTCATCCGAAGAATCGTTCTCGGAACTCGAATCGGCATCGGCAACGCTGGAGTCGACAGGGACATCCAGGTTGCTCGCCAACAAGTCGAGGCTTCTTCACCGGAGACTGGCGGGTAGCAGGTGACCACCGCTAGACTCTACAAGAAAACAAAAAGAAAAGGAAGAAGAAATTCAGTCGACAAACTTTCGAACAAGAAAAAGGATTAAGACAAGGAGAGATTGAAACTTACATCAGATGGAGGAGGCTTCGAGGCTTCAAAAGCTGCGACTGGACAATCGGCGAAAGACTCGCCCACCTTCAGCTTCGTGATGGTCGCGATCTTCTTCTCGAATTCGGCATTCGAGAGTTCTTCTCGGCTCACTCGGCTCGGGTCTTCATCTCCTTGATACTCCCACATGGTGGAAGGCCTCGCTTGCAGGGGCTGGATCCTGCGTTTAAGGAACAAGCTCGCCAGATGCAAGCCGTTCAGCGCAACTCCTGCAGTCTGATCGCGGAGCGCTGCTACTTTGGCAAGTAGAGGGGTGACGACTCGGCTTTCTTCGACTGGAGCCTGTGCGCCCAAGATTTTCGCCGCTTCAAGACGACAAACGGGTGAAATTCGTTAACTCCACACGCGTTGTCATCGACGACGTAGAACTACTTCTTCCTCCACCCTTGCGCGGAGTCGAGGAGTTGCATGTCGAAGTAGAGGGTGTCTGACTTCGCCTGGATGCCGAAGCCGCCGGTGCGCAGCGTCTCCCCGAGCTCAGTCTCCACCCGCGATCTCTCGCGGAAAGCCCGCACCTTGAACAACGCCTTCCAGAGGCCCCAGTGCGGGCGAATGCCAAGAAAGCACTCGCAAAGCATGATGAAGCACGAGATGTGCTGCACCGCGTTTGGAGGCAAATCGTGGAGCTGTATGCCGTAGACATACAGCAATGCCACTAAGAAAGGATGGAGGGGAAGAGAAAGCCCACGCGAAACGTAATCCGCGAAGATCACGCGTTCGTTCGCATGGGGATTGGGTACCTCTTCCTTCTTGCCGAGGCGAACCCGCTTCTCGGCTTCGGGGGGCAGCAATCCTTCCCTCTGCATCTCCTTGATGCTCTTCTGCGTGGTGTTGGCGGAGCGCCAGTTGCCGGAGCGCGGAGCGGGCGCATCACGGGCATCTTCGGGCGCCCGAGAGGAGGAAACCGCGGCGCTGCGTTTCTTGCCTCCCTCCATGAGCGCTGGTGCAAGCTTGACGACAGAGGGCGCGAGGAAGATGAAGGCTACAAAGGTGAAAGCTGGGAAGCGAATGACGGGAAGTTTTCACTTTTCACCAAAGGACCGTATTTATACACGGTGTCGTCTAATCGTGGCCGCTCATCGAGTGACGTGGCACTCATCGCGGCAGCCATGCGTGAAGCCGAATCGAAACGGCGGTGAACGCTGTTTTGTGCCACGATCTTAACAGAAGATCGTGCGCAATTACTGCGCGGAGTTCGCGTAAAAACCGGAAATGACGCCTCGTTTCCGGTCAAAAAGCTGACAAGGTGGGCCAGCGCCTCTGCTCTCGCTCCGTCACGTCCCATCGGGAGGATAAAGTGCGCCGTGACGTCATAGCGCACATCATCAAGCCCAGAATTTCTTCGGATAAAAGCCCCAAACACGAAATAAACTTCGTATGGGCAAATCAAAACGCGAAAACTCCTTCGCATAAAGCTCCAAACACGAAATAACTTCGTATGGACAAACTGTGACGCGAAAATTCTCTCGCATGAAAGTCCCAGATACGAAATTTCTTTTCGAATGGGCATGAGAAGATTTCCAAACACGAAAACTCTTTCGTATGGAAGGAAGATTACAAAGCACAAAAAACTTTGTGCGCAAAATCAAGGGAGAAAATTTTCACTTGAAATATCCCTGGATAAAAACCTGCGAGTGCGTTGCTCCTACCACTCTATTATGCGATGTACACACATCAATCTCCCGGATTGTTCGGCCTACTAGGCACATCCGGATGCCGTATTTCTTTCGAATACGAAGGTAAGACCCAAAAGATCTCTCTTGAGGGCATGGAATCGCACTCAAGCTGCGTCCTCCGGTAAAATTCCGTGTCAACGCCGGGTACCCAATTAGGTTAAGTTCGACTCGGTAAGACCTCTACGACCCAGTCGCAATGATCACCTCACCGGATTCGAGTCGGAGGTCTTGAATCTGTGTAGACCAGAACTGTTTTTGCCCTAGATGCAATTAATTGGCCCCGAGCTTTCGGGGGAGCCAAGCAACTGAGCCACATCCTTCTGCGAAAACAGTCGAACATACAGGCACTTTATTTTCTCGATACTCGAGTACAAGAAATGCATCGCATACAGGATACACATCCTCTTCAAATGATCAAAACTACTAGTCGAAAGGAAATCAAGATAAGTTCTGAGCGTCCACTCGACGAATTCTCAGTCGAATAAACGCTCGGGGGCTACTGACGAAGGGATGGATCCTAGGCCTGTCGGGTGTGCCTACCCGGTCTCAGGCCCACGGCCCAAGCTCTAAAGGAGGCGTCATGGATTATTCTAGAAGGCCCGATTGAAGCCCACCTGCAAGGCCTTGCGGGTTAAGTTAGGAAACTTGTAACCGACTCTAGGTTAGGATTCGAGTCCTCCCCGGGTACGGTTTGAGACCTGGCCATCTATATAAGGCCAGGAGAGCCACCAGGGGAGGGACCAAGCAATACCGCACCACCAAGCCTTAAGATCGAGATCGTACTCTCGACTTGAGCAACCCCCCATTGTAACCGATCTACTCGTTAATACAGATCAACAGAGGCAGGAGTAAGGGTTTTACCTCTACGAGGGCCCCGAACCTGGGTAAATCGTGCCCCCTGTCTAGCCGACGATTGTCGCCAGCGCCTACACGTTCTCCTAATCAAAACCCTTTGGGTTCACCCAAGGGACTTGTTGAGATGCAGATTCGACATCCCCTTTCTCGGTGTCCTTCGGGACTTCGTCCGGAGGAGGTGAAGTAGAGACTTCCGGTTCCTTGGGTTTCATGAATTGCATCAAGAGTTGACGCAATTCATCGATTTTGTTCTCCATGGATGAGGTCAATGAATTTTTCAACTCATTGAGATCATCCATAGAGACATGCACCTCGGAACCGGCGGTCTCCGTCTCATCGACCATAGTTAACTCTTAGGTGGTTAAGCCCGATAAAAGAGCCAGGCTCTCATACCAATTGAACGGATAGCTACGGAATCCAGGGGGGTGAATAGGTGCTACGACCAATTTTAATTTTTCTTCGAGTTTAGGCTTGACACAATTGTAAATTTTCTAGATAATGCAACTAAGGTGAATTTACCTATATGACAAGGATAACAACAAACACAATGAAAGCACAAGTAAAGAAGGAAGGGAACGAGGTAACCGATATAAAGCACACAGAGACGCGATGTATTTCTGAGTTCCTCCTTGTTAAGGGAGTACGTACCGTTGGAGGGGTGTGAGCTTGCCATGAAGGCCTACTCAACGCCACAAAGGCCTCACCATATTCTCCGATGAACCCCGCCAAAAAGGCCTAGTCCACCTTCCACTATTGATCCCCTTTGAGGCGGGAATCGAGTCCTTTACAAACAAGTTTGGGGCACACACCCACAACCAAATTGGGGGCTTCCAACAATCACCAATCACCAACAAGTGTAGCAATGGAGTATAGGTTCTCCACAAGGAAACCCTAGACTAGATCCCTCTAGAGAACGAGGGGGGAATGAAGATCGGCTCAGTGAAGATGTAGATCGGGGTCTTCTCCTTCAATCCTCCAAGAATCAACGAGTTTGGGTGGAGGGATTGGGAGAAATCTAGCTTTTGGAGGC
Source organism: Alopecurus myosuroides (assembly GCA_028641055.1). Classification (NCBI taxonomy): domain Eukaryota; kingdom Viridiplantae; phylum Streptophyta; class Magnoliopsida; order Poales; family Poaceae; genus Alopecurus; species Alopecurus myosuroides. The sequence goes on along the minus strand of CM054060.1, from coordinate 244,595,832 downwards.
TCAATAAATGCTTGTCTTCAATGCTGGTTCGAGCAACCTTTTGGAGAAGAAGGGGATGGGGTATTTATAGCCCCCTCCCCAAATCTAGCCGTTTGACCCATTTCGTGTCTGGCGGTACTACCGCCACATGGTAACCAACACGGTACTGCAGCGTCCCAAATACAGGGTGCGGGCGGTACTACCGCTGAAGTACCGAGTACTTCCAGCAGCGGTACTACCGCTAGTGTCCGCCGGTACTACCGCTGGCCACCTATTCGAAATAAATCGAAGTGGCAGGTGGTAGTACTAGGTCACTACCGCTTTAGTACCGTAAACGTTACCGTGAGCAAAATCCCTTTGGCGGTACTTTGACTGGTACGGCCAGCGGTACTACTGCGTCCTGGAAGGAGCAGTACTATCGCCAGGAGAGGCTTTGCTCCTCAACCAACTAAGTCACAACAGTACTACTATACCAGTACTGCTGAAGTACCGCTGGATGCAGTAGCCAAAATTACTTTGGTTGTACTTCTGGCGGTACTTGGCGCGGTACTACCGCTGAAGCACGCGGTACTACCGCTGGACTGAGTTAATTTTGGTGGCAATGTCTTCCAACACTCTTCCCTTTTTGCGTCGAGATGGTATTTCCTAAAATAACTTAGACGCACTGTTAGATACTTAATAGTGTTGTTATCAACTCCAAAACCTAAGTGAGATCAATATGCAAATGCACTTTCACCCTCGAGCTCTCCTTTCGACTACATATCCCCCGTAACTCTAAAATAACAGGGAGTTCATCATATTGCAGAAAAACACCACAGAGCATCGCCGCTACCTCAAAACTCAATTCGGGGATCAGAAGTTCTTGTTCTGGCACCCTGCCAAAACGGGGATTGGAAGGAGATCACCGCCATCATCACCGCCACTCCTTCTCCATCAACCATCCATGATTCCCCCGTCCACGTGTGAGTAATCCCCACTGTAGGCTGAGAGGGTTGGAAAGGATTGGATGATATCGTTCATGTAATAATGCCAGACTATTAAGGCATAGTGCCTAGTATCCGTTGTTAGTGCTATATACCATTGTTGCAACTTGTTATTCTTAATGCTTCTCACTTTGGGCCCGAGTGCCATGATCTCAGATCTGAACATGTTATTGTTTCATGAGTATAATTATGTTTCTTGATCATATCTGCAAGTTGTTTACACATGTCGTTATCCCGAACCCGAGGCCCCAAAGTGACAGCGATTGGGACAACCAGAGGGGATGGCTGCAATGTGAGGATCAGATGTGTTCACAGAGTGTTAATGCTTTTCTCCGGTGCTTTATTAAAAGGAGCACCTTAATTACCAGTAGTTTCCCTTGAGGCCCCACGCAAACGGGCTAGTAGGACAAAAGATGGTGTGCAAGTTACTCATTGCGGGCACGTATGACTATATTGGAACACATGCTTATGGCTTGCCTAGAACTTGGATGCTTTATTATTATCTATCTGCAATGCACATGTTATTATTATTACATGAACTATCTTATCCATGTAATACCAGTTCATCCATTCCCTATGTCAACGGTACTTTAATCCTGTTGTTTTCACGATTGCTACTATTATTACTATTTTACTCTTGCTGTTATTTCACTACTGCTGCTGGTATAAAACTGTTACGACTGACAAATTGTTGCGAGCAAATCTACTTTCAGGTGGAGCTGAATTGCCAACTCATCTGTTAAGGCTTATAAATATTCTTTGGCTCCCCTTGTGTCGAATCAATAAATTTGGGTTTTACTTCCCTCAAAGACTGCTGCAATCCCCTATAGTTGTGGGTTATCAGACCCCGAGTCTATGCGCGATTATTTGTAATCGGGCATAGGATCAAAGATCTTCTAATGTCGCTTCTTCAATTTACCAGGTGGACGGTAGTGCTCCCGATGGGAGTAGCCCCCGAGTCTATGCGAGATTATTTGTAACGGGACATAGACTCAAAGATCTTCTAATGTCGCTTCCTCAATTTATCGGGTGTACGGCAGTGCTCCCGATGGGAGTAAGCCCCGAGTCTATGCGCGATTATTTGTAATCGGGCATAGACTCAAAGATCTTGTAATTTCGCTTCTTCAATTTATCGGGTGCACGACAGTGCTCCCGATGGGAGTAGCCCCGAGGCTATGTCTGACTCGCAGAGTCAGACATAGGCTAAGGTTGTTCTGAAGCAAACCCCGTGTATTTGTCTTCTATTTGTGTAAGACAATGTGGGGGGAAGTGTCAACCATAAGGAAAAAAAGGAAAAAGTGCTAATGGAAACCGCTCTCAAAAGTTTAAACATTTTGCTTGACATAGGTTATGATAAGTTTTTCATTACCATTCGTTGACATAGACTTACACCTCTCTCAAAATTATATTTTCAATACCTCTGTTTTATTAAATAAAAATCTCTAACACACGAGTAATCCTTGCTTCCCTCTGTGGAAGGCCTTTCTTTTACTTTTATGTTGAGTCTTCACCTTCTTACTTTATGCATCGGTTATGAGAGCATAGTTTTCATTCTAAGTATAATGTGCATAGTCCAAACATTTATTATTGATTGATTCATGATTATGATATTGCTTGCTCTCAAGTTATTAGTATCTAGTCACCATCTGAACTTTGAACATGTCCTAACATTTATATTTTGATACTCCATGAAGGACAAGCCGAATAACACTTTATTATGTTTCCTTTATGATTGAAATAAACTTATCACCTTCAATGCATTATTGCTCATTGTTTATTATGTGTGTTACTTTTCATGCGCAAAATAGTTGCTAACTTTACATTAGTTCAAATAATATTTATCAGTCCTTTGTTAAAGTACTTTAATCTCAGCTTAAAATTCTTCTATATAACATTGATCAAGATTGTGTTGGCTTCATGTCACCTCAAAAATTATTTTGTTATCATTTACCTACTCGAGAACGAGCAGAAGTTAAGCCTGGGATGCTGATACGTTGCAAATGTATCTATATTTTTTGATGCTCCATGCTTCTTTTCTATCCAATGCCTTTATGTTTTCCACATGTTTTCACATGTTTTTCCTTCATTTTTTGGATGTTTTCATACACTAACCTATTAAAAAATGGCCCGGGCCAGTTGCTGTTTTATGTTGTTTTTGTATTTGAGAAACGTTCTTAAATAAATATTCCCAGAATGGACTGAAAATCCACAGAGATCATTTTTTACCCGGAACGAAGAGAAAGTCTAAAGGAGAGCCTAAGGGGATCCAGGAGCCTCCAAGGGGGTACCAGGAGCGGGCCCACCCTAGGTCGCGCCTGGTGGTCCCCTAGGCGCCCTGGCCACCGCCTCTCGCCACCTCTTCGCCTATAAGATGCTCCCAACCTTAATTTTATCAAGGACATAGATATTTTCCACGAAACATACATAGAGGCACCGTCACCACGAAAGTCCAATCTAGAGCTTCTGCAACCCTCTTTCGGCACCCTGCCAGAGGGGGAATTTCCACTGGAGGCCTCCTCGTCGCCATGATTGCCTCCACAATGATGCGTCAGTAGTTCATCTCGAACTACAGGTCCATAGCAGTAGCTAGTTGGCATCTCTCTCCGTTATGCCTCCATGTTTAGAGTCTCGTGATCTGCTCACATGATCGAGACCACCGTTATGTAATTGTGCATGTTGTGTTTGCTGGGATCCGATGAACCATGAGATTATGATTGTTTTGTTCATGTCAAACTGAGACACTTCACTTATATCTTTAGAGAGTTTTAATGTTGTATTGCAATGCTCTCTGGTGTTTTTTATTACCTTGGTCATGTAGTTTTTTCCACGTCCAAGAGAGGGTTTATATGCTAGATAGTGGGTTCATGCCTCCCTTACATGTGTGCTCAAGTGACAGAAACATGACGGATGGAGATGTGTTGTTGCCACTAGGGAGAAAATAGCAGTGCTCTTATCTACGGATGAGAACCATTGCTTACATTATGTACTTTATTTAATTCAACTATCTGTTTCACACAAAGCAATCACTTCGTTGCTGCAACTTAATACCAGATAGATTTGCTGGATAGCTTTCTTGTTGTGGAATATTAGATATGGATGCATGCTGGATAGCGGTCCATATGCCTTGACGTAATGCGTATGATGTTAGAACCCGTGAACTATATCTCATCATAATAGTATTGTTATACGTTCATGATTTGTCAATTGCCCAACTGTAATTTGTTCACTCGACATGTTTCTTTGGAGAGACACCATTAGTGAACCTATGGCCCCCGGTCCTATTTTTCCTCATTGATACAACCTTCTTTCATCATTGTTTTCTTTCAGCACCGTTTTTACTTTTATTACTTTTCATTACTTTATATGTTTAGTTCTTTTGTTTTCAGCAACACGAGAAGAGTGACAACCTTGTCGGAAAGTTGGGGACAAGAGCGAGTTTGTGTCTTGTGTGTAGGTTCCACGCTTGTTGACGCGCCAGACAGCAAGCAAGCTTCTCCACGTCTTCGAAGTCCTACTGGTCGATAAACCTTGGTTCCACAATTGGGAAAATTTCCGCTAGACTACATCATACCTTCCTCTTGGGGTAACCCAACGAGCGTGGGATCACGTCCGCGAGCATCAATACCCATGATCAGGAAACCTTGATCATCTGTTCTCCAATGGACTAGTATAACTAGAGGATACTAGGGACTTGGTTTGTTTACATACCACACGTGCATTAATTTTTCCGCTTAAAACAGTTATAGCATGGTATAAAATATTATGAGCAAATGAGTTATAAATAATAAAATCACCTTATTAAATTGCCTCTAGGGCATAACTCCTTCAGGCCCTGTATTTGTTCCGACTCACGGGGTTGCCTCAATTTTTAGTTCTAAAATGAAAGATGAAAGCATTAAGCGCAGTGACATCATTGTTAGTTCCTGAGAGATCAGCTTCCAACAGTCTTACCGATCCTCCTGTCATAGACGTTCCCGGTCAACCTTTCACTTCACTCTCACTATACCTTTACCTTGATCACTCTTCGGGGTCTTGGGTACCCGACAAGTCCTAGGAGCGAAGCACAAATAGTAGAACACACACAAATAACATAGATGAACTCATTAGACTAATTATCCCATTTAGATCAAGCACATAGCTGCAAGGTTAGGCCTTCATAGCCTCATAGGGGCTTCTCACACATCACGATCATATCAGCAATAGAAAAAATTGGAACAAAAATAGTACTAGGATTGAATATATTGTAGTTTTTACAATGTTGCCAATCGCGGTGGGATCTAGATTACAAACTAGAAGTATGGCTATGACTATGGTGGTGGTGGAGACGTGGTGGAGATGCGGCAGCACTTTGTGGTCTTGTGGAGAAGACGACGGTGGAGAGGGAATGATGCATGTTTCTTTTGGGGGTTGTTTCTTCTCCTTATATGGGGCTCCAGTGAATGGACTAGGGTTTTGAGCGACTTCCTTCGCGAATTGGCTCCGTGTCCTGTTGCGACTTTGGTCGGTTCGACATGATGATTCTTTATGACAGCGGTATGCCACTGACCGCACTGAGATCGTTAAGTTTGCTACGAGGGAATACTTCAATGATTTTTTGATCTTTATCTTTTTCTTTCTTTTATCCCTGATTTCCCTTGATTTTCTCTCCAATATCTGCAATAAAAATAATGACATGGAGATTTGCAAATAAATTTCATATTAGCGATTAGTGGTTTAAACATAGATAAAGATGTGTCATTTTTGGACGCTTCAAATGGTCACATTTACCTCATCACGAACTTGGTTAAAAGTCTATAAAAACATAAGAGTTTATTATTGGAGTATCAATAGTACTGAACCGACCCAGTATATGATCTTACTAAAAGAGACTAAACAATTGTAATGTATTTAGCAAAGTGTATATGAAGTTACCGCTGACTATAATTCTTATACTATGAGAATATCTAGTGACCACACGATCAAAAGTTATACTTTGGATGTCATCAGCCGTCTTGCCATAACTGGGGATCATAACGGTCATGTCTGAGTACAATCAAGAAAGTGTAATGGAATTAAGATCATTCAAGACTAGTACTTAACTCCTCTAGACGATAGAGATATGCATACGCTGGGCCTTCTCGGTATCACCAATGTCAGCCAATCGTCGGGCCAGACGCAATGTGATTTATTACAAGGCCATCGGGGATATGAATGAGAAAAGAAGACAACATCGGTAACGAGTTTTATATGTGATATGATCAAAGAGTTTGATCATACTAGATCACATGGTCTCGCCTCTTGATACGATTGGTATCGTGAAGTTAAGAGAATAAGTGCAATGAGTAACTTATAAGGTTCACTTGTTCTTCGTGAACACACATGAGCCATCATGGGCGTCCACGGTCCCGCTGTTGGTTATTGTTTCGTAAGTTCCAGAATATGTTTGTGTGTTATCGAGACTTTCTGAGTCACATGCTTAAGCCATGCCAACCTTTAATTGAGAGAACAAAGATGTTGTTATGGTTTTTATGAATGTTTTCGCAATTTCGGGGAGTTACTATAAGGGAGAAATAATGCTGGTGTAAGGCAGAATTTATATGAGACAGAAGAGAGGACATGAGAGGTCCCGATATGTTAGAAATATGTTTCTAACATCACTAGATAATATCGATGATATTATCTATTGGTTTTGTCAGGTTCCGGAAGAGTTTCAGGCAAAATTCGGGAGGGGGGTGCCAGAGGGGGGGCGATTCACCCTTTGGCCGCACCACTTGATGGGGCTGACAGGTGGGCCCTAGAGCCTCTAATCATGGCACTAGGAACCTTCCAGTGTTTTTCCTAATTTTTTTGAAGGAAAAAATAATTGGAAAGTGAAAAAGGAAAAAGGAGAGGAGTTGGAGTCCCATATGGGAGTCCAATCCGGGGGGTGCAGCCACATCCATGGTGCGGCCAACCCCCTCTTAGCTCAACTAGGACTCCTCCTCCCCTTTGGAAAGTTCCCCCTTCCCTCCAACTATTAAAGGACCCCCATAGGCCCAAGCCACTCTCTCTTCTAATTAGAGCCTGTCTAATTTAATTAGAGATTCTTCTATTTCGGTTTCGAGGTGTCCTCTCCCGATTAGACCTGATGGGGGGATGATAACCCGGTAGGCCAAACTCCAAGGAGTAACCCGGCCCAAAGGACGCTGTGCATAATCCGGCTAAGGATAAGGGAACCTGTAAAGGCCCAAGCTTGTAGGCCCAGTAACCCGGATTGTGGGTTATGGTAGAAGAAAGTTAGGGTTTGTGCGCCGTGTCCGGGTAGGATCCAGGATGCGCCTTGGAGGATAAGCCAGGGGGTACGGGTGCTTTATAAACCGACCCCCAGGTCTAGTTTAGGCAGAGATCTAAGAACCCTAGCAATATCGCTTGATATCGAGCATCCAGTGTAATCCCAGAGTTGAGTTGTTGTATCAAGATCGGAGACTCGGCGACTTTGATTGCCGGCTACCAGATCGAATTGCACCATGTTTTCCTCTGAGCTAAACCCTCTCCCAAACGCCTGTGTCGTCTTGCCCCAAGATCAGTTACCCCCGGTAACATCTGCCGTGATTATCCCACGACAGTTGGCGCCCACCGTGGGGCCTGCGTCCAAAGGTGTTTACATCACGGGAGAAGCTCGGAAGAGCATGGAGAATCTTGTCGTCGGCGAAATCTACATCGACCACAAAGGGGAAAAGATGGTGGACGATTCCGGCTGGGGGCCAGAGTCGGATCACCTCGAGTCCAGATCTATGGTGACGGTCGGCCGGATCAACATCTTCGTCGGTATGGTACGAACGCCTAATTTAAAAGTACAGTATCATGTGCATACTACAGGAACTTCTAGCAGGGACAAAGAGACATTAAAGCAAGCGGCAAACTCGGTTTCGTCGGTCGCGCCGGGATACCTTAGATGGGCAGAGCAAGAGGTAACATGGAGTAGAAGAGATCATCCGGAAAAAGTAGAGCGTCCAGGAGTCTTGGCGTTGGTGGTCGCTCCACAGGTTAATGGTTACGAACTGAAGAGGGTCCTGATGGACGGTGGCAGTAGCATCAACATCCTTTATTGGGAAACCTTCTTACGGATGAGTCTCAAAGAGTCCCAGTTACAGAAAAGTTCGACAATCTTTCATGGGATCGTGCCAGGTCACTCGGCGAGCCCCGAGGGAAAGATCACTTTGGAGGTTGCTTTTGGAGAATCGACGGATAATTATCGAGTTGAGTGGCTCACGTTCGAGGTGGTCAAATTGCGCAGTCCTTATCACGCGCTGTTCGGAAGACCGGCTTACGCCAAATTCATGGCTAGGCCGTGCTACGTGTATTTGCAGTTGAAGATCCCGGGTCCTAAACGGACCATCACCATATATGGGAACCGGGATATAGCGGCCGAGTGTGACGAAGGAGATTCGGTTATGGCTGAGCAAGCATGCAGAAAGGAAGAGCTCGAATATTACCGGTCTCAAGTAAATCCGGATGATAGAACAGCCTTGAAAAAGCCGAATACCGAGGATGAGAGAGCAAAATTCAAGGCAGCACAAGACACCAAGAAGATAGACTTTGTCGAAGGCGATTCCACTAAGCAGTTTACCATAGGGTCTAACTTGGGAGAAGAGCAGGAGAAAGCGCTTGTGGAGTTTATTCGTTCAAATGCAGATGTGTTCGCCTGGACACCTAGCGACATGCCGGGTATCCCTACAGAGCTGGCCGAGCATAGTTTGCATGTGGATCCTAAGTCCAGGCCCGTGAAGCAGGGTTTGAGGAAAATGAATGAGGAAAGAAGGAAGGCTATAGGCGAAGAGATCGCTCGGCTATTGGCAGCCGGCTTTATCATGGAAGTATTTCACCCGGATTGGTTGGCGAACCCGGTTCTAGTGATGAATAAGACCAACGAGTGGAGGATGTGCATTGATTTTACGAGTCTCAACAAACATTGCCCAAAGGATCCGTTCGCGCTACCAAGGATAGATCAGATCATAGATGCAGTAGCCGGAAGCGATCTATTATTCTTCCTGGACGCATATTCCGGGTATCATCAGATTAAGCTCAAGAGGGAGGATTGGGAGAAAACATCATTCATAACCCCTTTTGGGGCCTTCTGTTATAAAACTATGACGTTTGGATTGAAGAACGCCGGTGCAACTTACTAACGGTGTATTCAGAAGTGCTTCGAGGACCAAATCGGACGCAACGTCCATGCCTATGTGGATGATGTGGTCATCAAGACCAGGAAGGCGGAGACATTTATCGATGATCTAAAGGAGACGTTCAAAAACTTGAGGAGATACCAGATGAAGCTTAACCCGACAAAGTGCGTGTTCGGAGTTCCAGCTGGGAAATTACTCGGCTTTATAGTTTCCGAGAGAGGAATCGAGGCAAACCCGGATAAAATCAAGGCCATCCAGAGTCTGAAAAAACCGGAAAATTTGAAGCATGTTCAAAAGCTCACGGGCTGCATAGCAGCCTTGAGCCGATTCATATCCAGACTCGGAGAAAAGGCAATACCCTTGTACCGGCTCTTGCGGAAATCAGATAAATTCGTGTGGGATCAAGAGGCGGATGAGGCGTTTGAGGCACTAAAGAAGCAGTTATCTGAAGCACCAGTACTAGCGGCGCCGGGTCCTAAAGAGCCTATGTTGCTATACGTGGCAGCTGGCCCCCGAGCCGTCAGCGCAGTAGTTGTTGTGGAGCGCAAAGAGGATGGGAAAGGTTACCCGGTTCAGAGGCCAGTTTATTACGTCAGCGAGGTATTATCAGAAGCAAAGCAGCGCTATCCACATTGGCAAAAGTTGGTGTTCGGGGTCTTTATGGCCAGCCGGAAGTTGAAGCCGTATTTCCAAGAACATCCCATAACAGTGGTTAGTTCAATACCAATGTCGGATATCATCAGAAACTCGGACGCGACGGGAAGAATAGCCAAGTGGGCAATAGAGATGGGGGATTATCACATCAACTACGAACCCAGGTCAGCAATCAAGTCCCAAGCTTTAATTGATTTCGTTAACGACTAGACACATACATGCATGACTACGATGGTTCCAAATTCCAAGTCATGGATCATGCACTTCGATGGATCTAAGCAATACGAGGGATCAGGAGCTGGGGTGGTGCTAACGTCACCCAAAGGAGATAAATTAAGTTACGTACTACAAATTCACTTCGACTGTTCCAACAACGTGGCCGAGTATGAGGCCCTATTGCACGGCCTAAGGGCAGCTAAGGAGATGAACGTCAAGAGGATACGGTGTTTCGGAGATTCGGACCTTGTGGTACAGCAGGTATCAGGAACTTGGGATAGAAAGGACGCAACTATGGCAGCATACCGCAGGGAAGTTGATAGGGTTGCAGGATGTTTTTCCGGGTATGAGGTGGAACATATAGACAGAAGAAAGAATGAGGCAGCCGACGCGCTCGCTAGACTCGGCTCGCGCAGAGAGCCGGTTCCACCTAACGTTTTCCTGGACGAATTATGGCGACCATCAGTTAAAACCGAGTCAGAGGAGGAATTGGCAAATCAAGACCCGGATTCAGGACTTGTGGCTACTGTACGCACTGTTCCCGAATGGACAGAACCGTTTTTGGCCTACCTATCGCGAGGCGAGTTACCACAGCAGGAGGTATTAGCAAGGCAAATTTTGAGGCGAGCAAAGGGATACTCTATCATCAACGGGGAACTATATAAGAGAAGCGCAGCAGGGGTCTTTTTGCGCTGCGTAGCGCCAGAGGAAGGCCGACAGATTCTCAAGGAAATACATGAAGGCGACTGTGGACATCACGCATCCACAAGATCTCTCGTGGCTAAAGCTTATCGACACGGATTTTTCTGGCTCACGGCTCTAGCAGATGCGGAGCGATTAGTAGCAAGGTGTGACGGATGTCAAAGGTACGCTCGCCAAACCCATGTGCCGGCTATGGAGTTACGGACCATCCCGTTGACTTGGCCGTTCGCTGTCTGGGGTATGGACATGGTTGGCCCCTTTCACATGTCACCATGCAAGAAGACACATCTTTTGGTGGCTATTGATAAGTTTACCAAGTGGGTTGAGGTTATGCCAGTTACTAATTGCGAATCAGCCACAGCAGTCAAGTTCCTGAAGAGAATTATCTACCGGTTCGAGTATCCCCACAGCATAATTACCGACAATGGAACCAACATGTCCCTTGGTGAGATGGAGAAGTTCTGTGGCAACAATGGAATCCGACTTGACGTCGCGTCAGTGGCTCATCCGCAGGCCAACGGACAAGTGGAGAGGGCAAATCAAGAATTGCTACGCGGGTTAAAACCAAGACTACGAGTCCCCTGTATCAGGGCAGCTGGCGCATGGGTCGAAGAACTCCCTTCTGTGGTTTGGGGCATCAATACTACGCCTAATAGATCTACTCAGATGACACCCTTCTTCATGGTCTATGGCGCGGAGGCAGTACTACCGAGTGATATTATCCATGATTCACCACGAGTGTCAGCATACGTCGAAGTGGAGAATGAAAAAACCCGGCAAGACGCCGTGGATATGTTAGAAGAGCAAAGGGAACAAGCCCTGGAAAGATCAGCCATATATCAGCAGGATTTACGAAGGTATCATAGCCGGCACGTGAAAACCCGGGTCTTCCAGGAAGGAGACCTGGTTTTGCGCCTGGTACAGTCAAACGAAGGAAAGCACAAGTTATCACCACCTTGGGAAGGACCGTTTATCATAAGCCGGAATTTGCATAATGGGTCATACTACTTGATAGATGCAAGGGAAGAGTCGACCACAGTTAATGACACTGCTCACACCACTTCATCTATGCAAGAAAGAGACAGACCGTGGAACGTGGCTCAGCTACGTCCATATTATACTTAGCAAAAATTGTATTGGCATTGAATGATGTAATAGGCAGCAGGTTTTCAGACGTACTCTTTTCCTATCCAGGGTACCTTTGGGGACTGGACGGGTTTTTAATGAGGCGGCTTGCTGACCTAGATTTTTCATATCAAGTAAAGAGGTGATTATCAAGAAAAGAGATGGTTATTATCAGGTTATGTACTCTCAATATGATGCGTATATCTAGGTCTTGGGGGCTGGTCGCTTGAATAGCACAGTTACAAACTCAAAGACCCGGCCATGATGCCTATGAGTTATAAGGGCCGATTACTTGCAAACGAGTACGGCTACAATCTTATAACCGGACAAAGAAGTCCAAATTCCTTGGCTATTCTTACTTAAGCTCGATGTGACTCGCATTAAAGTGGCATGATTTGTTCGCTTACGATTACAGTCAGTCATGAAACCCGACGGGGCTTGAGTGGCTACGTTTTCGTATGGATGTAACAACATGGTATCCACGCGAAAGCCGACTTACAGTACAAGATAGTCAAAAGGGTCATCTAAACCACAAGTTATGCAGAGTACAAGGCTAAACAGCTGGAAACTCAACGATTATTAAGCATAACTTCAAATCCTATGTGAAACAACTCAGGGATCTTTGTGAATTTAGCAGTAGGCAGGTCGTTCCCCTTTCAAGATCAAGTGTCCTAGACTTGGAGATCCGGGTCCGGGTGACTTGAAATCTTGAAAAGAGAAAAAATTGCTTATCTGTAGAATTCCAAAAACCCAAATATCCGAGTCTTGGGGATTTGGGGACTTAGAAGCAAATCCGCTTGTCAATACCCATGAGACCCGGAAAGCGAGTTTTCACAAAAGGAACAGTAAAGAAAGCCGGATATCTAGAACAGATGAGCTCAATAATGGATAAACTTAAAAAGGCCGGAAGAGGCATAGAGTATATCAAGACCTTAGCGTGCATTACAAAATCTCGGCAAAAAGATATCAAAGGTGCACAGGCGCACCACCCAAAAAATAATTGTTTAAACAGCATGTTGCCCGACCGGCGCATAAGAAGAGGCATTAGAGATCAGATATCACTCGGCGTTCATCTTGGCCTTGCCCTTGCCATCATTGGTGGTAGCAGCAGCACCCGGATCAGCGGTACCAGCTCGTGCAGGAGGTGGGACGACTGGTGTCGAGGTAGCAGGGGGCAGAGCCGGCTTCAGCTTGCTTCTTTGCAGCCTCCGCCCTCAACGCAGCAGCTTCCTCCTTCCACCGAGCCAGCATATCATACGGCTCGGGAAGATCCGACTTAATTGCTACACCAGCAGCATCATATGCTGGAACAAGGATATTAACGTCCAGTTCATCAGCGATCACGCTGGCCGGGTAACGGACCTCCTTCTAGACGGCCTGAAAATCCTTCACTGAGAACTTGGACCCATCAAGCTTGAACTCTGGGAAGCCGCCCATGAGCTTCGCCAGTTCGAGCTTGGGGAAATAAGCCTTGGCGAGTGCAAGCCCCCGGGTCATTCCAACCCGGCAAGACGAGCGTTTCCAGTGCCAAATCCACTCAGGAATAGTGGAGAAGGCATCCAGCATCCTGTTCAGATCAACATGCCCTCTACCCGGCCACCGTAACTCCTCCAGGATCCATTTGGTTCCGGCACATAGCTGCCGGAGAACACTCTTCATGGTTTTCAGCTTGGCGATGTCATCCTCTTCCGGCATGGTTTCGTCCGGGCCTGAAGGAATGGAAACGTAAGTCGGGAAAACTGTTGTTATCTATCAAAAGGGTAAACCCGGAGGAGGAAACATACCAAGTAAAGCACGATATGTGTCTGATATTTGGACGGAAAGGCTTGTTAGATCATCTTCGGCTTTGTGAGCCCTTTTCCTATATTTCCTCATTATCAGCCTATTCCTCCTGGCCTCAGCTTCGACTGCTTCACGCAAAGCTACCTCCTTTTCGATGAGCTTGGTGGCGTCTGCCAGTTTCTCCTCAGATTGAGTCACGAAAGACTGCATGCATGCAAACAAGGATCAGTCGGGTAGAGGAGCAAGTTATCAGGCGCTTGTATAATAAAGTCCCAAGCGAATTATGAATCAATTCACTCGGAACTTGGGGACTGGACAAGGGCACAAGCAACATTAGTCGGATTTACCTCGTGCTTGGCTATTAAAGCTCCCAAGATGTTTTCTTCATTAGCCCTTAAAGTGCGCAGGGTTTCCAGCATCTGGGCAAACGTCAGTTCTTCGGATCGAGTACCGGAAGAGCCGGCAGCTTGGTCACCTGGTGGGGGGGCTCTCCCCGCCCTTGGAGTCGAGACCCGGACAGTTTGAGTACCCGGGTTGGGAGAACCCATCCTTGTATCCAGAACCTCGATCTCCTCGTCTACCGGTTCCGATGAGGAAGGAGATCCGGCGGCTCGGGGAAGCGGATTGTTCGGAGGGCCTTGTTCTTGGTTATTCGCCGTATCACCGCCAGTCGCGGCGTCTGCGTTATCAGTCGGCTTCTCCACCCGACGGTCATCTGTTTCTACGTTTTCCGGGTCACTGACGGTGACTTTAGTGCTGAAATGAAGATGAGAAAAGGCAGTTATTAGTTATGACGGTGGCTTGAGTGGAAATTGGTCAGACGTAAAAGGAAATCATGTAACAAAAACTTACCCAGCATTCACGGTGTAATCCGGCGGGAGCTCGCCGCTGGAAGCAGATGAGGTTGTCACAGGGACCACTAGCGGAACCCGGAATTGCCCGGCACGAGGGTGGTTAGGAGAAGGGTGGCGTTGAGGAGAGTCGGAAGGACGAGACGGAGGAGCGCTGGCACGAGGGACCGAGGGGGTAGAGATGCCCGGGTTAAGGGGATCTTCACCCGGGGAGCTCCGAGTTACTCTGCGCTTGGCTGGGAAAGAATCCTTCAAGCACGATGAATTTGATAATTGATGGTTAAGTCGTCGCATGGCGTCAAAGGAGTAGGGTTCAGAGGATAATGAGGAAAAAGGAACCTTGGACACTGCTCCCCTGGCCTTCCTCTTGGCTCCGACTGTTGCCTCTTGGTCAGACTCGGTTGCCTCCGGATCATCCTCGTTGGTCTCACCTTCGTCCTCCAGCCCTGCGAACCGGGTGTGTGTTCGTTGGAAAAAAGGTAAACGGGAGGAAAAGAATACAAGTAAAGATATACAAATTCTGTGCAAATACCTTCACTCTCATCAGCCGGCTCGTCCTCTTCTTCCGGGTCTCTGGAAGGGGGGAAGGGTTCAACTCTCCAGAAAGGGTCATCATCCTAAGACAAAAGAATGAGATCAAGGGTTAGAAGCTGTATCAAGTCAAAATGTGGAAATAAGTTATGAATGTCGGGTATTACCGCTGGAGCCGGGTTTTCCCGAGTAAACGGGGGTAACCCGGTGATGCCCTTTATCACCTCCAGTTTCTCTGTTAAGAAGCCCTTGATGGTCTTGTTAGTATCGCCGGTCGCAAAGCTCTTGGTGGAGTAGCGGAGTGCATCTGTGGTGTGCCCCGAATACTCGCACATCAATTTGGTGCGGATGGAGTTGGGTTGGATCCGAAAATCAACCCATGTTTTACTAAATTTAGCCCGAGGAGGCCTTGGGCTGAAAGGATGGCTATCTTGGCTAATGAGGGAAGGATCGCCTCCCTGTCTGAGTCTGGCGCAAAGGCATTGAAAGACTCGGAAGGTTCGAGGAGGTTTTCCGAGTAACCCGGCAGTTTCTTTTCGCCGTCTAGGGAGGTATCGTGGCAGTAAAAGAAAGACAGCTGCCAATGTTTGACGTGGGAGTTTAAATTGAGAGTGGGCATCGGTGAATTCTTGCGGCGTTGGATGGATACCCCGCCGCAAGTAAGAAGTGCTCCGTCACCACTTTCGCGGCACGGCTTACACTGGAATAGTTCGATGAAGAGAGTCAGACTTGGCGGTATGCACAAGTATGACTCGGATAGAACGATGAAGTGGGTAATATTCAACATAGAGTTAGGCCCTATGTCAAATACCCGGAGGCCATAATGGCTTAAGACCTCCCGGAAGAAAGGGTGACCCGGAGGACGGAATCCCCGGGTCACGTGTTCAACGAAGCAAATTACCTCGTTATCAGCGGGTGTGGGCCGGGTCTCGTTGCCCGGCGCCCTCCAGTGAATGTCCTTCTGAGAAGGAAGAATTCCTAATTCGGCTAGCTCGTCCAACTTGGCCTTCGTAGCTGTGGAACGCCCCCAGTTGGCAGATATGGTTTGGGTGGTCCTCGCCTGAGTCGGCTGTTTCCCTTGTCGTTTGGGAGCCATGGGATCAACCTGCAAAGCACAAGAAAAAGAGGCATAGGAAATAAGACCCGGGAGTGTTGGATTATCCGAGTATAAGGTATCAAGAAAGTATGAAGCTAAGAATTATCCGGGTATCACGCTATGAGGTGGAGATTACAAGGTATCCGGGTGTTAAGTACAATTGTGGAAATTATTGGTCACTTACGTAAGGAAAAGCGTTTGGGGAAGATGGATGGTTGCCCATGTGTATACTGCAAGCAAAATAGCTGGAAAAGGAGGGTTTTCCGGGTGTTAACGCGATGAGCGGAAAATTAAGGAGGAATGGATCTAGATGGGAAAGTTTGCGAGCGGTTTTACAGGAGATTTGTGTCGCACCCTGATTTCTAGGGGATACTCACCGTACGAACTGGATGGCAGATGCTTGGATTATGGGGCATAACTGCTCCCACGTCCCAGCTTCCTGGTAGGCCTGCGCTTATGCGCGACAACACAAGCCCTGCTATTCCATCGTCGATGTAAACTATCCACTAGAGATCAAAGGCACTTCCGTCGACGTACTTCAAACCATACACACATGGTACGTCAACGGCGTTGAACAACTGATATCACAACAAATCTCTACGACACAAAAGATTGAAATAATTTGCAAATGGCTCTCATTAGAGCAGAGATAGCAAATACAATCATTCAGAGGGCACATGCCCCAACAATACATCGTTACAACACAGCGGAAGCATTCAACATGTCTGAGTACAGACAAGAACCAAATAGGCCTAAGAGGCCGGAAACGAAAAGACGGAGCCCATCCACGAAGTCTCGGATCCTGCCCGGGTCCGCTATCTACTCGTCAGCAGTCTCGTCATACTCCACGTAGTAGACACCATGTAGATCCTCGGAAACGTAGGTCTGCGGAAACCACAGCCCCAAAGGGGTCAGTACATAAACGTACTGGCAAGCAAGACTCACAGTTCACCAAAGTGTAACCCGTCAACACCAAGCACAGATGCCTTGGGTTCAACGGAAGAGAGGGGATATAAAAGATGCTGCAACTGGCTGCGCTAACCAACTACAGAGATTCTACCACTTCCGGCTAACAGAAAGGAGATAAGATCGAGGATAGTAACCAACTGAAAGATAACTTCAAACAAACCCATCCTGGATCTCGCCCCTTATCCAAAGAAGCAATCCGAGGATAACTCACACAGTTGTAATAATGATGGTTCAAATTATTGTGTCAATAAGCCTATTACTAGTCAAGTTATTAATCATGGGGTGTAGCATGTTTGATCATTAAGTTTAAGTTGTCCTGAGTACTTGTTAGCCAGTACTTTCACCAAGTAATCCATAACCGCGGAAAACACGGCTTCTCGAGAAGATTATCCCTGCAGGGTTGCACCAATTTGGTCGTACACGCATGAATGGCCCGCCAGATGGGAGATCACCCCACCAAGCGGGGCACTCAACACAACCGACCATTCTTCGCATCAAGCCCAAAGCACCTTGGGCGCACGGCTAATCGAGCCCAGAAGAAAATGGACCCTCATAGCACTCTAAGAACGTGTCCCCCTATATGCCGACTACGAAAGTTCCACCCTGGCCTGGGCTCGCAAAAACATGCATGCGGCAAATGGAAAACACGAACTAAATGAGGCGATTTGGACGAGATGCGAGTCAGGTCAAGTTGAGGGGGGCGCCCATACTCGCTTCCCACATGCGGTTAGTGCGCTCATCATGGATCAGTAGACAAGACCCTTTTCCTATTAGGGTCGACACTAGCAGGCTTCAAAACCTCTCATGGGCCTCCTGCCGGTGCCTTATCATCAAATTTATTATTAATAGTAACATTAGCATGATTGATTGATTAAACATCGAGCCCCCAGAACATGATGAAGTAGCAACAGAAAGTAACGGGTAACAGACTCGAGCAAAACAACCTAAGCATGCTAGTAAGACACGGGCTCAAGCAATGGTTATAGGTGTGGAGGTGAGGCAATATCAGGGCTAAAGGATACATGTGATAGGTTCGCAACAGAAACAACTACTGCTAAGGCTAGCAGAAAAGAACAACGGAAAGTATCAGTAACCAATGTTGAAAGGAACACAGTGGTTCATGTGAGTGATAACTTGCCTGCAAAACCCAGTAGCCTGGTACTGAGCTAGATCCTTAGAAGGGGTGTCGTAAGTATCGTCGGTCTCAACGTCGTCGTTTATCCGGGAAAAAGCAAACAAACAATGCAGAAAGATAAACAATCAATATCATGGCATAGTGCACAAACAATGGGATGATGCATGTCAATTTAATTGATGCATAGAAATAAACTAGTTGACAAGATAACAACATGATTAAATGGACCCACATGCAATTGGATTGCATATGAAAAGCCCATGAATTATGGTTGAATTAATTGTTTTACAACTAATCATCATGTGTAAGTGAATTAGCATGACGCATGGATGAGGAAAACAGAAAAATAACAACAATAGAAACAACGTGAAATAAGGTTTACCAAGTTTGTAAATTCATTTATTAAGTTAAGAAATTTTGGTTACTTAAAGGTGTCACACAAGCATTTGTTGTTTTCACCACCTTTAATTGTTCAAAATAGATAACAAAGTTTATATTTGAAAGGAACACCAAATTTTAGGTGGATTACATGTTTCACTTGTTGAAAAAGAATTTCAAATAAATTATTTATGAATTAAACAAGGTTAAACAAGAATTAAATGAATTTAATTCAAACATGAACTTATTTGAATTTTATTTGTTCAAAGCATTAAACCAAATTCACATTTGAAAAGTTTATACTTTTAGGGTTGGAAAACATATTTTATATGTCCCAAAAGAACTTGTTTTGATCAAGTTATGAAATTACCAATTTTAAATGAATTAAACAAGGTTTAAATTATTTAACCAATTTTAGTTATTCAAAACAGAAAACAAAGTTTATATTTGGAAAGAGGGTTTAATTTTGCATGGAAAACATATTTCATTTGTGGAAATTGGATTTAAAATGAGCAAGTTATTATTTTGGCAATTTTAAATGCAATAATAAAGAAACAGTTGTTTTCAGCAATTTAAATTATTCAAAACAGCAAACAAAATTTATATTTGGAAAGTACATGAAAATTTTATTGGAAAACATATTTAGTTTGTGAAATTTGGAATTTTTATGCTCAAGTTATGAATTTTGCAAGTTTAAGTGAATTTGACAAGTTTTCAAATATTGCACCAATTTAAAATATTCAAAACAGCGAACAAATTTTATATTTGGGTAGAACATTTAATTTGGTATTGAAAACATATAAAAAAATGTTGGAATTGGAGTTAAAATGATTTATTTAGGCAATTTCCAAAATTGGGTGCAAATCTGCCACTTTTAAACCATTAGGGACTTAGAAATAATTATTTCAGGGGTCTAGATTAGATACCAGGGGCCTATTGGTGAATTCTAGGAAGTACAGTACCAAAAGAATTGAAAATAAAAGTTGGTTTTTATTTGTGTGGGAGGGGGATCGAACCCCTCCCCTCCTGCTGCGCCAAGGGGGGGTGGAACCAGTGGGGCTGGCTTGTGTTTGTGATAGGGAAAGGGCTCGGGGGTGGATAAGCTTCTGTCTTTGCGCGATTTTAACTGAATCGGAAATTCAGTTCGCATCAGACAGGGAACAGGTGGCCGCCGGCAGCAGCGATCGGCTGCTGCGCCTCGAGGTGGCGCTGGGGTGTCCGTGCGCTGCGGGCGGTGGGTGATGGTGGCGGAAGGGAAAGGAGGAGGGAAACGAAGGGGAAGGACCCGTCACCTTCAAGCGGACACAGAGGCGGCAGGTTGGTCGATGCAGGGCGAACAGGGAAGGTCGAGGGCGCCTTGGGCGGACGGCGGCGGCGGCTCCGGCGCGTCCCGGGCCTGGCCGAGGGCACATGGGCGCAGAGGACACCAGCCCGGTTCCATTCCCGGGCTTGGATGGCGCCGGCGGGGGCTAGGGCGGAGGCGCCATGCCCGCACATCCATGGCCATCTCTGCAGGTTCAGAGGCAGGGAAGTTACAGTGGAATTGGAGGAGGAAAACGAAGGGGAGAGGGAGGCGCTAGGCTAGGGTTAGGGTTAGCAGGGGAAACCCTAGGGGGGGTAGTCTATATAGGGGAAGGTGAGCATTGCTGGCCGTCCCCTCTGTACTGCCATTGACGTGGATAGCAGCATCGAGCTGCCGTACGAAGAAGATGATGGGAAGGGGTATCGGGCCAGAATAGAATTAGTTGGGCTGGGCTTGCTGGATGCCCCTCTCTCCTCTCTTGTCTGCTTTATTATTTCTATTTGTTTCTTTTTTTTTTGCTGATTTGGAAATAGGAAGAAAGGAGGGTTTTGGAGTTGCAAAAATTTTGAGAAAAATTCCTGTGAGTTTGTTGGCTCAACAACCACCACTTGGCCACTTAGGTTTTTGAGAACTTAAATGTATTTGCTGTTTTTGTAATGGTTTGCATTTGGATGAAATTTTGGTTAATAATTGGTTATTTAAAACAAGAATTGTAGTTATAGAAAACCAATGAGTTTAATTGGAAACAAAGAGCACAACAACGTTTTGGTTATTTTTATAATTTCAAAAGAGGTGCTGTTTAGTGATTTGGTTTGGATTTGAAAGCAATTTGGGAATTAATTGATTAATATTGAAAACAAGGATCTTAATAGGGTGAACCCTATTGATTTAAAATAGAACAAATGGTTGATTTGTTTGGTAATTTTAGAATGTTCACATTAGGTGCTGTTGATGATTTGCTTTGAATTTGAAAACCAATCTGGGATGACTTAGTGGAATTTATAACACCATTTTATTAGTTGAACATTATGGGATAATTGGAAACAATTAAGGTTTTTATTTGGAAACAACTATTTGGATGTTGGTTTGGAATTTCAAATGGAAAACAAATTGAATTTGAAAAGGGTTTGATTATTGGATGCATTTTTATAGAAATAAAACAATAGTTTGGAATCACACTTTAATGGAAACAAATAATTGTTTTATTTTGAAATATCTTTTTAGAAATTGTAACATCACAAGGATGAAACAAAAGGTTTCAAATTTGAGTTGAAATTCCAATAGAAAACAAAGGAAAACAAATGAAAACAGAGGAAAACAAATGGAAAACAAACAAAACAAATGCAATCCACATGATGCCATGATGCAAAACATAAAATAACAGAGATCAAAACATTCTAAAGGCTGTTTTTCAGACTTGGGATGTTACAAAACGCCCCCCCTTGAAGGAATCGCGCCCCGAGATTCCTACTGAGAAAAGAAAAGGTCCGGATACTTCTTGGGAAGATCCTCTTGAGTTGTGTCACGTGAACACATCGTGCACATTGGATAGTTTATCTGGAAGTTCAAAACAATAGGAATTCCTGGCAACTCTTCTGGAAAGATATGAGGGAATTTGGAAACCACCGGAACAATTCCAAATGAAGGGAGAGGTTTTGTATTGAGGGTGTATAGTTGGATGGAATTTGACTCATTTGGAGAATAGACTATCTGGCTAGAATGGTGGAACAGAGTTATTGACATCAATGCAACACCAAGAATAAACATCAATGTCAGAATCATCAACATGAGAGTAACGAGGAATATGTGGCGTCCCATTAGAATTTGATTTCTGTTACTGAACTTGGAAGTCAACATTTGAGATCTCGAAGAGTGAACGGTGATTTGATTGCTTAGTGGAACCAGAAATAGGTTGTATGTTGTGGAAAAGATTGTTGACACAAAGGAATGTGATGCTCCGGTATCAAATAACACTTTAGCTGGACTAGAGTTTAGCAAATGAACGGGGAAACTTTGATTAGACGCCGGTAGAAGAATTGAATTGGAAAACAACAACAAGATTTCAACGGACGAAAGGTTCTTTAAAAGAACAGGATAACGAAGCAACACCGGGGAAAACGAGAACAAAACTCCTGAGGTACTATGGAAAACCCATCCGGGCTTCTAGAGGATCAATATCTACTGCTTAAGGAATAGAGGATCTGTTTCCGGGGCTTACACGCCTCCGTTCTCAATCATGAGTAGGCAACATGATAAATCACGTCACAACCACCTCCATTCCTATGGTCTAGTAGATATAACCATCCTAGAGAAACCAGAATTCGTGAAATCCTAAATTGACAGTTTAGATGAGAAGGGAGAAATCAACGTTGCACTTCCTTACCAGAAAAGGGAGGGAGGGTGGGGAAAGAAGAAAAAGAACAGAATTCCTACTCTCACGTTTCATTTTTCCTATATAGCTACAAAATAGTTTCTAGACTCAACTGCGACCAGTAAAAAGGGATCCTACAGGCAGACAGGCTCTGATACCATTTGTCGCACCCTGATTTCTAGGGGATACTCACCGTACGAACTGGATGGCAGATGCTTGGATTATGGGGCATAACTGCTCCCACGTCCCAGCTTCCTGGTAGGCCTGCGCTTATGCGCGACAACACAAGCCCTGCTATTCCATCGTCGATGTAAACTATCCACTAGAGATCAAAGGCACTTCCGTCGACGTACTTCAAACCATACACACATGGTACGTCAACGGCGTTGAACAACTGATATCACAACAAATCTCTACGACACAAAAGATTGAAATAATTTGCAAATGGCTCTCATTAGAGCAGAGATAGCAAATACAATCATTCAGAGGGCACATGCCCCAACAATACATCGTTACAACACAGCGGAAGCATTCAACATGTCTGAGTACAGACAAGAACCAAATAGGCCTAAGAGGCCGGAAACGAAAAGACGGAGCCCATCCACGAAGTCTCGGATCCTGCCCGGGTCCGCTATCTACTCGTCAGCAGTCTCGTCATACTCCACGTAGTAGCCACCATGTAGATCCTCGGAAACGTAGGTCTGCGGAAACCACAGCCCCAAAGGGGTCAGTACATAAACGTACTGGCAAGCAAGACTCACAGTTCACCAAAGTGTAACCCGTCAACACCAAGCACAGATGCCTTGGGTTCAACGGAAGAGAGGGGATATAAAAGATGCTGCAACTGGCTGCGCTAACCAACTACAGAGATTCTACCACTTCCGGCTAACAGAAAGGAGATAAGATCGAGGATAGTAACCAACTGAAAGATAACTTCAAACAAACCCATCCTGGATCTCGCCCCTTATCCAAAGAAGCAATCCGAGGATAACTCACACAGTTGTAATAATGATGGTTCAAATTATTGTGTCAATAAGCCTATTACTAGTCAAGTTATTAATCATGGGGTGTAGCATGTTTGATCATTAAGTTTAAGTTGTCCTGAGTACTTGTTAGCCAGTACTTTCACCAAGTAATCCATAACCGCGGAAAACACGGCTTCTCGAGAAGATTATCCCTGCAGGGTTGCACCAATTTGGTCGTACACGCATGAATGGCCCGCCAGATGGGAGATCACCCCACCAAGCGGGGCACTCAACACAACCGACCATTCTTCGCATCAAGCCCAAAGCACCTTGGGCGCACGGCTAATCGAGCCCAGAAGAAAATGGACCCTCATAGCACTCTAAGAACGTGTCCCCCTATATGCCGACTACGAAAGTTCCACCCTGGCCTGGTGTCGCACCCTGATTTCTAGGGGATACTCACCGTACGAACTGGATAGCAGATGCTTGGATTATGGGGCATAACTGCTCCCACGTCCCAGCTTCCTGGTAGGCCTGCGCTTATGCGCGACAACACAAGCCCTGCGATTCCATCGTCGATGTAAACTATCCACTAGAGATCAAAGGCACTTCCGTCGACGTACTTCAAACCATACACACATGGTACGTCAACGGCGTTGAACAACTGATATCACAACAGATCTCTACGACACAAAAGATGGAAATAAGTTGCAAATGGCTCTCATTAGAGCAGAGATAGCAAATACAATCATTCAGAGGGCTCATGCCCCAACAATACATAATTACATCACAGCGGAAGCATTCAAAATGTCTGAGTACAGACAAGAACCAAATAGGCCTAAGAGGCCGGAAACGAAAAGACGGAGCCCATCCACGAAGTCTCGGATCCTGCCCAGGTCCGCTATCTACTCGTCAGCAGTCTCGTCATACTCCACGTAGTAGCCACCATGTAGATCCTCGGAAACGTAGGTCTGCGGAAACCACAGCCCCAAAGGGGTCAGTACACCAACGTACTGGCAAGCAAGACTCACATTTCACCAAAGTGTAACCCGTCAACACCAAGCACAGATGCTTTGGGTTCAACGGAAGGAAGGGGATATAAAGGATGCTGTAACTGGCTGCTCTACACAACTACAGAAACATATTACAACTGCCGGCTAACAGAAAGGAGATAAGATCGAGGATTGTAACCAACTGAAAGATAACTTCAAACAAACCCATCCTGGATCTCGCCCCTTATCCAAAGAAGCAATCCGAGGATAACTCACACAGTTGTAATAATGATGGTTCAAATTATTGTGTCAATAAGCCTATTACTAGTCAAATTATTAATCATTGGGTGTAGCATGTTTGATCATTATGTTTAAGTTGTCCTGAGTACTTGTTAGCCAGTACTTTCACCAAGTAATCCATAACCGCGGAAAACACGGCTTCTCGAGAAGATTATCCCTGCAGGGTTGCACCAATTTGGCCGTACACTCATGAATATCCCGCCAGATGGGATGCCTCCCACCAAGCGGGGCACTCAACACAACCAACCATTCTTCGCATCAAGCCCAAAGAACCTTGGGCGCACGGCTAATCGAGCCCAGAAGAAAATGGACCCTCATAGCACTCTAAGAACGTGTCCCCCTATATGCCGACTACGAAAGTTCCACCCTGGCCTGGGCTCGCAAAAACATGATGCGGCAAATGGAAAACACGAACTAAATGAGGCGATTTGGACGAGATGCGAATCAGGTCAAGTTGAGGGGGGCGCCCATACTCGCTTCCCAAATGCGGGTAGTGCGCTCATCATGGATCAGTAGACAAGACCCTTTTCCTATTAGGGTCGACACTAGCAGGCTCCAAAACCTCTCATGGGCCTCCTGCCGGTGCCTTATCATCAATTTTATTATTAATAGTAACATTAGCATGATTGATTGATTAAACATCGAGCCCCCACAACGTAATAGAAATAGTAACCGAAAGTAACGGGTAACAGACTCGAGCAAAACAACCTAAGCATGCTAGTAAGACACGGGCTCAACCAAAAGGTTATAGGTATGGAGGTGAGGCAATATCAGGGTTAAGGGATTCATGTGATAGGTTCGTAACAGAAACAATTACTACTAAGGCTAGCAGGAAGGAACAACGGAAAGTATCGGTAACCAATGTTGAAAGGAACACAGTGGTTCATGTGAGTGATAACTTGCCTGCAAAACCCAGTAGCCTGGTACTGAGCTAACTCCTTAGAAGGGGTGTCGAAAGTATCGTCGGTCTCAACGTCGTCGTATATCCGGGAAGAAGCAAACAGACAATGCAGAAAGATAAACAATCAATATCATGGCATAGGTGCGCAAACATGGGATGATGCATGTCATGTTAATAGATGCATCAGAATAAACTACTTGACAATATAACACAATTTAATTGGACCCATATGCAATGTGAATTGCATATGGATGCAAGTGGTTAAGGTGGAAGCAATGATCTACATTTGATTAACAAGTGTAAGTGGTTAAACATGATGCATGCATGATGATAACAAGGAGTAAACAAGTTAGATGCAATTGGAAAAGGAGTAAAACAAGTGTGGGATTTTTATTTGTTATGTTAGGAATTTTGGTTCCTTATTGATGTCACACAAGTAATTGTTGTTTTCAACAAGTTAAAGTGTTCAAAACAAATAACAAAGTTGATATTTGAAAAGGTTATCAAATTTTAGTTGGTTTACATGTTTCACATTTTGAAATTGGACTTTGGATTAATTAATTATGAATTAAACAATAATAAACAATTTTTAATTGCATTAAACAAGAATTAAATGGTTTAGGCAATTTTAATTATTCAAAACATGAAACAAATTTTATATTTGGAAAGAGGGTTTAATTTTGCATGGAAAACATATTTCATTTGTGGAAATTGGATTTAAAATGAGCAAGTTATTATTTTGGCAATTTTAATTGCAATAAACAAGAAACAGTTGTTTTCAGCAATTTAAATTATTCAAAACAGCAAACAAAATTTATATTTGGAAAGTACATGAAAAATTGATTGGAAAACATATTTGGTTTGTGAAATTTGGAATTTTTATGATCAAGTTATGAATTTTGCAATTTTAAGGGAATTTGACAAGTTTTCAAATGTTTCACCAATTTAAAATATTCAAAACAGTGAACAAATTTTATATTTGGATAGATCATTTAATTTGGTATTGAAAACATATCAAAAATGTTGGATTTGGAGTTAAAATGAATTATTTATGCAATTTCCAAAATATAGTGCAAATCTGCCATTTTGATGAATCTAGGGACTTGGAAATTATTTTTACAGGGACTAGAAGTAATTAGCAGGGATCTATGTGTGATTTGCAGAAAATTCCAGTACCAAAACCTTGCAAAAATAAAAGTTTGTTTTATTTGTGGGAGGGGGGATTCGATCCCCCCACCTCTTGTTGGCGCTGGGGGAACCAAACCAGATGGGCTGCTGAAGCTGTGTTGACAGAGATGGGCAACAGAGGGGGTTTAACGGTCAGGAGCTGTACTGAAATTAATTGGAAAAGAATGACAGAGAAAAGGTGGGATGGGGAGTTGAACCCACGAACTGAGGGCTCCCTGCGAGCTGCTGCTGCCAGTGCGGCTAGATGCGATTTGTGATAGGATAGCAGGACGGGGGGTGGATAAGGTGTTGGCTGCGGGACGTTTTTTCTGAACTTTGCACGTACGTGAACTGCACGCTGCTGTTCAAAGCTTCTGCGAGCGGACAGGCTCGCCGGCGATCTGCGCCGTGGGGGGGTGGCCGTGCGTGGTGGGGTTGCGAGGGGGAGGAGGAGAGACGAGGGAGTAGGGCGGGTCCAGGGCCTCACCTCGATGGCTAGATGGAGGAGTACGCTCGGGGCAGAACAGGGCGTCGCCGGCGACAACCTTGGACGGCGGCGGCGCTGTAGGGCATCCCGGCTCGCGTCGAGGGCATGGAGAGGAAGCCCGCACCATGGCGGTTCCATTCCCGGGCTTGGATGGCGCCGGCGGAGGCTAGGGCGGAGGCGCCATGCCCGCACATCCATGGCCATCTCTGCAGGTTCAGAGGCAGGGAAGTTACAGTGGAATTGGAGGAGGAAAACGAAGGGGAGAGGGAGGATGGCGGCTGGGGGAGGAAGAAGAGAGAGTAGGGGAAACCCTAGGGCACTGGGTAGGTTAAGAGGAGGAGGGGGAAGGAGCTCCACCGTCTGCTCCCTTCTCTGAATACGTGGACAGCTCCGATGTGATCCGTACGGAGGTAGAAGATGACTGGAGGGGGTATCGGGCCAGGGGAAAAGATTAGTTGGGCTGGGCCTAGGTGTGCTCTCTCCCTGGTTTTTTTTTATTAATTGATTCTGTTTTATATTTTTTTTTGTTGATTGGAAAAAGAAGAAAGAGAGAGGTTTTAGGGTTAGAAGTTTTAGGGCAAAATTTTATAATGCTTATGTTAAGTAGTAGCAACAACTTGCAAGTTTTGTTTTACCCAAAGATTAGAAATTAGGTGTTGCTTGCAATTTATTTGACATTTGAAGGGAATTTAATATTAATTGGTTAACTTAACTTAAGCAATTAAGTTTTTCTTAAATTCAAGTTTAATTGGAAACAAGTGAAAGAATTGTTTGGTAATTTTCATAATTTTCCAAATGGGTGTTGTTTGATGGTTTTGATGTGAATTTGGAAGCAATTTGAATTGATTGAATTATTAAAAGCCAATTTTAAATAGTTTGAACCTTATGGTTTGATGGAAACAAATGATTGTTTTGATTTGAAATATTCATTTGGAAATTGTAACATCACAAGGATGAAACAAAGGGTTTGAATTTTGGTTTGAAATTCAAACAGAAAACAAAGGAAAACAAAGGAAAACAAATGGAAAACAACTGAAAACAGAGGAAAACAAATGGAAACAAACAAAACAAATGCAACCAACATGATGCCATGATGCAAAACATAAAATAACAGGGAGCAAACATTCTAATGGCTATTTTTCAGACTTGGGATGTTACAAAACGCCCCCCCTTGAAGGAATCGCGCCCCGAGATTCCTACTGAGAAAAGAAAAGGTCCGGAAACTTCTTGGGTAGACGTCAGGGAATTTGGAAACCACCGGAACATTTCAAGTAAAGGGGAGAGATTTTGCACCAAGGGTGTATAGCTGGATAGAATTTGACTCATTTGTAGAATAGATTATCTGGCTAGAATGGTGGAACAGAGTTATTGACATCAATGCAACACCAGGAATAATCATCAATGTCAGAATCATCAACATGAGAGTAACGAGGAATATGTGGCCTCTCATTAGAATTGGATTGTTCTTACTTATCTTGGAAGTCAACATTTGAGATCCGGGAGAGTGAACGGTGATTTGATTGCTTAGTGGAACCAGAATTGGGTTGTATGTTGTGAAAAAGGTTGTTGACACAAAGGATTCTGATGCTCCGGTATGAAACAACACTTTAGCTGGAATAGAGTTTACGAGGAAGTTTTGATTAGACGCCGGTAGAAGATTTGAAGTGGAAAACAACAACAAGATTTCAACGGACGAAAAGGATGTTGAGAAGAACAGGATAACGAAGCAACACCGGGAAAACGAGATCAAAACTCCTGCGGTACTATGGAAAACCCAAAACACGTGAAATCCTAACTTGAAAGTTTAGATGAGAAGGGAGAAATCAACGTTGCACTTCCTTACCAGAAAAGGGAGGGAGGGTGGGGAAAAGAAGAAAAAGAACAGAATTCCTACTCTCACGTTTCATTTTTCCTATATAGCTACAAAATAGTTTCTAGACTCAACTGCGACCAGTAAAAAGGGATCCTACAGGCAGACAGGCTCTGATACCATTTGTCGCACCCTGATTTCTAGGGGATACTCACCGTACGAACTGGATAGCAGATGCTTGGATTATGGGGCATAACTGCTCCCACGTCCCAGCTTCCTGGTAGGCCTGCGCTTATGCGCGACAACACAAGCCCTGCGATTCCATCGTCGATGTAAACTATCCACTAGAGATCAAAGGCACTTCCGTCGACGTACTTCAAACCATACACACATGGTACGTCAACGGCGTTGAACAACTGATATCACAACAGATCTCTACGACACAAAAGATGGAAATAAGTTGCAAATGGCTCTCATTAGAGCAGAGATAGCAAATACAATCATTCAGAGGGCTCATGCCCCAACAATACATAATTACATCACAGCGGAAGCATTCAAAATGTCTGAGTACAGACAAGAACCAAATAGGCCTAAGAGGCCGGAAACGAAAAGACGGAGCCCATCCACGAAGTCTCGGATCCTGCCCAGGTCCGCTATCTACTCGTCAGCAGTCTCGTCATACTCCACGTAGTAGCCACCATGTAGATCCTCGGAAACGTAGGTCTGCGGAAACCACAGCCCCAAAGGGGTCAGTACACCAACGTACTGGCAAGCAAGACTCACATTTCACCAAAGTGTAACCCGTCAACACCAAGCACAGATGCTTTGGGTTCAACGGAAGGAAGGGGATATAAAGGATGCTGTAACTGGCTGCTCTACACAACTACAGAAACATATTACAACTGCCGGCTAACAGAAAGGAGATAAGATCGAGGATTGTAACCAACTGAAAGATAACTTCAAACAAACCCATCCTGGATCTCGCCCCTTATCCAAAGAAGCAATCCGAGGATAACTCACACAGTTGTAATAATGATGGTTCAAATTATTGTGTCAATAAGCCTATTACTAGTCAAATTATTAATCATTGGGTGTAGCATGTTTGATCATTATGTTTAAGTTGTCCTGAGTACTTGTTAGCCAGTACTTTCACCAAGTAATCCATAACCGCGGAAAACACGGCTTCTCGAGAAGATTATCCCTGCAGGGTTGCACCAATTTGGCCGTACACTCATGAATATCCCGCCAGATGGGATGCCTCCCACCAAGCGGGGCACTCAACACAACCAACCATTCTTCGCATCAAGCCCAAAGAACCTTGGGCGCACGGCTAATCGAGCCCAGAAGAAAATGGACCCTCATAGCACTCTAAGAACGTGTCCCCCTATATGCCGACTACGAAAGTTCCACCCTGGCCTGGGCTCGCAAAAACATGATGCGGCAAATGGAAAACACGAACTAAATGAGGCGATTTGGACGAGATGCGAATCAGGTCAAGTTGAGGGGGGCGCCCATACTCGCTTCCCAAATGCGGGTAGTGCGCTCATCATGGATCAGTAGACAAGACCCTTTTCCTATTAGGGTCGACACTAGCAGGCTCCAAAACCTCTCATGGGCCTCCTGCCGGTGCCTTATCATCAATTTTATTATTAATAGTAACATTAGCATGATTGATTGATTAAACATCGAGCCCCCACAACGTAATAGAAATAGTAACCGAAAGTAACGGGTAACAGACTCGAGCAAAACAACCTAAGCATGCTAGTAAGACACGGGCTCAACCAAAAGGTTATAGGTATGGAGGTGAGGCAATATCAGGGTTAAGGGATTCATGTGATAGGTTCGTAACAGAAACAATTACTACTAAGGCTAGCAGGAAGGAACAACGGAAAGTATCGGTAACCAATGTTGAAAGGAACACAGTGGTTCATGTGAGTGATAACTTGCCTGCAAAACCCAGTAGCCTGGTACTGAGCTAACTCCTTAGAAGGGGTGTCGAAAGTATCGTCGGTCTCAACGTCGTCGTATATCCGGGAAGAAGCAAACAGACAATGCAGAAAGATAAACAATCAATATCATGGCATAGGTGCGCAAACATGGGATGATGCATGTCATGTTAATAGATGCATCAGAATAAACTACTTGACAATATAACACAATTTAATTGGACCCATATGCAATGTGAATTGCATATGGATGCAAGTGGTTAAGGTGGAAGCAATGATCTACATTTGATTAACAAGTGTAAGTGGTTAAACATGATGCATGCATGATGATAACAAGGAGTAAACAAGTTAGATGCAATTGGAAAAGGAGTAAAACAAGTGTGGGATTTTTATTTGTTATGTTAGGAATTTTGGTTCCTTATTGATGTCACACAAGTAATTGTTGTTTTCAACAAGTTAAAGTGTTCAAAACAAATAACAAAGTTGATATTTGAAAAGGTTATCAAATTTTAGTTGGTTTACATGTTTCACATTTTGAAATTGGACTTTGGATTAATTAATTATGAATTAAACAATAATAAACAATTTTTAATTGCATTAAACAAGAATTAAATGGTTTAGGCAATTTTAATTATTCAAAACATGAAACAAATTTTATATTTGGAAAGAGGGTTTAATTTTGCATGGAAAACATATTTCATTTGTGGAAATTGGATTTAAAATGAGCAAGTTATTATTTTGGCAATTTTAATTGCAATAAACAAGAAACAGTTGTTTTCAGCAATTTAAATTATTCAAAACAGCAAACAAAATTTATATTTGGAAAGTACATGAAAAATTGATTGGAAAACATATTTGGTTTGTGAAATTTGGAATTTTTATGATCAAGTTATGAATTTTGCAATTTTAAGGGAATTTGACAAGTTTTCAAATGTTTCACCAATTTAAAATATTCAAAACAGTGAACAAATTTTATATTTGGATAGATCATTTAATTTGGTATTGAAAACATATCAAAAATGTTGGATTTGGAGTTAAAATGAATTATTTATGCAATTTCCAAAATATAGTGCAAATCTGCCATTTTGATGAATCTAGGGACTTGGAAATTATTTTTACAGGGACTAGAAGTAATTAGCAGGGATCTATGTGTGATTTGCAGAAAATTCCAGTACCAAAACCTTGCAAAAATAAAAGTTTGTTTTATTTGTGGGAGGGGGGATTCGATCCCCCCACCTCTTGTTGGCGCTGGGGGAACCAAACCAGATGGGCTGCTGAAGCTGTGTTGACAGAGATGGGCAACAGAGGGGGTTTAACGGTCAGGAGCTGTACTGAAATTAATTGGAAAAGAATGACAGAGAAAAGGTGGGATGGGGAGTTGAACCCACGACCTGAGGGCTCCCTGCGAGCTGCTGCTGCCAGTGCGGCTAGATGCGATTTGTGATAGGATAGCAGGACGGGGGGTGGATAAGGTGTTGGCTGCGGGACGTTTTTTCTGAACTTTGCACGTACGTGAACTGCACGCTGCTGTTCAAAGCTTCTGCGAGCGGACAGGCTCGCCGGCGATCTGCGCCGTGGGGGGGTGGCCGTGCGTGGTGGGGTTGCGAGGGGGAGGAGGAGAGACGAGGGAGTAGGGCGGGTCCAGGGCCTCACCTCGATGGCTAGATGGAGGAGTACGCTCGGGGCAGAACAGGGCGTCGCCGGCGACAACCTTGGACGGCGGCGGCGCTGTAGGGCATCCCGGCTCGCGTCGAGGGCATGGAGAGGAAGCCCGCACCATGGCGGTTCCATTCCCGGGCTTGGATGGCGCCGGCGGAGGCTAGGGCGGAGGCGCCATGCCCGCACATCCATGGCCATCTCTGCAGGTTCAGAGGCAGGGAAGTTACAGTGGAATTGGAGGAGGAAAACGAAGGGGAGAGGGAGGATGGCGGCTGGGGGAGGAAGAAGAGAGAGTAGGGGAAACCCTAGGGCACTGGGTAGGTTAAGAGGAGGAGGGGGAAGGAGCTCCACCGTCTGCTCCCTTCTCTGAATACGTGGACAGCTCCGATGTGATCCGTACGGAGGTAGAAGATGACTGGAGGGGGTATCGGGCCAGGGGAAAAGATTAGTTGGGCTGGGCCTAGGTGTGCTCTCTCCCTGGTTTTTTTTTATTAATTGATTCTGTTTTATATTTTTTTTTGTTGATTGGAAAAAGAAGAAAGAGAGAGGTTTTAGGGTTAGAAGTTTTAGGGCAAAATTTTATAATGCTTATGTTAAGTAGTAGCAACAACTTGCAAGTTTTGTTTTACCCAAAGATTAGAAATTAGGTGTTGCTTGCAATTTATTTGACATTTGAAGGGAATTTAATATTAATTGGTTAACTTAACTTAAGCAATTAAGTTTTTCTTAAATTCAAGTTTAATTGGAAACAAGTGAAAGAATTGTTTGGTAATTTTCATAATTTTCCAAATGGGTGTTGTTTGATGGTTTTGATGTGAATTTGGAAGCAATTTGAATTGATTGAATTATTAAAAGCCAATTTTAAATAGTTTGAACCTTATGGTTTGATGGAAACAAATGATTGTTTTGATTTGAAATATTCATTTGGAAATTGTAACATCACAAGGATGAAACAAAGGGTTTGAATTTTGGTTTGAAATTCAAACAGAAAACAAAGGAAAACAAAGGAAAACAAATGGAAAACAACTGAAAACAGAGGAAAACAAATGGAAACAAACAAAACAAATGCAACCAACATGATGCCATGATGCAAAACATAAAATAACAGGGAGCAAACATTCTAATGGCTATTTTTCAGACTTGGGATGTTACACCTGGGCTCGCAAAAACATGCATGCGGCAAATGGAAAACACGAACTAAATGAGGCGATTTGGACGAGATGCGAGTCAGGTCAAGTTGAGGGGGGCGCCCATACTCGCTTCCCACATGCGGTTAGTGCGCTCATCATGGATCAGTAGACAAGACCCTTTTCCTATTAGGGTCGACACTAGCAGGCTTCAAAACCTCTCATGGGCCTCCTGCCGGTGCCTTATCATCAAATTTATTATTAATAGTAACATTAGCATGATTGATTGATTAAACATCGAGCCCCCAGAACATGATGAAGTAGCAACAGAAAGTAACGGGTAACAGACTCGAGCAAAACAACCTAAGCATGCTAGTAAGACACGGGCTCAAGCAATGGTTATAGGTGTGGAGGTGAGGCAATATCAGGGCTAAAGGATACATGTGATAGGTTCGCAACAGAAACAACTACTGCTAAGGCTAGCAGAAAAGAACAACGGAAAGTATCAGTAACCAATGTTGAAAGGAACACAGTGGTTCATGTGAGTGATAACTTGCCTGCAAAACCCAGTAGCCTGGTACTGAGCTAGATCCTTAGAAGGGGTGTCGTAAGTATCGTCGGTCTCAACGTCGTCGTTTATCCGGGAAAAAGCAAACAAACAATGCAGAAAGATAAACAATCAATATCATGGCATAGTGCACAAACAATGGGATGATGCATGTCAATTTAATTGATGCATAGAAATAAACTAGTTGACAAGATAACAACATGATTAAATGGACCCACATGCAATTGGATTGCATATGAAAAGCCCATGAATTATGGTTGAATTAATTGTTTTACAACTAATCATCATGTGTAAGTGAATTAGCATGACGCATGGATGAGGAAAACAGAAAAATAACAACAATAGAAACAACGTGAAATAAGGTTTACCAAGTTTGTAAATTCATTTATTAAGTTAAGAAATTTTGGTTACTTAAAGGTGTCACACAAGCATTTGTTGTTTTCACCACCTTTAATTGTTCAAAATAGATAACAAAGTTTATATTTGAAAGGAACACCAAATTTTAGGTGAATTACATGTTTCACTTGTTGAAAAAGAATTTCAAATAAATTATTTATGAATTAAACAAGGTTAAACAAGAATTAAATGAATTTAATTCAAACATGAACTTATTTGAATTTTTATTTGTTCAAAGCATTAAACCAAATTCACATTTGAAAAGTTTATACTTTTAGGGTTGGAAAACATATTTTATATGTCCCAAAAGAACTTGTTTTGATCAAGTTATGAAATTACCAATTTTAAATGAATTAAACAAGGTTTAAATTATTTAACCAATTTTAGTTCTTCAAAACAGAAAACAAAGTTTATATTTGGAAAGAGGGTTTAATTTTGCATGGAAAACATATTTCATTTGTGGAAATTGGATTTAAAATGAGCAAGTTATTATTTTGGCAATTTTAAATGCAATAATCAAGAAACAGTTGTTTTCAGCAATTTAAATTATTCAAAACAGCAAAAAAAATTTATATTTGGAAAGTACATGAAAATTTGATTGGAAAACATATTTAGTTTGTGAAATTTGGAATTTTTATGCTCAAGTTATGAATTTTGCAAGTTTAAGTGAATTTGACAAGTTTTCAAATATTGCACCAATTTAAAATATTCAAAACAGTAAACAAATTTTATATTTGGGTAGAACATTTAATTTGGTATTGAAAACATATAAAAAATGTTGGAATTGGAGTTAAAATGATTTATTTAGGCAATTTCCAAAATTGGGTGCAAATCTGCCACTTTTAAACCATTAGGGACTTAGAAATAATTGTTTCAGGGGTCTAGATTAGATACCAGGGGCCTATTGGTGAATTCTAGGAAGTACAGTACCAAAAGAATTGAAAATAAAAGTTGGTTTTTATTTGTGTGGGAGGGGGATCGAACCCCTCCCCTCCTGCTGCGCCAAGGGGGGGTGGAACCAGTGGGGCTGGCTTGTGTTTGTGATAGGGAAAGGGCTCGGGGGTGGATAAGCTTCTGTCTTTGCGCGATTTTAACTGAATCGGAAATTCAGTTCGCATCAGACAGGGAACAGGTGGCCGCCGGCAGCAGCGATCGGCTGCTGCGCCTCGAGGTGGCGCTGGGGTGTCCGTGCGCTGCGGGCGGTGGGTGATGGTGGCAGAAGGGAAAGGAGGAGGGAAACGAAGGGGAAGGACCCGTCACCTTCAAGCGGACACAGAGGCGGCAGGTTGGTCGATGCAGGGCGAACAGGGAAGGTCGAGGGCACAGGGGCGCAGAGGACACCAGCCCGGTTCCATTCCCGGGCTTGGATGGCGCCGGCGGGGGCTAGGGCGGAGGCGCCATGCCCGCACATCCATGGCCATCTCTGCAGGTTCAGAGGCAGGGAAGTTACAGTGGAATTGGAGGAGGAAAACGAAGGGGAGAGGGAGGCGCTAGGCTAGGGTTAGGGTTAGCAGGGGAAACCCTAGGGGGGTAGTCTATATAGGGGAAGGTGAGCATTGCTGGCCGTCCCCTCTGTACTGCCATTGACGTGGACAGCAGCATCGAGCTGCCGTACGAAGAAGATGATGGGAAGGGGTATCGGGCCAGAATAGAATTAGTTGGGCTGGGCTTGCTGGATGCCCCTCTCTCCTCTCTTGTCTGCTTTATTATTTCTATTTGTTTCTTTTTTTTTTGCTGATTTGGAAATAGGAAGAAAGGAGGGTTTTGGAGTTGCAAAAATTTTGAGAAAAATTCCTGTGAGTTTGTTGGCTCAACAACCACCACTTGGCCACTTAGGTTTTTGAGAACTTAAATGTATTTGCTGTTTTTGTAATGGTTTGCATTTGGATGAAATTTTGGTTAATAATTGGTTATTTAAAACAAGAATTGTAGTTATAGAAAACCAATGAGTTTAATTGGAAACAAAGAGCACAACAACGTTTTGGTTATTTTTATAATTTCAAAAGAGGTGCTGTTTAGTGATTTGGTTTGGATTTGAAAGCAATTTGGGAATTAATTGATTAATATTGAAAACAAGGATCTTAATAGGGTGAACCCTATTGATTTAAAATAGAACAAATGGTTGATTTGTTTGGTAATTTTAGAATGTTCACATTAGGTGTTGTTGATGATTTGCTTTGAATTTGAAAACCAATCTGGGATGACTTAGTGGAATTTATAACACCATTTTATTAGTTGAACATTATGGGATAATTGGAAACAATTAAGGTTTTTATTTGGAAACAACTATTTGGATGTTGGTTTGGAATTTAAAATGGAAAACAAATTGAATTTGAAAAGGGTTTGATTATTGGATGCATTTTTATAGAAATAAAACAATAGTTTGGAATCACACTTTAATGGAAACAAATAATTGTTTTATTTTGAAATATCTTTTTAGAAATTGTAACATCACAAGGATGAAACAAAAGGTTTGAAATTTGAGTTGAAATTCCAATAGAAAACAAAGGAAAACAAATGAAAACAGAGGAAAACAAATGGAAAACAAACAAAACAAATGCAATCCACATGATGCCATGATGCAAAACATAAAATAACAGAGATCAAAACATTCTAAAGGCTGTTTTTCAGACTTGGGATGTTACAATTTGGTGATTAGTAATGGTAGGAGGATGAGTTGTAACTATCTAGCAGGTGGTTAAAGGAGTTGGCAAGCATCGAATCGATCTAATTTGATGCAATCGGAAAAATGATTCACGGGTTGACCTAGATCCGATCCTGGATGAATTGAAAAATTGCGGGGCCAAATTAAAACGGTTGCAAGAGGCCTACCGGAGAGATTGGAGTCTAGCGCGACGGCGGCGAGAGGCGTGGCTTGAGTGCCCCTTTGTGGCTCTTGGCGCGGAGAACGAAGGTGCGGCGGTCTAGCGCGACGGCGGCGCGAGACGGTTCGAGGGCGAGCGCGGCCGGCGGCGACTTGGCTTCGATGGCAAGCGCAAGCTCCTTGCGGTGGCGCTGCGAGGGTGTACGGAGCAATGAAGGAAAGGGGAAGCTGAGGCGTAGTGATGGGTTTGAGGTTACCCTCTGAGTACTATTTATAAGGCAAGGGTGGTTCTATCCCAACGGCCAGAAACCGGAAATCGTGGGGTGATGGTTATCCACGTGGATTCTGTAAGATATGCGCCAAGTATTGGGCAAAGCATCTGGACAAGAGAAAGAAGGAAATCCACTCCGTGATATCAGGGTTGGTTATCGAGTATGGGATTTTGGCATTTTTATTAGGGTTTGGACCTGGAAGATTAAACCAAAGAGTTTGGGGAAAGCCCGGGTTACTATATGGCCACCATGGAGTTAGGCCTAGCCACTTGTCAAAGCATCTTAACCCGGCCTCCACATGCCTATGTGTTTGATATATTTGCAGGGAATAGCAAGCGCTTCAAGGAGGACCCGTGAAGCCCAGGCTATTCTGGGGACTACTGATGGGGGGATGATAACCCGGTAGGCCAAACTCCAAGGAGTAACCCGGCCCAAAGGACGCTGTGCAAAATCCGGCTAAGGATAAGGGAACCTGTAAAGGCGCAAGCTTGTAGGCCCAGTAACCCGGATTGTGGGTTATGGTAGAAGAAAGTTAGGGTTTGTGCGCCGTGTCCGGGTAGGATCCAGGATCCGCCTTGGAGGATAAGCCAGGGGGTACGGGTGCTTTATAAACCGACCCCCAGGTCTAGTTTAGGCAGAGATCTAAGAACCCTAGCAATATCGCTTGATATCGAGCATCCAGTGTAATCCCAGAGTTGAGTTGTTGTATCAAGATCGGAGACTCGGCGACTTTGATTGCCGGCTACCAGATCGAATTGCACCATGTTTTCCTCTGAGCTAAACCCTCTCCCAAACGCCTGTGTCGTCTTGCCCCAAGATCAGTTACCCCCGGTAACATCTGCCGTGATTATCCCACGACAAGACCTAGATCTAATTAATAGTTCTCTCTCATGTGTCGAGAAACTCCAAGAATCATATAGGTATAATGAGAGTCGATTATTGCTACCAATTAGCAACGCCAAAAGGCCGCCTCTCTTTGTCTGTACCGAGTCCTGCACGACGGAGCGCTGACTGGTTGACACGAGTGTACACGTGCACACCATAAGAGAGATTACAAGTGTGATCCTTGACGAGGGAAGCTTAGCGACATCCTTGCAACTAGGCCATGTTATAAAGATATACGATTGTTCAAAATTCTTCTACGACTACATCAATTTCGTTGTCCGGTGATTCGTGATCTTGATCCCTGCATGTATGGGCATGTCTCGTTATCTCCATAGTGATCTTGGTGGACTATGTAGGGATTTTTTTTAAATTCTGCAGCGTAGACCAGCACCTGGGTCCGGCTGAGCAGCCCGTGGGTTAGGATGGACTATCAGCATTACGACGGATTCGTCTAGGCACTTGGAGCAGACAATTGGTGTCGAGTCGGTAAGGTGTTACGGAGCCGGCAACCCCTGGGTCCTTGGACTCGGGCGACCGGTTGGGGTCAAACGGTAAGACTATAGTGTCCCCTCCCCACTATATATACCTCCTAATCTAATGGAGGGATTACCTCTTGGATGGCCCGATCTTCATGAATTGACCAAGAACACAAAGAATGAACGGTGAACATGAGAGGTGAATCGAGGAG
Organism: Alopecurus myosuroides; assembly: GCA_028641055.1. Lineage (NCBI taxonomy): Eukaryota > Viridiplantae > Streptophyta > Magnoliopsida > Poales > Poaceae > Alopecurus > Alopecurus myosuroides. Next base: position 244,556,626 of record CM054060.1, on the reverse strand, counting down.
AAACATGGGAATCGAGTGGGAGATAACTAGTAAGAACCGAAGAACCCAAATCTCCCGTCAACTAAGATGCAACGGCCGCCTACGGAACGATCGATCCGACCGAACTCACATTTTCGTAAACCGCTTCAGACCCGTGGCCGGTCCACCACGCAAATAGAACCTCAAGGATTAGTTGATGAAGATTGGGAAGTCCCTAACTGAATCCCAAGGGGAAAGGATAGGTAACTTGGTGAAGCTTGGTACGATCCTAGATACACACCATTGGAGTAGCCTTGATATGGTCCTAGATACAAATAATATGAGTAGCCTGACAAGAGGGGGGAAGGAGCTAAGCTCACAAGTCTCAAATCATCCCTAACCTAGATCTGAAGCCAAGGGGGTCTATTTATAGTCTAGGGGCTAAAGGGTGGTAGGTATGCTTTTACAAGGCAACTTGCCCCTTTCCCACGAAGGGGAGCCGGCCTGGCCGGGCTGAGGCCGAGTGCTTCTGTTTGGGCGCCAGCCTGGCGCGCAGGGAGGCTGGCCTAGGCCGGGTTGGAGGCCGGACCTAGGCCGGGTTTCCTGCACCTCCTCTTCTTCCTTCTTCCCTCCTTCTTCCTTGGTGTCTTCTTCTTGATCTTCCTTGCTAGCTTCTTGGCCACCATCTTGGGAATGTTCTTGAGCTTCTTGGGCATCATCTTGGGGCTCCAATGTGGCGTCACACCTGAGCACGCATAGAGTGGATCCATGAGGTAGAGCACCATTCACCAAGTCATCGAAAACATAGAGAGAGAGGATTGAGTTCACCTTATCATGCAATGCCTTTGCTCGCGATCTTGTCATTGGTCCACTTGGTGGAATGGGGTGTGCTGCCCCTTGAAAAAGAGTCGACCTCGACTCGTAATCTTCCTCATCACTTGGATATCCATGGAAGGAAGAGAGATCCTTGACGTTGAAGGAGTTGTGGACGAGGTACTTGGATTGCGGCAAGTCGAGCTTGTAAGCGTTGTTGTTTATGCGCTTGATGATCTTGAAAGGTCCATAACCTCTTGGCTTGAGTTTGGAGTCGCGCTCTTGTGGGAAACGGTCTTTGCACAAGTGTGTTCAAACGAGATCGCCTTCTTGGAACACCATGGGTTTCTTGTTCTTTTTCATTATGGATGCACGTTGCTCGGAATGTTTCTCAAGCGTAGCTCTTGTGGATTCATGGAGCTTCTTGATGTAGTCGGTGCGCTTGTCAATGTCCATGTTCGCTTGCTCGTGTAGAGTCAATGGTAGGATGTCGAGAGTGGTGTTGGGGTTGAAGCCGTAGACGATCTCGAAGGAGCTTCTCTTCGTAGCTTGGTGTAGTCCTCAATTGTAGGAAAACTCGGCATGGTATATGCATTCCTCCCAATTCTTGAGGCTGGGCTTGATCAATGCCCGTAGGTTGAAGAGAGTGTGTGATTCACCACTCCCGTTTGTCCATCCGTTTGTGGATGGTAGGCGGTGGAGAATAGTAGCTTGATGCCGAGCTTGGCCATCAAAGTATTCCAAAAGTAGGAGGTGAATTTGACATCGCGATCCGATACAATTGACATGGGCACACCATGTAGACGCACAATATCCCTGAAAAACAAGGTGGCAACATGTGAAGCATCGTCCGTTCGATTGCATGGAATGAAATGTGCCATCTTAGAGAAACGGTCAACAACGACAAAGATTGAGTCCATGTTTGTTTTAGTGCGTGGTAGTCCTAACACAAAGTCCATGCTAATGTCACTCCAAGGTGCGTGTGGTATAGGAAATGGTAAGTAAAGACCATGAGGGTTGGAAGTAGACTTAGCTCGGAGACATGTAGGGAATCCCTTGACGAGTCTTTCAACTTGGTGCCTCATCTTCGACCAATAGTAGTGGTTGGAGAGCATGGCGTAGGTCTTGTCCTGGCCAAAGTGTCCCATGAGACCTCCTTCATGTGATTCCTTTGATAACAACAAACGAAGAGAGGACTCCGGAATACACAATTTGTTAGCCTTAAACAAGAACCCTTTGTGAAGATAATAGTCATCAAAGCCACGATTTGGCAAGCATTTCTCAAAATTTGGTCCAAAGAAAACATTGGAAGAGTATAAGTCTTTGATCTCATCCACACTAATCACATTGATTTCAAGGCGAGTAAGAAGACTCTCTTTTCTAAACAAAGCATCCGCGACGACATTCTCTTTACCTTTCTTGTACTTAATGACATAAGGGAAATATTCTATGAATTCTACCCATTTAACATTCCTTTTGTTCAAATTAGCATGTCTTTTCAAGTATTTCTAAGATTCATGATCGGAATGAATAACAAATTTTTTGGGCCAAAGATAGTGTTGCCAAACTTCTAAGACTGTAACCAAAGCAAATAGTTCCTTGTCATAGATTGGGTAATTTAGTCTAGCACCATCTAATTTTTCACTATGGTAAGCAACAAGACGTCCATTTTGCATAAGAAAACCACCAATGCCTATTCTACTAGCATCACATTCAATCTCAAGGTTTTCTCAAAATCCGGCAAGACAAGCAAAGGAGATTCAGTCAAACATTTCTTGAGGGTGTCAAAAGCGTTTTGTTGAGCATTGCCCCAAACAAATGGTACGTTTTTCTTTGTAAGCTCGTTTAAAGGGAAAACAATTGTGGAAAATTCTTCACGAAGCGACGGTAGAAACTGGCAAGGCCATGAAAATGCCTTATCTCACCCACGGAGGTAGGGTTAGGCCAATTTCTGATTGCCTCGACTTTCTTGTTGTCGACTTCAATTCCATTTGAAGAAATCACAAAGCCCAAGAAAACAAACTTGTTGGTGCAAAAATTGCATTTAGAAAGATTGGCAAAAAGTTTTGCATTGCGAAGAGCCAACAAGACTTGAGAAATATGATCAAGGTGATCCTCCAAAGATTTGCTATAGATAAGGATGTTGTCAAAATAAACCACGACAAATTTGCCAATGAAAGGGTGTAAGACTTCATTCATAAGATGCATGAAAGTTGAAGGAGCATTCGAGAGACCAAAGGGCATGAAAAGCCATTCATACAAACCAAGTTTTGTTTTGAAAGCTGTTTTCCATTCATCTCCTATGCTTATGCGAATTTGGTGATAACCACTTTTAAGGTCAATTTTGGAAAAGATAGTAGCACCACTTAATTCATGAAGCATATCATCGAGCCTAGGAATAGGATGTCTATATCTAACGGTGATAGCATTGATAGGGTGACAATCCATGCACATGAGAGAAGTATCATCTTGCTTAGGGACAAGGATAACCGGAACGACACAAGGGCTAAGAGATTTGCAGATGAAACCTTTCTCAAGTAGAGACTAAGAGGTTTGGGAAGTGGTGCACCCGGAATGAGGTCAATGCAGTGCTCGATTCCACGTAGGGGAGGTAGGACCCGTGGTAGTTCTTTGGGAAACACATCCTCAAATTCCTTCAACAAAGGCAGCAAAGATGGAGGAAAGCCTGCTATGGCGTTAGTTTCAAGTGCTTCTCCTTTGCACACAAGGACAAAGTGAAGGATGGATGGGTCATCTTTTAACTCTCGCATCTCTCTTTTGGTGGCAAGTAAGTCAAGGCCTTTGGGAGCACTCGAACTTTTTCCACGCATATTTGGTTTGAGGCACTCACTCTCTTTGAGGTGGATCACTCTCTCACCACTCATCTCACAAGATTTGAGCTCTTCTTGTTTGCGTGCAAGGGTCTTGGCGTTGTCGTCGATCACTTGGATAGGAGACATGGGGCATAGCAGAAATGTCTTGTTATTCCACTTGAAGCTATAGTGGTTGGTACGCCTGTCATGAATAGCACTCTTGTCATATTGCCAAGGTCGTCCAAGAAGATGACACACGGTCATAGGCACAATGTCACATTCAACTGTGTCTTCATAGGGGACAATCTTGAATTGTACGGAGACCATGTGTTGAATCTTGAAGGTGCCGGAGTCACTAAGCCATTGGACATGGTAGGGATGTGGGTGTTGCTTGTAAGTCAATTGGAGTTTGTCGTAAAGATCTTTGCTAGCCAAATTGTGGCAGCTACCGCCATCGATGATAACATTGATTGATTTTCCATTGATGCCGGCACGAGTTTGGAAAAGATTGCAACGTTGGTCATGCTCATCTTGAGGGGAAGTAGTAAGGACTCTTGTCACCACTAGCAATGGATTCTTGTCCTCATCGCAATATACACTTTCTTCATCATCATTTTGCACATCCAAGGAATTAAGGGCAACTTGGTGCAAGGCATAGTATTCTCCTTCGCTCAAGGAGTCATGTTCACCATCTTGGTTGACAATCATGATCATCTTGTTTGAACATTCGAAGGACTTGTGTCCACTTCCACCACATTTGAAGCAAGTAATTGTTCTCGACTTGACTTGAGGAGCATTAGAGATGGTGGTATGACATGCTTGTTTCTTGAACGGTTGCGAAGTCTTTTTGGTAGCATTGGGAGGTCTAGAGGTGCTCTTGGTGTTGGTAGGTGTTGTGACTTGTGTCATTAGAGACGAAGAAGAAGGCCTTGAGGCAAAGTAAGCCTTTTGCTTGTTGTACTTGAGGTCTTCCGCAATTTTATGTTCGGCCTTGAGAGCTTGATGGACAAGGGCAACAATGTTGTCATAGGTTTGATACTCGACAATCTTCCTTATGGGACAGTTGAGGCCATTGAGAAAGCGGGTCATTGTTTGCTCTTGAGATTCCATCACATGAGCTCGTATCAAAGCGGTCTCCATCTCCTTGTAGTACTCATCAACCGACTTCAAAACTTGTCGAAGCTCTTGAAGCTTTTTGAAGAAGTCTTGCGTGTAGTGTGGAGGAACAAAGCCAGCATTCATGAATTGCTTCATCTCATTCCACGTGTCGATGGGAGCAATCCGGTTACGGACTCTTTCCGCTTGGAGACGGTCCCACCATAAGAGTGCATAGCCTTCGAACTCCAAAGAAGCCATAGCAACCATCTTCTTGTCACTAAAGTTGTGGATGCCGAATATCTTGTCCACCTTGAGGGCCCAAGCAAGATATTCTTCGGGATCATTTTCACCATTGAACTTTGGGACGTTGAAGCGAAGGGAACTCATGTTGTTGTCTTCATGTTGTCGATGGGGTCGCTCATGTAGGTCTTCATCAGAGATAGGAGGTGAAAGATCATATGGGTCATCCTAATTGTCTTGGCATTGGCGGTCATGATGAGGAGGGTGACGCCAGTGGTCATTAGGAGGTGGTTGTTGTTGGCGACGTAGTCGTGCTTCTCGGTGTTCACTATCATCATTGTCATGGTTTTGTTGTTGAGGACGCTCTTGTTCATGGCGAGGGTGTTGAGGAAGTTCTTGTTCTTGGCGAGGGTGTTGAGGACACTCTTGTTCTTGGCAGCCATTCTGTTGGGGACGTGCATTGCGCCTTGGTGGCCTTCGATGTTGACGAGCACCTTCCACGAAGTCATTGTGGCCATAGGTATTATCGTGGACTTGTGGAGGTGGTGGATGATGTTGTCGAAGGTCCGGTCGTTGAGGTTGATGTTGAAGAGGGTCACCACGGCCTTTTCGGTGGCAAGGAGGTGGTGATGGCGAGCTATCGTAATACCAATGTCGTCGAGGGTCTTGTGGTGGAGGAGGAGGTGGTGGGTGTTGTTGTGGTTGTCCACCATCCTCCATGTTGGGGTTGCGATCATGGGGACGAGCTTGGTGATGATCTTGAGTGTGGTGGCTTGAATGACACGACCTTGAGGACGATGATAATCCACGACGGTTGGCAAGATTAGCCAAGTTGAGGTTGATGCGTGTCATTTGATCATTCAATCGAGCCTCTTGCGCTTGGAGACGATGCTCATAGCGCTCCAATCCGTCCTTCATGATTTGGAGGAGTTGGAAATGGTCATTGATGGTTACTTAGTTGAGGTGGGCGTTGTCGTTGAAGAACGAGGTTCCTTCATGTTCCGAGCTCGGACTTGTGTACACTCCTTCCCTAGCCATCTCAATAAGACACAAGGGTGATATGAAGAAATGGATGTCTCACTTACCCAACGTTACCTTTTTTGGTCGTATTGAGGCTAGTGGACGAGCCTAGGTGTATGGCGGTATGTCCAAAGTGAGTCCAAAAAGATCGAAAGAAAACCGCAAACGACAACACACACGCTTTATGTGGAAGGCAGATGGGTGAGGAAAAGTGGCAAGGAAAATCAAAAAATCGGAAAAAAAAGTGTGTTGTAAAACGTGGAAAAGAACCGAAATGAGATGTTAGCACATGAACCAAACCTAGTGGAGGAAACAAAAATGGAACACACACACAAATGACTAATGAGGTTAGTGCGGCCAATGGACGAGCGGAGACGAAATATACCTATCGAAGACTAAGCTCAATGCCACACCAACACAAGGAGGACGCTATCTCAAACCGCAAACTATAAGAGGCAACAAGATTGCGGCGTGGCAACCGGTCACTCTCTTATCTTTTGCGACGCGAAGCTACACGTTCCTACAAGGGATAGCACTTGGCATTGATCTTTTTCTTCTTTTCTCATTTTTTATTTTCTCTTTTCACTTTTTGCTATATGGGGATACAAATGTCAAGCCTAGTCGAACTACGCTCTCACAAGTGCTAAACAGGCACTCTCGGTGCCACTAGTGCAATGCCAATCGATGTAAAAGAGCTAGTCCAAATGGGCAAGGTACACGAACAATGGGTTAGTTTAAGCAAAATCGGATCAACGACGACAGAGAAAAACAAGTTACAAAATCTGTCCAGAAATCGAAGAGCTGGAATTTTCTGTGATTTTTGCTCAAATTCGAAATTCCTTGAAATCCAAGAAATCTTTTGGACAAATTCGAGAAAACCGGCTGAATAGAAATGTGGGGAATGGTCTTTGGCAACAAATCCACGGAACAAATCCACGAAAAAACCCAACGAATCCACAGATCGGTCGAAATCCCTTTTGAGACTATTTTGTTGAATTTTTTTGAAGTTAAGGTGGGGGCAATAAAAATTGGGTGGAAGAGGGGGATTGTGGGGGTCGAATTCGTGTCAATCTAGCTGGTGATACCAGATGATGGAGGGATTACCTCCTGGGTGGCCCGATCTTCACGAATTGACCAAGAACACGAAGAACGAACGATGAACACGAGAAGGGAATCCAGGAGAAAATGTGGGAAATCGAGGGGGAGATAACTAGTAAGAACTGAAGAACAAATCTCCCGTCAACTAAGCCGCAACGGCCGCCTACGGGATAATCGATCTAACCGAACTCACCTTTTCGTAAACCGCTTCACACCTGTGGCAGGTCCACCACGCCAATAGAACCTCAAGGATTAATTGAGGAAGATTGGGAAGTCCCTAACTGAATCTCAAGGGGAAAGGATAGGTAACTTGGTGAATCTTGATACGATCCTAGATACACATCATAGGAGTAGCCTTGATACGGTCCTGAATATAAATCATAGGAGTAGCCTCACAAAAGGGGGTAAGGAGCTAAGCTCATAAGTCGCAAATCATCTCTAACCTAGATCTGAAGCCAAGGGGTCTATTTATAGTCTAGGGGGGGGGGGTAAAGGGGGGTAGGTAGGCTTTTACAAGGAAACTTCCCCCTTTCCCGCGCAGGGAGCCGGCCTGGCCGGGTGCTTCTGTTGGGCGTCGGCCTGGCGCGCAGGGAGGCCATCCTAGGACGGGCTGGAGGCCGGGTCGAGGCCGGGCTGCTCTGTGTGGCTGCCGGGCTGGCGCTGCGGGTGGCCGGCCTAGAGGCCGGCTGGCTCTGTTAGGGAGCCGTCCTAGGCCGGGTTTCCTGCACCTCCTCTTCTTCCTTCTTCCTCGGTGCCTTCTTCTTGATCTTCCTTACTAGCTTCTTGGACACCATCTTGGGCATGTTCTTGAGCTTCTTGGGCATTGTCTTAGGGCTCCAATGTGGGGTCACACCTGAGCACACATAGAGTGGATCCATGAGGTAGCGCACTATTCACCAAGTCATCGAAGGCATAGAGAGAGAGGGGATTGAGTTCACCTTATCATGCAATTCCTTTGCTCGTGATCTTGTCATTGGTCCACTTGGTGGAATGAGGTGTGCTGCATCATAATCCAATACCCAATCAAGCATAAATTCAGATCCTGAAGGCTAGGTATTCCTAAACCTCCAAAGTTCTTTTTCATGCACATAGAAGGACAATTTGATAAATGGATCTTCTTGTTACCATCCTCGTCACTCCAAAGGAAGTTTGCCATTTGAGTATTAATCAACTCAATGGCCCACTTGGGGAATTTGAAGAAATAAAGAAGGTAAATAGGAACGCTAGGTAAGAATTACTGAATTAGAACCACCCTAGCTGCCATCGAACGCAGATCCCCCCCTCCAACTTGCTATCCTACTGGTGATACTCTCAATTAGAGGAAGGAGGTATTCACTCTTAAGACTATCAAAGTGTAGGGGAATGACTAAATGCTTAACACGGAAGTCTCCAGCTACAGAATGGATTTTTTTTAGGAAAGGTTGGATTCCATTCACATTCATATTGATAGGAATGAGCCCACTCTTATGATAATTGATCCTCGTGCCTAAAATCTGCTCAAAGCAAGTTAGAATCCATTTGAGGTTGATATCAGATCTAGAGTCATTCCCTAAAAAAAGCAGGGAGTCATATGCATACTACAGGGAGCTAACCCACCCTGGGATGGCCTTTAATGGGATTACTGTTGGTGCCCCTAGTGAGCATCCTAGAGAAGATATCTACCACTAAATTAAGCGGAATTGGGGCAATAGGGTCACCTTGCCTAAGCCATTTACCTATAAGAAAGAAGTCCCATTCAGTATCATTAACTTGATAACAACATAGCCCCCTTGGTAATTTGTCTAATAAGCCTAATGAAAAGGGGACAAAATCCTCTACGCTCTAGGATTTCATACAGGAAATTTAGATTGACTCTGTCATAAGCTTGTTCATAGTCTACTTTTAAGACTAGACATTTATCGTCGGCTCTATGCACCTCATGGCTGATTTCATGAACTATAACCACGCTTTCCAAGATAAATTTACATTTTATAAAAGCAGACTGTTGAGGGGAGATTAACCTATCAATAATTTTCCCTAGTCTGTTAATGAGAACCTTAGTGAAAATTCTGAAAGAACAATTTAGAAGGCTAATGGGTCTAAACTTCTTCATTGTTCTAGCATTGTTTTCTTTCGGAATTAAGGTGATCACAGCAAAATTCAAGCTAGAAATGTGTAGTTTATCCTGCCACCAGACATTAAACATGTTTATTAGGTCAAATTTAACCGCATCCTAAAACCTCAGATAAAACATAAAGGGGAGACCATCAGGTCTAGGGTGTTATAAAACGTTAGCACAAATAAGCGATGAACAAAAGGGATTGACACACGGGGACCCAAAATTTATCGTGGAAAACCCTTCCAATGAGGAAGAGGAAAAAAACACGGGCGCCAGCGAGCAGAACTTCACTATATCGGGTGCGGTTACAAAGACCGGGGATTTACGACTTACGAATTATTCAAAACCGGCGGCTTACATGAGGTATACAGAGGGGTACAACTCCGTCCGAAATATATTTTATCTTTATCTTCATATGAATTTAGATCACAATAAAATAACACACGGGCTCCATGTGAGTAAGAGCATCTCCCGCAATTGCCCCAAAATTTGGGCGCTGTATATAGCGGTTGCAGCACGCGGTTAGGCATATAGCGCGACGGCAACGATGTCTTCAGCAGCCGTGCTAAATTAACACGCGACGGCGTCGGTTCATAGCAAGCGATAAATTCACGCGCCGGATAAACATGCCACGGCTACAAATTTTGGTAGTACTACAAATTTACCCACAGACTTGATGCAAATGACGTCGACTGGGCACGTCCGGAAGCGGACGTCCAACGGGACGCCGGCGAGCGTACCGCGCGGAGAAAGATCGCGGGAGGTAATCGGGCTCCCCGGCAGCGGCGCCCTCGTCGAAGTTCCACGCGTAGTCCTCGTGCCCGTACTGCTTCTTCGACAGGGACCGGCTCCGGCTCCGGCTCATCACCTTCCCGACGACCCGCATGCACAGCGCGCGCACGAATCCCACGCCGCCTGGCCAGGAAGCAGCGGCATGCCCGCCGAGGTCCACCTCCTCGCCGTCGTGGCCGTCACGGTGGCCAACCTTCCCGCCCAGGCGCGCGCTCCCGAGCTTCCTTCGCGCCTCGCCTCCCCACCGGCGCACGGCGCGAAGGCGGCCGCCACGGCTGCCGGAAAGGAGCGCTGCCTCCGGAGCCTGTCGTTCGCGCGCGGGGCGTAGGCACCGGCTAGTTCCGGGGTGTCCATCAGCACGGCGGCGCAGCGGCAGCGCGCTGTAGGAGGCACGACTTTGGGGGTGGAAGAGCGTGATATATAGGACATGACGTTGGTTGAGATGGCCCGTGGTCAAGCGCGGGGTGCGGCTTGGCGCCGCCGCCTGTCGGCCAGAACTTGTGTGGCTGCAGTGATACGATACACAAGGCACGTGGTCATTCAGAGATGAAACCCACGGTTCTGAACGTGAAGTGTCACTTTGACATGAACAGAGAAAGAAAAGGAGAAGTCATAGATCGTGCAAAAGAAAAAGGAAAAGTCATACAGTAGATGATTTCCTAGTTCCGTGAGCTAGAGAGAGAGGGAGAGAGTGCGGCAGAAATTCAGAGCTAAAACAAATTTTGTATTGGGCTATCGGAGAAATGGCCTTCTGTTTTCTTTGTATAGGCAGGACAAAGAAGGCCCCCAGTCTTTGTTGCTTGGAATATGGAGGATAATGGCATCTTCACTGTCCGGTCGGCGTATCGGCTTGGTACTCAACCATGTCTTGATCGCTTTGCTTCTGGGCAGTCCAGCTCCGCTCCTCTTGGTGATAGGCCAGTTTGGGACAGCATTTGGAAAACTAAAGTTCCACAGAAAATTCGTGTGTTTGGGTGGAAAACGGCAACAAATACCTTGGCTGTAGTTGAAAATCTGCACCGAAAGATTGATAAGGTCAGCCCAATATGCTCAGTGTGCGGCAATGAGGAAGAAGACGAGCACCACGCACTTGTGGTCTGCACACTAGCGAGAGCTCTTCGGAAAGGGATGCGCTCAGTTTGGCCCCTACCCCCTGAGGCCGAGTTTAACAAAACCGGGAGAGAGTGGTTCCTAAATTTGGTGACCACTGTGTCTCCTGAAATGAGAGGAAGACTGCTCTTCTTATTCTGGCGGGTATGGCACCATAGAAATGATGTGGTACATGGTGATGGGAAGGCTTCCATTGTCGCACCCGGACTTCTAGAGGATACTCACAGTCCGCTAAACAGTAGAACAAATGGCTTACGGGACATACCGGCACCCGTATCTCAATATGAGCAGGCCAACACGTAAACGTGTGACAACCATTCTCTACTATCCATCGTCTGCGTAAACCATCCCATAGAAATCTGACTACTTCCATTGACGTACTTCATAACATACACACATGGTACGTCAACGGCATTTGAATAAGTGATATCACAACATATCTCTGAGACACAAAAGATTGAAATAAGTTGCAAATAGCTCTCACTAGAGCAGAGATAGCAAATACAATCATCCAGAGGACACATGTCCCAACAAGTCATCATTACATCACAGCGGAAGCATCCAAAGTGTCTGAGTACAGACAAGATCCAAATGGGCCTAACAGGCCGGAAACGAAAAGACGGAGCCCATCCACGATGTCTCGGATCCTGCCGGGTCCGCTATCTACTCGTCAGCAGCCTCGTCATACTCCACGTAGTAGCCACCATGGGGATCCTCGGAAACGTAGTCTGCGGAAACCACAGCCCCAAAGGGGTCAGTACAGACAAGTACTGGCAAGCAAGACTCACAAGATACCAAAGTGTACCCGGCAACGCCAAGTACGATGCTTTGGGTTTAACGGAAGAATAGGTGATATAAAGTTGCGGCAGCGGGCTGCTCTAACCAACTACAGAAACACGCTACAACATCCGGCTACGAGAAAGGGATAAGATAGCGTATCGTAACCAACTGCTACTAACCTCAAACAAACCCATCCTGGATCTCGCCCCTTATCCAAAGAAGTAATCCGAGGATAACTCACACAGTTGGATTAATGATGGGTCAAGTTATTGTGTCAATAAGGTCTATTACTAGTCAACATTAGTATTATATTAGGTGTAAGTTGTCTAATCCTTGTTAGCCAGCCCTATCACCAAGTCTTCCATAACCGCGGACAACACGGCTTCTCGAGAAGATTTAACCCTGCAGGGATGCACCAATTTGGCCGTACACGTAAGAATACCCCGCCAGACGGGGATCAAACCCACCAAGCGAGGCACTCAACACAACCCAACTCTTCTTCGCATCAAGACCAAAGAACCTCGTGCAATTGAGCGCACGGCTAATCAAGCCCCACGAAGAAAAGGGGACCCTCATAGCACTCTAAGAACGTGTCTCCCTAAATGCCGACTACAAAAGTTTCCACCCTGGCCTCGGGTTCGTACCTGCATATGCGTACGGCAAATGGAAAAGCCGAACTAAATGAGGCGATTTGGACGAGATGCGAATCGAATCAAATTGAGGGGGGCACCCATACACGCTTCCCACATGCGGTTAGCGCGCTCATCATGGATCTAGAGGACAAAGACTTTTCCTGAGTTCGACACTAGCAGGCCTCAAAACCATACCCGGCCTCCTGCCGGTGCCTTATCATCAAATTAGCATTACCTCAAACATTAACAGGTTGTTGTTTAACATAGAGCCCCCAGTACATAATAAATATGATACAGAAATAACGGACATCAGACTCGAGCATAAACAACCCTAATGATGCTAGTAATACACATGCAACAAGCAACAGAGTATAGGTGTGGAGGTGAGGCTATATCAGGGTTACAGGATAACATGTGATAGGATCGGGACACAAGCAACGAATCTTAAGGCTAGCAGAATAGACAACGGAAAGTATCGATATCCAGTGTGGAAAGGACACAATGGTTCAGGTGAGTGAATACTTTCCTGCAAACTCAGTAGCCTGGTACTGGGCTAACTCCTCAGAAGTAGTGTCGTAAACCTCGTCTGTCTCAACGTCGTCGTCTATTCGAGAAGAAGCAAACAAACAACGCAGAGAGACAAACAATCAATAACATGGCATAATGCACAATCATGGGATGATGCATGACAATTTAATTGATGCATCAAAATAAGCTAGCTGACATGGTAACATAATTAAATGGGCTCATATGCAATTTGGATTGCATATGGAAAGCCTATGAATTAAGGTTGGATTAAATGATCTACAAATAATCAACATGTGAAAGTGGATTAGCATGATGCATGGATGAGGAAAACAAAAAGAAAACAACAATAGATTTAATTTAAAAAGGTGTTTACCAAGTTTGAAATTTTATTTATTAAGTTATGAAATTTTGGCTTCTTAAAGGAGTTACACAAGCATTTGTTGTTTTCACCAATTTTAATTGTTCAAAATAGACAACAAAGTTTATATTTGGAAATAACACAAAATTTTAGGTGGAATACATGTTTCATTTGTTGAAAAGGGAATTAAAATGAATTAATTATGAATTAAACAAGTTTGAACAACATTTAAATGAATTTAATTCAAGTATGAAATTATTTGAATTTTTATTTGTTCAAAACATTAAATAAAATTCATATTTGAAAATATTATACTTTTCTGGTTTGAAAACATATTTTATATGTTCAAAAAGAATTTAATTTGACCAAGTTATGAATTTAGCAATTTTTAAATGATTTAAACAAGGTTTAATTATTTAACCAATTTTAATTATCCAAAACATGAAACAAAGTTTATATTTGAAAAGGTGGTTCAATTTAGCATGGTAAACATATTTTATAGGTGCCATTTGAATTAAGTTTGAATTAGTTATAAATTTAATCAAATTCAAAAGAGTTGTTTGAATTTGAAATTTTGAAACTATTTGAAATGTTCAAAACAGTAAACAAATGGTTTAAACATGTAGAGAATTAAATTTGGTTCAGAATACATATTTTATTTATTAAGTTTGGATTTAAAATGCCCAAGTTATTTGTATTTGGAAACCAGGGACTATTCTATAAATAAACATGGACTGGAATTAAAAAGAAAAAGGGCCAGAACGATTTACACCTTGCAGTGGCCCAGCCTAGGCCACTGACAAGGGGGGCCTGGGCCACGGTGGCGCTGCGTGGCAGCACGCGTCGCTGACAGGGAGGCCCCACCTGTCAGCGCACGGTGCAAAAGTTTGGGATTTAATCCCGCGAGGCTGGGAGTCGAACCCACGCCCTCGTGTGTGTGCGCGCAGCGCGCTGGCCAGTGGGGTGAGTTGCTGTTTGTTGTCAGTATAGGGCGTGGGGGGGGGGTATAAGGTTCAGTTTCAGTTAGGTTTAACTGAAACTGAAAGTTTCAGTCTTTCTCAAACTCGACGAGGAAGCGGTGGTCGCCGGCGGTGAGCTGCTCGCTGTGCTGCTGCGCGTGCGTGTGTGCTAGGGTGCTGTGGGCGTGCTGGTGTGCCACGCGTGCAGAGAGGGAAAGGAGAGAGAGGTGATCGCTCACCGAGAGGGATTCGTGCTCGGGAGGAGACGGTTGTCGACGGCGGCGACAGCGAGGTGGACGGCGGCGTCGTTCCCGGCCCGCTCGGACTCAACGGCGGTGTCGAGGAGGGAGAGGAAGCAGCGGTGAGGAGGTTACCGCGCTTAGCCCGCGCTGAGGAACATCCTGGCGACGGCGATCGCCGGGGTTAGGTGGCGGTGGTGCTCGGGTTCAGGCGGTGCAGAGACAGAGAGAGAGGAGCAGAGGTGGAAGGAGGGGAAAAACGACGGCGGTGGAGAGAGAGAGGAGGAGGAGGAGCTAGGGCACGGGAGGAGGAGCTCGTGGCCGCTTATAAGGAGGAGGAGAAGCGCGCGCAGCCGTCCCCTCCGCCGTACTGTCGACGTGGGCAGCGGCGATGGACACCGTACAGAGGTGGACGAACAGGTAAGGGGGCTGGTGGGCTGGTGGGCTGGGCCTGCTGCCTCCCCAGCCCGCGTTTCCTTTTTATTATTTTTTGTTCTCTCTGTTTTTTTTTTGCTGAAAAGAAAAGGGAAGAAAAGGATAGCTTTAGGGTTAGAAAAATTTAGGGAAAAATTTGTATAGGTTATTTATTATAAAAGCACAGATGTGCAAACTTTTGTTTTTCAAAAATTTCAAATTGGGTTGCTGTTTGTAATTTAATTGAATTTTGAGTGAATTTGATATTAATTAAATTATTTAACTTAAGCGAGTTAATGGTTTGATCTTCCAAGTTATTGGAAACAAATTGATGTTTTTATTTAAATATTTGTATTTGAAAATTGTAACAGAACAAGTATGAAACAAGAATTTGAAAATTGGTTTGAAATTCATATTGAAAAACAAGGGAAAACAAATGAAAACAAAGGAAAACAAATGGAAAACAAATGCAAAACTTATGATGACATGATGCAAAACATAAATTAACAAAAAGCAAACATTCTAAAGGTTGTTTTTCATACTTGGGATGTTACATCCATTGACGCTTCTGTATCCTTCCTCAGGAACTACATGACGTCGTTCATGGAGGCCAATCTAAAACCTGAACCGGGTGGAGGAAAAGGGAAGGGTTTACTTTATCCAAGTCAGAACCTGATGTTTAAACCGGATGATGTAGCCAACTGGTTGCCACCTACACCTGGCACAGTGGCTGTTAGTGTGGGTGCAGGTTGGGATACGATGAGCAAGAAGGCAGACATATGTGTTATAGCGCGTGACTACAAAGGACAGGTCATCCGATCTGCATGGTCGCACTTGCCATATTGTGCATCTGCGGAAGAAGCTGAAGCAAGAGCATGCTTGGCAGGATTCCAACTCCTCCTCGATATTCATTCGCCGGGGGTAGTTGAAACAGACTGTCAACGAGTTGTACATGTGGTTACAACCACGGCTCTGGACCGCTCGCCATCTTGGAGTATCTACATGGAGATTAGAGACCTCATGCGCACCAACCCTTTAGTGGATATTAGGAAGATCAAACGAGGAAGTAACCAAGTAGCTCATAGCCTGGATCAGTTAGGAAAGCGTGAGTCTAATGGGGTGCTAAGCGAATCAGCTCCGTCCTGCGTGTTGGAGTTGATCGCTAAAGATTGTAAGTGTGCTTAATTGTTTGAAAAGCGGCAAGTACCAGACACACTCTTTTTCTTTCAGGGTACCGAAAGGGACTGAAAGGTTTTTAATGAGACGGCTTGCTGTCTTAATATACGTGGAAAATTTCAAAAAAAAAAGAAGGCCCCCAGATAAACTCGGGTCAAAACATGCCTTGGGTTATGTCAAAACTGATTTGTGACGGGTCGATTAAAGTGGACGATGGCACGGCTTGAGCTGGTATGGTTTCCTCGGGATGCAAATAGCCAAGCAATCTTTTCTGCCTATCGCCGGTTGTTGCACTGCGACGATCCTTTGGAGGCAGATGCATGTGCAGTTGCGCAAGGATCAAGCTTGGGCTATGCAAATCTCATTGATGCAATCAAAAGGACAGCTCCCAGGACCGTTCATGTCTCATGCATATATGATTTTTCAGAAATCAAACTCCGAGCTAGTGGCATTATAAATATTTCCTTTGCAGAAGTGGGTTGTTTGCATAACAGGGTTAGCCACTGTCTTTTCAAACTCTGCAAGAGCAGAATCTTGAACGATGCTTTGGCTCAGACCTGTGCCTGATTGTTTGCTACATGGCTCTAGATTCAGTAAATCCTCTTTTATCCGAAAGAAACTAAATATTTGAGAAATTTAAGGAGAGGATTCAGATCAACTATGAGAAATGGTATGGGTTTGTTGCCTCCGGGTCTTGGTTGGTTTAAACTACGTATCTCTTTTCGCAAATTTTCCTCTCACAAAACATAGGGTGGAGACTGAAGAATTACAGCGCGCCATCATTCTCCCGTGTTCGTTGAGCAAAAAATGAGAATGCACCAGCCGGGAATCGAACCCGGGTCTGTACCGTGGCAGGGTACTATTCTACCACTAGACCACTGGTGCTTCGTGATACGATTTGAAATTACTCGTGTTCATAGGGTGTCACTGAATTGTTTTGAGGAGAGAGTGATCGTGCTAACATTGTGCATTCAAGCAGGAAAATCGGAAACCCAAGACGTTTTTAGATAGTCTTTTTGCAAGAACGAAATGTTCTCACCGTCGAATGGAAAATCTCCCATGCCGTCTCTCCTGCCGCCATGCGTAGGTGAATACGTGCTTCTTTGTACTGTTTCAGATCCGGTAGTGCCTGTCCTTAAACAGTTGGATTCGAGGATAATGCAGAAAATTGAGGTTCAGGAACACATAGTGACCTGCACGTTGCCATCCTCCTGCCCTCATGAACCAATCGACAGCGATGCCACACTTCTGCCACGACGGCCGGGTTCAAATATTCCATACACAGAGAACAATTCTAGAGCAACATTTCTGACCTGATCTAGTAATAAATGATAAGAATCTCAATCTCAATCCAAAGAACTAAACAATCGTAGTAGAACGTACTAGCGCGCAAGAAGAGATGGATCGCGACGAAATAATCCATCGCGACTCGCCAGTAAAAGCCATCGATCTACCTGCCGGCCAAGAGTTTGAGGTTGACGACGATGGGCAGCACGATGACGAGGAGGAGCAGGGCGCCGGCGACGATGGCGATGCAGCCCCACTTCCTGCTGCTCTTCTGGTAGCCGCCCGCGGCCTGGATCTCCACGGTGCCCTTGAGCACGAAGGAGCTGGCCCGCGCGACGTGCGTCTCGATGTCGTTGAGCTGGTGGCCCTGCGCCTCCACCAGCGCCGCCATGTCCAGGAACACCTGGTGCAGCTCCAGCAGGCTGCGCTCGATCTCCTTCACGGCGTCGTGCCGCTCCTGGATCTCCGACAGAGCGCCCAGCACCTCCCCGCGGCCCTGGTCGCGCTGGATCGCCTTCTGCAGGAACGTCTCGCTCTCCCCCGACGCGATGAGCGCCTCGATCTTGCTCTCCTCCGCCGTCTCCCCCGTCACCGTGTAGTACCGCCGCGCCACCGTCTCCTTGTACTCCGCCGCCATACGCGTCCGAAGACCCTGCACGCACGCACGCACTCTCTCCGATCAGATATTGAACTCGCGCGCGGATCAAGAAAGGAAACACTAGCATTAATGTTTTTACCTGGAAGTCGTCCATGAGGTCCTTGAGCTTCCTGCCGAGGCCGGAGACGACGGAGGAGCGGGTGCGGTCGGTGGAGGAGCCGGCGCCGAAGCCGGGGAGCTTGCGGCTTGCCGCATTCTGGCGCTCGAGGGCCTCGAGCTTGCCCTTGACGGCCTTGGCCCGGCGAAGCACCTGCTCGACCTCGCCGTCCATGCGCGCGCGGAGGGACTTGACGGCGCGGGCGTCGTGGGCGGTCTTGCTCTCCTCGTTGACGGACTGCAGGCGGCGGTGCATGCCCTCGAGGCCGCGGATGTCCTCCTTCACGACGTCCACGTCCTCGAAGAACTTGTCCAGGTTGGCGCCCTGGCCGGCGACGCCGGACTCCATCTCGTCCAGCTCCACCTGCTGCTTCAGGTCCGCATACTTCTTGAACGAGCTCGACGAGAAGAGGTCGTTCATCGCGGAACCAGGCAGAGATCGATCGCGCTGAGCGCCGGCCGGGAGGAGCAAGGCCGATCAGTGGTGAGGTGTTTTTGTTTGCGCGCGAGAAAACGAGCTAGCTAGCTGCGGGGG
This sequence comes from Alopecurus myosuroides, assembly GCA_028641055.1. Classification (NCBI taxonomy): domain Eukaryota; kingdom Viridiplantae; phylum Streptophyta; class Magnoliopsida; order Poales; family Poaceae; genus Alopecurus; species Alopecurus myosuroides. The sequence continues at coordinate 244,537,924 of CM054060.1, read as the reverse complement.
AAACTGGAGGAGATCAATGGCGCCGCCGGCTTAATTATGGCCATCTTAATTCCTGGATCGATCGTGACACCGACCAATGCAGCAGCAAGTGCAACACAGCATTGCAAATTCTGGAGCAATGGCGATGAGATAAAGCGGGCGAGGGAGAGAAGGGTGCCAATTGGCGGGGGGAGAAGAATACTGCCTCTGCGGAAGAGCTGGCATCCGAGGGAAAGGAAATGGACGTGCAGAGGTACAAGTCGGTCTGGGGTTGACTTGGTACAGGGCCAACGTTTGTGGCATGCACGGCTCTCCGTGGCCGGATGCATCGCACCGTCGCGGCGCATCCAAAACTATGAGGAGATAGATCCATCCGGCATGGATTTGTCTACTGATGGAGAGACATATATCCATGGGGAGAATATTCGGTGTAGTTAGCTACCTGCATTTGCTAATTCCATAGCAGAGTACTATGAAACGGATTCACACGGGTTCTCACTTCTCACTAACGAACATAATTCGCTAGAGATTGGAGAGAAAGGGGGCATTGGAAAGAAAGATGTCAAGTCAACGTGCACTGGTTATATTCTTCGGAAACTCACAATGGGGCGTGAGTCTTAGGGCATCTCCAGCCGTTGCGCCCCCCAGGGCCCAAAACGCTGCCGTTTTGGTGCCGCCGCGGCGCTAAACGGCGCTATTCTGGAACCTGGGGGGGCGCGTTTCCCAGTCGCGTCCCGAGCCCAACAAATCGGCCCAAACAAACGCAGTTGAAAAACTAGTCGAAATTTTATTGAAATTTGAAACTGCGTACATATTCTGCGCGAATTTAAAGCTAAAACGATAAATTTAAACTAAAAACAGCGGATACTACGCGATGACTACGCCTACGTCTACGCTTCGTCGTCTTCGTCGTGGCGGTGCTGGTTGGAGGGTCCAGCTCCGTCCTGGCTCGCCGCGGCGAGACGGCGCTGCTCCGCCCGCTCCGCTCGGGCCTGCAGGCGCAGCCGGTGCAGCTGCGCCTGCTCAGAGGGCGGGCGGTTGCGCCGCCGCTCACCCTGCAGCGCCACCTCACGCTGCGCCTCGTAGAGGGCGATGACGCCCTCCTGCTCGACGGAGGCAGCCCGCCGGGCCATCTGGCGGCGCACCGCTTGCGCCGCCTCCTCCCGCTGGTGCGTCTCCAGGGAGGCCCGAACGGCGGCTGCCTCCGCCGCCGCCGCGGCCTGCTCGAGGACGCCGCGCACCTTGCGGTACGCGTCCTCGTTCTGCGAGGTCTCGAAGGAGTGCAGCCCGGCGTGCTGCTCGGGCCACACCGGCTGCCTCCTCACCTCGCGCCTCCAGTGGCGGGCAGCCCGCCGTGCTTCGCGCGCCTCGTCGTGCTCGGGCGGCTGCTCCGGCGCCACCACCTGCGGCTCCGGTGCAGCTCGCTGCGCTGGCTGCAGCTCGTCGTCGTCGCTCTCGGGCCACGCCTCCCAGTGGTTCTCCATTGCGGCGGGGTTCGAAGGTGGAGAAAGAACGGCGAGGAGGGGTCGAGAATGTGCGTACGGGGAGGGCGCGGCCACCGTTTTTATAGCCTGGCTGGGCCAGTCGCCGCGCCGCGCGTGTCGCCGCTGCCGCACCGCCATTAATCCGGTGGACTTTGACTGGCCACGCGTGTCGCCGCTGCATGCACTGGCCGGCCGCCTCCGGCAGCCTTTGACGGCGCGGGCGCCGAGAAGGAAGTCACGGGCGGGGGTTTCCGTTCCCGCGCTTTCCCGGCGCGTCACTGACAGCGTTGGCCCGCCCGCGCGGCCTCGCAGTTTCGCCCCCCAGGCCGAACCCAGCGGGCTGGGTTCGGCCTGGGTGCCGCGGCGCCAAATAGCGCCGAAACGGCGCTATTTGGGCCTCTGGGGGGGGGGGGCGAGTGGTGAAGAAGCGGCGCTATTCGCCGCTTCCGCCGCGAAAAAAGCCCCTTGGGGGGGCTCTGGGGGGACGGCTGGAGATGCCCTTATGTAGTCAACGGTACATATTACCGTGTAATTAATGGTAATTAGAAAAATCATATTTGAAACTTTTAAAAATTCTGTTTTTATATGTAGTCAACGGTATATATTACCGTGTAAAATCTCAATGTCAAATACTTCATATTCTAGCCTAAGAAGAAATGACAAGGTGTGATTTTTTTTTTGCAGCGCTGAATTTAAATATATTGAATATGGTTGTAAGATGCATCATTGATTATCTCAAAACTTTTTTAAAAAAACTACAAAATGGTTGGACTTTATCATTTTTGTGTAGCCACGGACACCAAGAACATTGCATCGAGATTTTCCATGATTGTAAAATATTACATTGATTATATCCAAACTTTTTTTAGACTTTTTTAGAAATAGGATTCTCGAAATTTTCAGAACACACGACTCCCTATACCTCAGGAGTCATTTGCCCGCACTTTTTTGATCTTCCCCAACTTCTACCTATTCGACACGAATTGTCCGCCACGAGGTTCTCATATAACCATACGGTTTGTCTATAGTTAATGTATTTTCTAAACCAGTATGCCAAACCAACGGTAGTGACAAACAACCTATCCTAGAAACTCACAAAGATGCTTATTATTTGAGTGAACTTAGTTGATTATCCATTGTAACCTCGTTTGCTTGATAGTACCGATCATGTCCGGGGCTGAGCTAGCATACAATCACTGGTGTCAAATGACATTAATGGATTCCCACTATTTCTCATAGGTATGAGTAGTTTTTTTTTTTGAAATGGGTAATTCCAGCCTCTGCATCAAATTGATGCACACGGCTATTATTCGAAACAAATTTGTTACAACTCAACCAGCAGGAGGGATGGCCATAAAGATTAACCACCAAAAAAAGAGAAATCAAGCTTATGCCGCGGCTCATGAAATACGTCTAGAATGCAGCCATTCACGCGTGCTGAAGATAGCCCTAAATATGAAATGACCCCGGTAATTTTTTTAGAGTGATATCAACGATATTTTTTTTGGCTTCGCCCCTGATCATGTCGATGCTGTGAAAAGTTCTTACGATGTGTTGATGGTGCCTTTGCTGACCAAGCACATGTTCTGGACGTCCTTCGCCATGAATCTCCACGGCTCCAGAGTTGAGTGTCTGTCGAATATGCATCTCAACAAGTCCTTCGGGGTGAACCGATAGGGTTTCGATTAGGAGAACGTGTAGGCGCTGGTGACAATCGTCGGCAAACAGGGGGCACGATTTACCCAGGTTCGGGGCCCTCGTAGAGGTAAAACCCTTACTCCTGCTTCTGTCGATCTGTATTAGCAATAGACCGGTTACAATGGGGGGGGAGGGTGCTCGAGTCGAGAGTCAGATCTCAATCTCAAGGCTTTGGTGGTGTGATATGGCTTGGTCCCCCTCCCGGTGGTTCTCCTGGCCTTATATAGGTGGCCAGGTCTCAAACCGTACCCGGGGGATACAAACCCTAACCTTAAGACGGTTACAAGTTTCCTTTCTTGACCATCAAGGCCATGCGGGTGGGCCTTGATTAGGCCTTTTAGAACTGTCTATGGCATCTCCCTTCGGGCATAGGTCTTGGTCCTTGGACCGGGTAGCCTCACCCGATAGGTCTAGGATTCATCCCCTCGTCAGTAGCCCCCGAGCGTTTACTCGATCGAGAATCTGTCGGGTAGACGCTCAAAGTTTGTCTTGATTTCTTTCAATAGATTGCTTCAACTGTTCGATGTTTAGAGGGTGCATACCCTGTGCGCGATGCGCTTCTTGTACTCGAGCATTGAGCGATGAATGTGCCTACGTTTCGACTGTTTTCGCAGAAGGATATGGCTCAGTTGTTTGGCTCTCCCGAAAGCTCAGGGCCAATTAATTGCATCTAGAGCAAAAACAGTTCTGGCCTACACAAATTCGAGACCTCCGACTCGAATTCGGCGAGGTGATCATTGCGACTGGGTCGTAGAGGTCTTACCGAGTCGAACTTAACCTATAGGGGTACCCGGCGCGTCCGCTAGGATTTTTCTTCGTGTTGTTGACACGGAAATTTACCGGAGGACGCAGCTTGAGTGCGATTCCAGGCCCATAAGAGAGATCTTTGGGTCTTACCTTCGTACTCGAAAGAATACGGCATCCGGATGTGCCTAGTCGGCCAAACGATCCAGGGCAAGGATGTGTAAATACGTCGTGTGTCAGAGTGGCAGGAACTGCACACTCGCGAGTATTATCTTGAGAGTTTCCGAGTGGAGAGATTTTCCTTCTTGTTGTCCTTATGCAAAAGAAATTTTGCACTTGTAATATTTTGCCCATACGAAAGAATTTTCGTGTTCAGGGGCCTTGCTGTACCTATACGAGAGAGATTTCGTGTGTGGGTAGGTATGCGGGAGAGTTCCCGTGTCTTGTCATGTCTATACGAAAGAAATTTCGTGTCAGGGAGCTTATGCGAAAGAATTTTCGCCCTTTGATGTGCCCATACGAAAGAAATTTCTTGTCAGGGAGCTTATGCGAAAGAATTTCTGCCCTTTGATGTGCCCATACGAAAGAGATCTTGTGTTAGGGACTTTATGCGAAAGCATTGTCGCGTTTGATGAGGTGCGCAATGATGTCATTGCGCACTTGCCCGTTCTGACTCCTCCCGATGGGACGTGACAAGAGCGGAGCAGAGCATGATGGCCTACCTTGTCAGCTTTTTGACTAGAAACGAGAGGCCGTTTCCGGTTTTTCCGCGAGCCACGCGCCGTAAATGCGCACGTTCTGCTGTAAAGATCGTGGCAGAGATAAGTGTTCACCGCCGCCTCGTTTCCACTTCACGCGTGGCGGCCGCGATGAGCGCCACGTCACCAGATCTACGGTTCAGATCATCTCGGCCTGTGTATAAGTAGCCGTCCTTAGGAAATGGGTAAATTTCCCTGCCATTTGCTCCCTTTCTTCCTCCTCGCGCACACCTCTCATTCTGCAAGCACCAAAGAGCTCTCATGGCCGGAGGGAAGAAACGCAGCCCCGCTGCATCATCGTCGAAGGAGGTCGGAGACGCTTCCGCGCCGCCCGCCGTGAAATCAGGCGATTGGCGTTCCGCCAACACCACTAGGAAGAGCCTCAATGAGATGCAACGAGAGGGGTTGCTGCCTCCCGACGGCGAGAAGCGCGTGCACCTCCCCAAGAAAGAAGAGGTATCAAATCCTCGCGCAAACGAGCGTGTGATCTTCTCAGAGCACGTCTCGCGCGGTCTATCTCTTCCACTCCACCCCTTTCTTCTTGGATTGCTGTATGTCTATGGCATACAGCTCCATGACTTGCCTCCAAACGCGATTAAGCATATCTCGTGCTTTATCGTGCTTTGCATCCGCCTGCATTGGGGCCTCTGGAAGGCCCTGTTCAAGGTGCGCATCTTCCGAGAGAGATCGCGACTAGGCGAGCAGGGGGAGCCGCTGCGCACCAGCGGGTTCGGGATCCAGGCGAAGACGGACATCCCCTACCCGGAGATGTACTTCGTCGATTCCACGCAAGGATGGCGGAAGAAGTGGTTATATGTCATCAACAACAGCGCGGGTGGAGCTCATGAGTTCCATCCATTCGTGATTCTGAAGCGCAGGAAATCATGGGCGCATAAGCTTGCCGCCGAGGACAACAAGATCGTTTCCCCTCTACTCGCGAAAGTGGGGAGCTTCCGCGGCAAGGCGATGGGGGTTCCGCTGAATGGATTACATCTGGCGACTGTCTTTCTTCGACGGAGGATCCAGCCCCTTCAAGATAGGCCTTCGACTATGTTGGAGTATCAAGGTACGCAGGACCCGAGCCGCGTCTTCGAAGACCTTCTCTTGAACGCCGAGTTCGGGAAAAAGATTGCAACCATTACCAAGATGAAGAAAGGAGAGGCCTTCTCGGCCTGTTCTCTCGAGCCATTTGAGGCAGCGAAACCTCCTCCAGCTGATGTAAGTTTTTCTCTGTTCTTATTTGTTCTCTTTGCAGTCTGAAATTTTGTCGACTGAAGTTCTTCTCTCTTTTTCTTCTTCTTCTTTTGTAGAGCTTGAAGGTAGCAACATGCTACCCGCCAGTTTTGGCTGAAGACGCCTCGGATCTCCTGGCGAGCAACATCGAGGCCCCTCTCGAAACCAGCGTTGCTGAAGCTGACTCGAGCTCCGAGCAGGACTCTTCGGACGACGTGGAAGACTCGGGTAGCTATCAACTCCATCACCGCAAGCGCCGCAGGCACGGGGATGACGAAGCCACTTCCAAGGACAGTTCCTTGGGCGATGGGTATGGTAAGGCGACTGAGCCTCTCCAGGTAGCGCCTCTGAATGTGCTTCCTCCCCCAGGCCGCAAGTCAAAGGTTCCCACCGCCTGGAATGTGGACATTCTGGATGACGATGATGAAGACGAGTAAGTTTTTCTTGCGCGTTGCCTTTTAGTCGAGAATCTTTTCCCTTTCCTTTGTCTTTGTTTTGACTTTCTCTCCAATAGCAGCCTTCAAACCATCAGCCCTGGGCAGTATGCTTCCTCGGTTCCCTCTATGAAGAGGAAAGAAGTTGCCGAAGGAGATGTTCTAGCACAGAAGCCACCCGAAGGTCTCCAAGTCCTTCGAGGGCAGCCGTAATTCCTGAGTACGGGCTACCTGGTTTTGCGGGTGGAGCTTCTCACACAAGGAGGTTTCGGGCAGCTCAACAGATCCTGTGTCCTCTGCTCGGAAGGATTAACATGTTTATTTAAGCATGTTGGTGCAGGCCATATTACTAGAGGGGTCAGAGTTGGGATACATGCACCTTGGATTTCACATTTGTTTTTTTGCTGACGACTGCATTATTTTTACTGATGCTAGCCTGACAGGTGCACAATGGATCAATAATATTCTTGAGAGGTACCATCTTGGATCGGGTCAGCTAGTAAATAAGGATAAGTCGGCAATATTTTTTAGCTCAAATTGCACTACATCAATGAAAGAAGATGTTCATTCGGCAGTTCAGATCACTAACGAGGCACTTGTGGAGAAATATTTAGGTCTCCCTACTTCCCTTGGGAGATCTACTGATTCAGAGTTTGAAGGTATTTTATCAAAAATTAAAAGGCTTGTTAATGGATGGGTGCCTAAACACCTCAATAGTGCTGGTAGAGAAGTACTTATTAAGGCTATATGTCAAGCAATCCCAACTTATTCTATGAGTTGTTTTAAACTCTCCAAGAAGCTATGCAAAAAAGATTACAAGTGTTATTGCTAAATTTTGGTGGGGAGGTGATGATCAAAACAGGAAAATGCACTGGTTGAACTGGACATAACTTGCTATCCCTAAATGTGAGGGGGGGAGGTATGGGCTTTAGAGATCTTGAATTATTTAACCAAGCAATGTTAGCTAAACAAGGTCGGAGGATTCTCACTAATCCTAATTCTTTATGTGCTAAGGTGCTAAAAGGGGAATATTTTCATTCAGGGGATTTTATGTCAGCAAGGAGGAAGAATGGTGCTTCTCATACATGGAGAGCTATACTTCACGGAAGAGAAGCTCTAAAACTTGGTCTTATAAAGAGAGTTGGTGATGGCAGTTCTATAAAGGCATGGGTGGATCCCTGGATTCCTGATAATCCAAGCAAAAGACCTGATATGGGGTGGCCCGATCTTCTCGTTGAGCTTCTCTCTCTTTTTGTATTTTTCTGATATATGGATAACTAGTGCTACTGAGACCTCTCACTCAGCTGACCCCTGTTGCCAGATGCAACAACAATCAAGCTCTTTGGATATTCTCAACTACACACTCTTGCACAAGTAATCAAAGATCACAAGTGGTCCTATATCCCCCTATTCCCAGATGGAATAACAAGATATCACGCAACTTTGCAAGGGTAAACTTCAAGATGAATGCTTAGCAGCAATACAATCTAGAGGCTAGGGTTTCATTGGTTTTGGTTTAAACTTGTTCTCCCTCTTCCACACGCAGGTGGGGAGTATATATAGGTGGAGGGCTCCTTGGACAAGGACCTCTCCTACTAGGACTAGGACTCCTACTTGGACTAGGAGGACTCTACTAGGACTCCTACTTGGACTAGGAAGGGATACAAACCGACCCAACTTTAGGGGGTTCGGCCATTATGGCATACAGGCCATGCCTAATTGAATTAGGACTTTCTTATATGGCGCATTGATCTTCAATGGGGTGCCCTCCTCTTGTTTTCACCATTCCTTAGTATGGAAGAACATTCCTGTAGTTGTTTTCCACACTTGCACATTTGTTTTGAACACTTGTAAGTTTGGTTTCCATCATCTCCATGTTGTTTTCCAGCAAGTCTTGAGGTCTTCCTCCATCCATATTTGTGTTAACAATAACCCTGCTAATACATAATGCAATAGCTTAGGTAGTATAACATTCTTATAATCACAAACAATATTTATTACTAGGAAAGAATTCACCTTATAATAATCATCAGCGAGGCTCAATATTTCCTTCCAACTCAAGCATGTACATTCACCATGGATCCCTATTATATCCTGATCATCCTCCCTTTCTTCAAGACAAGACGTCCTCGGCTTGTTGTATGCTAAAAGTGGAATAAACAAAAAGAACAACGTGTATGCACAATACATATATCTATAATGAGGTGCATTAGTTGTTATCATATCATAAAATTGTCCATATGACATGTGACCACGAAATTTGTATGTAAATATCACATAATTGTCATAGCATCTCATAAAATAGCAATCATAATTGCAAATATAAGTGAAGCTCATAAAATCATGATCAAAAGGAGAGACATGTATGTATAAATTTTTATTGTTTAGTATCAAATCAAGTGTTCTCACAGAAGATCTATGATCAAATTTATTTTTAGTAGTACACTCAAAGGTGTTAACAAGTTTATTATTCTCATTATAAAAGTTGCAACTCAATTTGCAAATATAAGTGAAGTATAATTTATTAGCACATGTACTTAACAAGTTTTGTGGCAAACCAAACATATGTGTAAAATCATGCTCACATGTAGGAAATTGTAAACCATCTAACCAAGGTAACACAATGTTCAATTTGGCCATTTTATCACAAGTAATACATATTTGATCCACCATAAAAATTTCATTCATGTTATAGTCACCAATCATATTAAAAGTGAAACAAGAAGCATAGGTGCTAGAATTGACATATGAAATTTTAACAACCTTTTTCATAGCACATTGCACATTAATTGGTTCATTTAACATGATGTAATTCACAATATCATTAGGTGGTATTTTATCAAGTACTTCCTTATGTGAAATCAAAACCACATGATTAAATTTTGAAATTAGCACATTATCATATGTAGATGGACTATCTATGCTTGTTAACTCATAAGAATCAACTAGCAATTTAGTAGACTCACAAAATTCAGCACTTGAAGTTTGTAGCTCGAAATTAGCACCTTTATCAATGACATCCTCCTCAGATTTAGTAGGTACCAATTCATCTATCTCAAGTGGTGATGCAGGTTGTAGTTAAGGTGGCTCCCTTTCTTCAAAAGTAACCTGCATATCACAAGAAACAACACTAGGAGTAGACATGATTACGTTAGTAGAAACAACCTCACATGTCTTCTCAACCTCGACAAATCCCATAACTAAACGCTCAATTCTTTGCATCTCAAGTTTTTCAAGTCTTTGCTTTTCAAGCATTTGAGCAGAAATTAAGGGTTGATGTCTAATTCTTTGAAATTGTGTAAGCCGTGCATGTATTATCCAATTTTTCTTATTGTTCCAAAAGAATTGTAAATCAGGATAATGGCTATCAAAATTAACTCTATATTTAGTGCACCATTGTTTTCCCAACAAAAGATGAGAACAAATAATATCTCTGGGCATCACATAACATAAAATTTTCTCCTTATGGCCATGAATGGTTAATGGAACAAAAACTATGTGAGTAATAATAAGTTCATCATCATATGTAGGTAACCTAAATGGATCACATGTGTGTGGATCCAGCTGCAATTCTTCAACAACCTCAGGAGTAACAAAATTATACCGTGTACCTTTATCAAGGGTAATAGTAACTTGACTTTCCTTGATGTCTGCTGTAAAGTGGAACAAATCTTTTGCTGGAATCCCACTAGCATCCTCCTTCCAAAACGTAGCACTGCAAGCATCAACACTAGGAAAACCCATTGATTAATTTGTTAGAACAAAATAACAATAGGTTGTGGTGCCTCTCACAACTCACTCAAAACCAAGCAAAGATGGCTTCACTTATTGTTCCAAAGTAAAAAGGATCAACTTACCACAAGTTTCAATGAAAAGTGTACCAAGTGTGAGAAGAGAATAATCCGAGCTATCAAGTGTCACAATGCAAAACAGGGTATTTGGTGGGGCTTGGTTGGGATTCCTAACAACACCAAAATAATGTGACGCCCCGAGATCGGGCACTATGCAGGTTTCAGCATTCCCGCCAACATCCACATAATACCCGATTCCAGGTTGCCACTTATGATAACATTACAATAGTTCACGAATATTCCACAATTACAACAGAATCAGATAGATACAAGATGACTCAAACTAGCCAGGGTTACAACTGATACATTACAAAGATCCAAATAACAGCGGAAGAAACAAACGTCCGGCTACGGACAAGATCCAAATTGGACTAAGAGTCCTGAAGATAACCGAGAGCGTCCAATCCCTGCCCAGGCCAAGCCGGAGGTATTCCCAAGCTAACGTCGTCAGACTTCAAACCTGTTGACTGCAAGTTGGAATTTGCAGCCACGAAAGAGATTCGTGGGTCAGTACGGTTAAGTACTGGCAAGGGGGATAAAACCCATACTCACAAGATACCGGCGTAGCCAGTCATCACAAGTTACAAATACTTCAGGATCAATGGAAAGGAAGGGGTTATTGCAAATAAGCGACAGCAGGCTGCACTAACCAACTACAGAGATTCTATCACTTCCGACTAACAGAAAAGGAGATAAGATCGAGTGTTGTAACCAACTGAAAGATAACTTCAAACAAACCCATCCTGGATCTCGCCCCTTATCCGAAGAAGCAATCCGAGGATAACTCACACCGTTGTAATAAAGGTGAATCAAGTTATTGTGTCATCAACCTATTACTAGTCAAGTTATTAATCATTGGGTGTAACATGTTTGATTATTATGTTTAAGTTGTCCTGAGTACTTGTTAGCCAGTACTTTCACCAAGTAATCCATAACCGCGGAAAACACGGCTTCTCGAGAAGATTATCCCTGCAGGGTTGCACCAATTTGGCCGTACACGCAAGAATATCCCGCCAGATGGAAATGCACTTCCACCAAGCGGGGTACTCTACACAACCAACCCTTCTTCGCATCAAGCCCAAAGCACCGCGTGCTGTGCGTGCGCGGCTAATCGAGCCCCCCGAAGAAAAGGAGGACCCTCATAGCACTGGAAGACCACGCCGCCCTAAATGCCGACTACGAAAGTTCCACCCTGGCGCCAAGGGTTCGTACCTGCATATGATGCAGCAAATGGAACACCCGAACTAGTACGACGATTTGGACGAGATGCGAATCGAGTCAATTGAGGGGGGCGCCCATACTCGCTTCCCACATGCGGTTAGTGCGCTCATCATGGATCAGTAGACAAGACCCTTTTCCTATTAGGGTCGACACTAGCAGGCCTCAAAACCACAAAGGGCCTCCTGCCGGTGCCTTATCATCAAATTTATTATTAAACAATAACAGTATCATGATTGATTGATTGATTAAACATCGAGCCCCCAGAACATAAGGAGTAGTAACAGAAAGTAACGGGTAACAGACTCGAGCAAAACAACCCTAAGCATGCTATTAAGACACGGGCAACAAGCAATGGTTATAGGTGTGGAGGTGAGGCAAATAACAGGGTTAAAGGATTCATGTGATAGGTTCGTAACAGAAACAACTACCACTAGGGCTAGCAGAAAAGAACAACGGAAAGAATCGGTAACAGGTGATGAAAGGCAGCCATATGACAGCAAGTGAGTATACTTGCCTGAGATCCCGCAAGGTAGCAGAACTTGTCGTTGCTCACATCATCTCAACGTCCTATCCGGGAAGAAGCAATGAACCTCGAACAAACACCGGATGCAACAATTACTACTACGGTAAAAGATCCAGCATGATCAAGATATGGATGCATGACAATTTAATTGATGCATGGAAATAAACTAGTTGACAAGATAAACAGATTTAAAGGGACCCATATGCAATTTGAGTTGCATACGAAAAGCCCATGAATTATGGTTAAATTATTTGTTTTCCAACTAATCAACAGGTGCTAGTGGTTTAGTATGATGCATGCAAAAGGGAAACAGCAAAATAACAACAATAGAACCAGTTGGAAATAAGGTTTACCAATTTTAGAATTTTATTTATTAAGTTAGAAAATTTTGGTTCCTTAAGGGTGTCACACAAACAATTGTTGTTTTCATCAAGTTTAATTGTTCAAAACAGATAACAAAATTTATATTTGAAAAGAACATCAAATTTTAGTTGGATTACATGTTTCACATGTTGAAATTGGACTTTGGATTATTTAATTATGAGTTAAGCAATATTAAACAATTTTTAATTGAATTAAACAAGATTTAAATTGTTTAGGCAATTTTAATTATTCAAAACAGAAAACAAAAATTATATCTGGAAAGAGGGTTTAATTTTGCATGGAAAACATATTTCATTTGTTGAAATTGGATTTAAAATGAGCAAGTTATTATTTTGGCAATTTTAAATGCAATAATCAAGAAACAGTTGTTTTCAGCAATTTAAATTATTCAAAACAGCAAACAAAATTTATATTTGGTAAGTACATGAAAAATTGATTGGAAAACATATTTGGTTTGTGAAATTTGGAATTTTTATGAGCGAGTTATGAATTTTGCAAATTTAAGTGAATTTGACAAGTTTTCAAATATTGCACAAATTTAAAATATTCAAAACAGTAAACAAATTTTATATTTGGATAGAACATTTAATTTGGTATTGAAAACATACCAAAAATGTTGGGTTTGGAGTTAAAATGATTTTATTATGCAATTTACATAATTTGGGGTGAATCTGCCATTTTTACTGCACTAGGGACTTAGAAAATATTTTCCAGGGGCTAGAAATAAGTGCCAGGGGCCTATGTGTGATTTGCTAAAAGTTCCTGTACCAAGACAATTGGGAAAAAAAAGATTGGGTTTTATGGGTGCAGGGGGGATCGAACCCTGCACCTCTGCCTGAGCGCTGGGGTTTGCTACCACTACGGTACTGAAACTTTGGTGGCAGAAGGGGGAAGCGAGGGGATATGAGGTGTTGCTCGCGGGATCTATTTTTCTGAAACTGAAACCGAACCGAACAGGTACAGCAGGTCGACAGAAACCATGGCCAGCGAGGGCAGACGCCGGCGGATGGCGATTGTGCCGCGCTTGGGCGTGCGGCGGCTGCCGTGCGGAGGCGGGTGCTCGAGAGTGTGCGTGCACGTACAGGAGAGTTAGGGAGGAGGAAGGGAAGGGGCGGCTCACCTGCACTGGTCGACGTCGACTGCCGACGGCAGGAAGCAGAGAGCTTCTCTCCGGCGACGGCGCGGCCGCCGTGGTGCCTGCCGGCAAGCGACGAGGGGACGGGGGAACTCCATGGACTGCCGCGGTTCCATTTTCCCCCTCAGAGGCTCCTCGAGGTGGACAGGCTACCGGCGGTGAGGGGAGGAAGGTGGAGCTACGGTGGTGGTGATCGGGTGGTTTCAGACATCAGAGGAAAATAGCAGAGAGAGGTGGAAGAGGATGCGGCGATGGAAGGGAAACTAGCTAGGGTTTCTAGGGTTAGCTAGGGCAGAGGGGTGGTGGGTACTTAAGGAGGAAGAGAACCTTGTACGGCATGGCATCCAGGGGGGTGGGGATCGATCGGAGGGTTCTCCTGCAGGTCGTACAGGTGACAGTGACAGGAGGAAGAGGTACAGCGACATGGCTTGGTGGGCTGGAAGGGAATGGGCTTGTGGTGGAAGGAAAGAAAGGAGTGGGCCAGAGAGAGAGAAAAGAATTGGGCTGCCCTTTTTTTCCATGCTCTTCTCTTTTTTTTGCTGTTTGCTTTTCAATATGAACAAATTTTGGAAAAGATAAAAGAGGGAGAAAGAAATAGAGTTTGGAGGGGGGGGGGGTTTCTGTTCATGAATTGTTTTTGTTAGTTTTTCAAAACAGAAAAAATAAAAGAAAAGGGTTAGCATTATTTTCACAAGGTGGAAAAAGGATTTTGGGGTTTTAGGGTTTTATTTTTAGTTTATAAATACATTTGGTTATTTTGCAAAACAGCACATAAAAGGGATGTTAACATTAACTTCAAAATTAATTTGATTTCTAATTTGTTAGTTGATTGCCAAATAAGGTTTGATAAAAGGAAAGATTTTATTAACAAGCAAGTGGATTAGAACAATTTCAAAGTATTGAAAAACAATTTAGTGGTTTGGTTTGCAATCTTGAAATTGGAAATTTTGAGCAGGGGGTGAAAGTTTAAATTGTTTTGAATTTTTCAGGTGTGATGCAAACATGGTGCAATGCAATGTGATGCATATGATGCAGGCAAAACAAACAGGTAACACCCCAGGTGTTACAAATAACAACTCCAATGCATTGTCTAATGTGATGAAAAATACTAAAGGAAACACACTCACTCTGGGAGACAAATGTGTCTTAGCAATTATATGGAAGAGTTATTGCAAGCACTAGAAAGACACTAGCAAATACTCTATGAAACAGGCACAAGATTGCTCAAATATGTCCACAAAATATCCAAGATGATAGGCTTCCACTAGTGATAGTATGTCTCGGCCTCTTTTTGCTTTTTCTCTCTTTCTATTTTTTTTATACTTTTTTACTTTTTTCTCTTTTTTTGTACTTTTTCAATGGCCTTTGAATCAACTAGGAGCAGAAAATATGGACAAGAATTGATCAAATTGAGCAGCCTGTAGAGCAATAAAACAGATAGTCTTTGGGTTTTGGGGACCTAAAATTTGCTGTAGAATGGCTGTGTCTAGGGCTTCACAAAGATCAGACTACAAACCTAGAGAGAAAACGGGGAGAAAAACAAAGGGGAAACTAAGAAAAGCGCTAGAGATTTATGTGTGCGGTTGGGTGGATATGCTGCCGTGTGTGGGGCTGTGGTTTTAGAAAATAAGTGTGGCGTTTTTGGCAGGTAGTGGATCGACGCGGTTTGTACTGATTTTGAGGATTTCGACGCGCGCGCGGATAGGCGACTTGGCCGGTAGCGCGGAATAATCCAGATGGCCAGCGATGAGAGACGGTGGCTGATTCCGACAGGAGACAGGGACTGCGCGCGCGGTTGTGCTTTTTGGGACTAGCGCCTCGAAGAAACGCAGGATGCAAATCGCGCGTGCTTTTCTTTTTCTTGGCTGGCAGCACTTGCGCGTGGATCTGGACGCTTGGTCGGAGCAATTCCGACCCAGATGCTGACCGGACGCGCGGTCTACGCTGTTTTGGCTGGTAGTAGTCCGTGTGCGTGTAGGAACAGACGCAACGCTCTGATCGATGGAGGCAGTTTCTATTTGGCGGGTCCTGGCGGCGGGTGGAAAGGAGCGCGAGCCCGCGCGCTTGACGCGTTTTTCGCGGCGCACGGAAGTTCGGCCAGGGCCAGGGCCAGGACAGAACGCGTGGACCACAGCGTTTTCTTCGGCCGGTAGCGGGTGTTTGGCGAGTGGTGGAAAAGCGCGTGGATGGGTGCGACTCCGACGCTGGATAGGAGCGGTCGGAACCTGGGCGGGAATATGAGGCGCGCACGGATTGTGACAGTGGATAGGGATGCGTGCGCCTGGTCGGTAGCGGATCGGTGCGAGTAGAAAGGCGACGAAAACGGCTGGTAGCGCTTGCGCGCGGTGGTATTTTTTTTGGAACTTTTTGGTATAGATCTAGACAAAAAGATGAACACAATGAACCCTAAAAAGATGAAAAAGAAAGAAAAAAAAACAGGAACGCAAATCAATAAGAAACAACAACTAGAAGATGCAAATTGGTGTTGATCTAGGCTCTGGCACAAACTAAACCTAATATTTTTGTGGGGCTTTTTCTGGATAGGAAATAAAAACAACTAAACTAGGGATAACTTTGCTCACCGAGTAAACCTGAGAATCTGATACCAAGATGATATGGGGTGGCCCAATCTTCTCGTCGAGCTTCTCTCTCTTTTTGTATTTTTCTGATATATGGATAACTAGTGCTACACTGAGACCTCTCACTCAGCTGACCCCTGTTGCCAGATGCAACAACAATCAAGCTCTTTGGATATTCTCAACTACACACTCTTGCACAAGTAATCAAAGATCACAAGTGGTCCTGTATCCCCCTATTCCCAGATGGAATAACAAGATATCACACAACTTTGCAAGGGTAAACTTCAAGATGAATGCTTAGCAGCAATACAATCTAGAGGCTAGGGTTTCATTGGTTTTGGTTTAAACTTGTTCTCCCTCTTCCACACGCAGGTGGGGAGTATATATAGGTGGAGGGCTCCTTGGACGAGGACCTCTCCTACTAGGACTAGGACTCCTACTTGGACTAGGAGGACTCTACTAGGACTCCTACTTGGACTAGGAAGGGATACAAACCGACCCAACTTTAGGGGGTTCGGCCATTATGGCATACAGGCCATGCCTAATTGAATTAGGACTTTCTTATATGGCGCATTGATCTTCAATGGGGCGCCCTCCTCTTGTTTTCACCATTCCTTAGTGTGGAAGAACATTCCTGTAGTTGTTTTCCACACTTGCACATTTGTTTTGAACACTTGTAAGTTTGGTTTCCATCATCTCCATGTTGTTTTCCAGCAAGTCTTGAGGTCTTCCTCCATCCATGTTTGTGTTAACAATAACCCTGCTAATACATAATGCAATAGCTTAGGTAGTATAACATTCTTATAATCACAAACAATATTTATTACTAGGAAAGAATTCACCTTATAATAATCATCAGCGAGGCTCAATATTTCCTTCCAACTCAAGCATGTACATTCACCATGGACCCCTATTATATCCTGATCATCCTCCCTTTCTTCAAGACAAGACGTCCTCGGCTTGTTGTATGCTAAAAGTGGAATAAACAAAAAGAACAACGTGTATGCACAATACATATATCTATAATGAGGTGCATTAGTTGTTATCATATCATAAAATTGTCCATATGACATGTGACCACGAAATTTGTATGTAAATATCACATAATTGTCATAGCATATCATAAAATAGCAATCATAATTGCAAATATAAGTGAAGCTCATAAAATCATGATCAAAAGGAGAGACATGTATGTATAAATTTTTATTGTTTAGTATCAAATCAAGTGTTCTCACAGAAGATCTATGATCAAATTTATTTTTAGTAGTACACTCAAAGGTGTTAACAAGTTTATTATTCTCATTATAAAAGTTGCAACTCAATTTGCAAATATAAGTGAAGTATAATTTATTAGCACATGTACTTAACAAGTTTGTGGCAAACCAAACATATGTGTAAAATCATGCTCACATGTAGGAAATTGTAAACCATCTAACCAAGGTAACACAATGTTCAATTTGGCCATTTTATCACAAGTAATACATATTTGATCCACCATAAAATTTTCATTCATGTTATAGTCACCAATCAAATTAAAAGTGAAACAAGAAGCATAGGAGCTAGAATTGACATATGAAATTTTAACAACCTTTTTCATAGCACATTGCACATTAATTGGTTCATTTAACATGATGTAATTCACAATATCATTAGGTGGTATTTTAGCAAGTACTTCCTTATGTGAAATCAAAACCACATGATTAAATTTTGAAATTAGCACATTATCATATGTAGATGGACTATCTATGCTTGTTAACTCATAAGAATCAACTAGCAATTTAGTAGACTCACAAAATTCAGCACTTGAAGTTTGTAGCTCGAAATTAGCACCTTTATCAATGACATCCTCCTCAGATTTAGTAGGTACCAATTCATCTATCTCAAGTGGTGATGTAGGTTGTAGTTGAGGTGGCTCCCTTTCTTTAAAAGTAACCTGCATATCACAAGAAACAACACTAGGAGTAGACATGATTACGTTAGTAGAAACAACCTCACATGTCTTCTCAACCTCGACAAATCCCATAACTAAATGCTCAATTCTTTGCATCTCAAGTTTTTCAAGTCTTTGCTTTTCAAGCATTTGAGCAGAAATTAAGGGTTGATGTCTAATTCTTTGAAATTGTGTAAGCCGTGCATGTATTATCCAATTTTTCTTATTGTTCCAAAAGAATTGTAAATCAGGATAATGGCTATCAAAATTAACTCTATATTTAGTGCACCATTGTTTTCCCAACAAAAGATGAGAAGAAATAATATTTGTGGGCATCACATAACATAAAATTTTCTCCTTATGGTCATGAATGGTTAATGGAACAAAAACTATGTGAGTAATAATAAGTTAATCATCATATGTAGGTAACCTAAATGGATCACATGTGTGTGGATCCAGCTGCAATTCTTCAACAACCTCAGGAGTAACAAAATTATACCGTGTACCTTTATCAAGGGTAATAGTAACTTGACTTTCCTTGATGTCTGCTGTAAAGTGGAACAAATCTTTTGCTGGAATCCCACTAGCATCCTCCTTCCAAAACGTAGCACTGCAAGCATCAACACTAGGAAAACCCATTGATTAATTTGTTAGAACAAAATAACAATAGGTTGTGGTGCCTCTCACAACTCACTCAAAACCAAGCAAAGATGGCTTCACTTATTGTTCCAAAGTAAAAAGGATCAACTTACCACAAGTTTCAATGAAAAGTGTACCAAGTGTGAGAAGAGAATAATCCGAGCTATCAAGTGTCACAATGCAAAACAGGGTATTTGGTGGGGCTTGGTTGGGATTCCTAACAACACCAAAATAACAACTCCAATGCACTGTCTAATGTGATGAAAAATACTAAAGGAAACACACTCACTCTGGGAGACAAATGTGGCTTAGCAATTATATGGAAGAGTTATTGCAAGCACTAGAAAGACACTAGCAAATACTCTATGAAACAGGCACAAGATTGCTCAAATATGTCCACAAAATATCCAAGATGATAGGCTTCCACTAGTGATAGTATGTCTCGGCCTCTTTTTGCTTTTTCTCTCTTTCTATTTTTTTTATACTTTTATACTTTTTTCTCTTTTTTTTGTACTTTTTCAATGGCCTTTGAATCAACTAGGAGCAGAAAATATGGACAAGAATTGATCAAATTGAGCAGCCTGTAGAGTAATAAAACAGCTAGTCTTTGGGTTTTGGGGACCTAAAATTTGCTATAGAATGGCTGTGTCTAGGGCTTCACAAAGATCAGACTACAAACCTAGAGAGAAAACGGGGAGAAAAACAAAGGGAAAACTAAGAAAAGCGCTAGAGATTTATGTGTGCGGTTGGGTGGATTTGCTGCCGTGTGTGGGGCTGTGGTTTTAGAAAATAAGTGTGGCGTTTTTGGCAGGTAGTGGATCGACGCGGTTTGTACTGATTTTGAGGATTTCGACGCGCGCGCGGATAGGCGACTTGGCCGGTAGCGCGGAATAATCCAGATGGCCAGCGATGAGAGACGGTGGCTGATTCCGACAGGAGACAGGGACTGCGCGCGCGGTTGTGCTTTTTGGGACTAGCGCCTCGAAGAAACGCAGGAGGCAAATCGCGCGTGCTTTTTTTTCTTGGCTGGTAGCACTTGCGCGTGGATCTGGACGCTTGGTCGGAGCAATTCCGACACGGATGGTGACCGGACGCGCGGTCTACGCTGTTTTGGCTGGTAGTAGTCCGTGTGCGTGTAGGAACAGACGCAGCGCTCTGATCGATGGAGGCAGTTTCTATTTGGCGGGTCCTGGCGGCGGGTGGAAAGGAGCGCGAGCCCGCGCGCTTGACGCGATTTTCGCGGCGCACGGAAGTTCGGCCAGGGCCAGGGCCAGGACAGAACGCGTGGACCACAGCGTTTTCTTCGGCCGGTAGCGGGTGTTTGGCGAGTGGTGGAAAAGCGCGTGGATGGGTGCGACTCTGACGCTGGATAGGAGCGGTCGGAACCTGGGCGGGAATATGAGGCGCGTACGGATTGTGACAGTGGATAGGGATGCGTGCGCCTGGTCGGTAGCGGATCGATGCGAGTAGAAAGGCGACGAAAACGGCTGGTAGCGCTTGCGCGCGGTGGTATTTTTTTTGGAACTTTTTGGTATAGATCTAGACAAAAAGATGAACACAATGAACCCTAAAAAGATGAAAAAGAAAGAAAAAAACAGGAACGCAAATCAACAAGAAACAACAACTAGAAAATGCAAATTGGTGTTGATCTAGGCTCTGGCACAAACTGAACCTAATATTTTTGTGGGGCTTTTTCTGGATAGGAAATAAAAACAACTAAACTAGGGATAACTTTGCTCACCGAGTAAACCTGATAATCTGATACCAAGATGATATGGGGTGGCCCGATCTTCTCGTTGAGCTTCTCTCTCTTTTTGTATTTTTCTGATATATGGATAACTAGTGCTACACTGAGACCTCTCACTCAGCTGACCCCTGTTGCCAGATGCAACAACAATCAAGCTCTTTGTATATTCTCAACTACACACTCTTGCACAAGTAATCAAAGATCACAAGTGGTCATGTATCCCCCTATTCCCAGATGGAATAACAAGATATCACGCAACTTTGCAAGGGTAAACTTCAAGATGAATGCTTAGCAGCAATACAATCTAGAGGCTAGGGTTTCATTGGTTTTGGTTTAAACTTGTTCTCCCTCTTCCACACGCAGGTGGGGAGTATATATAGGTGGAGGGCTCCTTGGACAAGGACCTCTCCTACTAGGACTAGGACTCCTACTTGGACTAGGAGGACTCTACTAGGCCTCCTACTTGGACTAGAAAGGGATACAAACCGACCCAACTTTAGGGGGTTCGGCCATTATGGCATACATGCCATGCCTAATTGAATTAGGACTTTCTTATATGGCGCATTGATCTTCAATGGGGCGCCCTCCTCTTGTTTTCACCATTCCTTAGTGTGGAAGAACATTCCTGTAGTTGTTTTCCACACTTGCACATTTGTTTTGAACACTTGTAAGTTTGGTTTCCATCATCTCCATGTTGTTTTCCAGCAAGTCTTGAGGTCTTCCTCCATCCATGTTTGTGTTAACAATAACCCTGCTAATACATAATGCAATAGCTTAGGTAGTATAACATTCTTATAATCACAAACAATATTTATTACTAGGAAAGAATTCACCTTATAATAATCATCAGCGAGGCTCAATATTTCCTTCCAACTCAAGCATGTACATTCACCATGGACCCCTATTATATCCTGATCAAGACCTATGTGTAGACAACCATCAAGTGATATTAATATGGTAGAGGAGTTACTTGACCCGTACTCTAATCAGTGGATTGAAGAAAATGTCAGAACAAATTTCATTTACTCTGATGCTGAGGCTATTCCAGTGGGAAATTTTATGGATGACACTTGGGCTTGGCAGCCAGAGAGGCTTGTTTTTTTCTCGGTCCGTTCGACATACAAAAGCTTGACTAGTGCTAACTGGGAACATACTGGTGGGTCTTCGACGGGGACAGAAATGCTTGTGTGGAAGAAACTATGGAAACTTCCAATACCGCCCAAAGTTCGCAATTTTTGGTGGAGAGTCATTAAGAAATTTGTACCAACTAAGGAGATATTGAGTAACCGCCATATTGAACGACTAGACAGGTGTGATGAGTGTGGTGACGTGGAAACGATTTTTCATGCTCTCTTTAAATGTACCTGGGCAAAGAACTTCTGGACAAAAATGAGAGAGGTTTCTGGAGTTAAAATTCCAATCATTCATCCGGATTCCTGGGCTATGGACATGATAGATTCTGATATGATTTCAGTTAATAGCTATTGTGTCATTTTATGTGGATCATGGGCAGTCTGGTCGGAGCGAAATTCAAGAAGACATGGTGAATCTTCGAGGATGGTAATCCAGTCTGTTAATTGGGTTTTTGATGTGTTCACAGATCTTCGTGTTACGGGACAAGAAGGAGAGGCAAAAAATCAGTACAATACCTGACAGGGGGATGCTAACCCGGTATGCCAAGCTCTGAGGAAATAACCCGGCCCGAAGGATGGCGTGCAGGATTCGGCTAAGAATAAAGAAGCTTGTGGAGGCCCAAACTTGTGGGCTTAACGGCCCGAGTTATGGGCTATTGTAAAGGAAAGTTATGGTTAGTGCGCCGTGTTCATGTAGGATCCGGAATATGCCTTGCCGAATAAGTTAGGGGGTACGGGTGCTTTATAAACCGACCCTCAGGTATAGTTTTGCAGAGAGAGATCCAAGAACCCTAGCAATATCGTGTGATATCAAGTATCCAGTGTAAACCCTAAATCGAGTTATTGTATCGAGAATAGAAATCCGGCGACTTCGATTGCCGGCTGTCAGATCAAGTTGTACCATGTCTTCTCTTGAGCTAAACCCTCTCCCGAACGCCTGTGTCGACTTGCCCCAAGATCAGTTACCCCTGGTAACATCTGCCGTGATTATCCCACGACAGTTGGCGCCCACCGTGGGGCCTGCGTCCAAAGGTGTTTACATCACGGGAGAAGCTCGGAAGGGCATGGAGAATCTTGTCATTGGCGAAATCTACATCGACCACGAAGAAGAAAAGTTGGTGGACGATTCCGGCTGGGGGCCAGAATCGGATCACCTCGAGTCCGGATTTATATTGACGATCGGCCGGATCAACATCTTCGTCGGCACGGTACGAACGACTAACTTAAAAGGACAATATCATGTGCATACTACAGGAACTTCTAGCAGGAACAAAGAGACATCAAAGCAAGCGGCAAATTCGGTTTCATCAGCCGCGCCGGGATATCTTAGATGGGCAGAACAAGAGATAACGTGGAGTAGAAGAGATCATCCGGAAAAAGTGGAGCGTCCAGGAGTCTTGGCGTTGGTGGTTGCTCCACAGGTTAATGGTTACGAGCTGAAGAAGGTCCTGATGGACGGTGGAAGTAGCATCAACATCCTTTATTGGGAGACCTTCTTACGGATGAGTCTCAAAGAGTCCCAGCTGCAGAAAAGTTCGACAATCTTTCACGGGATCGTACCGGGTCACTCGGCGAGCCCCGAGGGAAGGATCACCTTGGAAGTTGCTTTTGGGGAATCGACGGATAATTATCGAGTGGAGTGGCTCACGTTCGAGGTGGTCAAGTTGCGCAGTCCTTACCACGCGCTGTTGGGGAGGCCGGCTTACGCCCAATTCATGGCTAGGCCGTGCTACGTGTATTTGCAGCTGAAAATCCCGGGTCCTAAACGGACCATCACTATACATGGGAACCGGGATATAGCGGCCGAGTGCGACGAAGGAGATTCAGTTATGGCCGAGCATGCATGCAGGAAGGAAGAGCTCGAATATTACCGGTCTCAAGTAAATCCGGACGATAGAACAGCCTTGAAAAAGCCGAATACTGAGGATGAGAGAGCAAAATTCAAGGCAGCGCAAGACACCAAGAAGATAGATTTTGTCGAAGGGGATTCTACTAAGCAGTTTACCATAGGGTCTAACCTGGGAAAAGAGCAGGAGGGAGCGCTCGTGGAGTTCATTCGCTCGAATGCGGATGTGTTTGCCTCGACACCTAGCGACATGCCGGGTATCCCTACAGAATTGGCTGAGCACAGTTTGCATGTGGATCCCAAGTCCAGGCCCGTGAAACAAGGTTTGAGGAAAATGAATGAGGAAAGAAGGAAAGCTATAGGCGAAGAGATCGCTCGGCTATTGGCAGCCGGCTTTATCATGGAAGTATTTCACCCGGTGTGGTGACCCAGCACACCACTGCATGTGTAGTGCGCAAGTCGGTGACATAATACTCACAGAAGGACTTATCCGTGAATATTACATCTCTCAGAGTGGTACAACAGAAACACAGCAGGACCAGGCAAAACTATAGGATACAAACTTCGTTACAAAATCTTGAGAATCTCCTTAACGAATCAAGAAGATCTCCTGCAAAAGAAACATCAGAAGAAGCAATTCGAAGCTCCAAGCCGGAGAAGAACTCTAGCTCAGAACTAAACCACTACGGCTGATGTCAGCCCTAAAATATGGCTAGTAAATGCTAAATCCAAGAATGGTTTCTACCTACATCTAGATATCTTGTTCTCCACCAGTGTTGTGGATGATGATATCCTATCGACTAAGTAGTAGCTCAATCCACGTAGCTTCTTCAGGCAGCGATGGCTTCTCGATGACGACTTCAATAGGCTTCAACCCTAAGCAGGGGGTTAAACGGGATAGAATGAGTAACGAGCGTTACTCAGCAAGTTCATGATATATAGTGGGTGGTTGATGCACTAACTACAGCTTTAGACTCGAAAGAGTCATAAAGTAATACAAGGTTTTCGTAAAATCTTTCTTCAAGAGGTTGCTTTTAATTCTGAAAACTATGCCCGCCAGATCTTCACAGGGTTAGAACTTTCATGGAGTTGCCTTTCCTGCGGCGTTCGCAGCTCCTTCCCGGAACAAGGGGTAACATGTCACATCCTTTTACACTCTGCGGAGGTGCGTTACTTTACCCATGGACGACCAAGACCATGTTGCACAACCAGGCGTACGTTCCTGTCCACTCCCACTTAGGTGTGGGGCCCGGTTGTTGGTCCAAGCCAAACCGTGCTTCTCCGCACAACGCATGCCCACCCATTTCTGCCAGTAGGTTGAACGCCTGATTCCACCCCTCACGATGGAGATCTACGCGCCTCTGGCAGACACTCATAGACCCCAGAGTCCGTGGGACGTAAGGGCTCCCACCCATGTGCATGTAGTCTCGCAAGACCTACAGCGTACGTCTCTGGCGCATCCGTTGACATGCGAACGAGAAAAGTATCACGGTTGACTTACTCCCCCCATAGAAGATCCATGGTCAACGCGAATTTACGGCGCAAGAATCCTGACGGCATTTGTTGTTAATTCCTAGGTAATACTTTCCCATGCAGATGGAACCTTCCTTTGACCTATTCATCTTACCATGGTTCCATCCGCCCACCAAACAGAACACTACCACTCGGGTAGTCATTCAATTAGTCATATTATTATAAAAATAGGATCATGCATTCTTTTGAGAATAGGTGATAATTCTGTAGGGTTTTTGCAACTAGTTTGTTATGAGATACTGCAAAGGATATGAACAAGTGATGAACTTGCCTGAGATTGAAATAACAATAATAATCCAGGTCTTCGGGGTCAAGGGTCACGTATAACATCCTGACATCTGAAAGATAGCAAAGTAGTCCCGGTAAAGACTACAGAAACACTGGCAGCATGATACATGCATAATAATGAGATGCATCGTGAAATTCCCTGGAAAATACCCCAACTTACAAATGTAAGCCATGTTTATTACGACGACTTATTCACAAGAGTTTTAGGTGAATTGTTTTGTTATTTGTGGTGATGTTGTTATTACTGGTTTTAGACTCACATGGTTTTCACTTTTACTTACCAAGCCATTTTTATTATGTTTAGGTTATAAATAGTTATCACCTGATTAAACTTGAGAATACTATTATATGGAAAACAACTAATGAAAACATAATGAACACATTTGATTTTAGGTTATAAAGTGTAGAGCTAATAACATCAATTTTATTTGAAAAATGAGGAACTAATACATATAACTCTTTCATCAATAATACTTTGCTTAATAACTAGTGATGGTAGGTTTTAGTTGGTGTGAAATCACGAGGGTTTTAGTAATACAGAAAATAATGTTATGGCAGTTATTTATGGTTATAATGGAACATTATAGAATTTTATAATACTTTTGGAAACATGTTAATAAGTTGGATAAAATGTTTTATCTTAGGCATATTTGAATTGGAAATTCTTTTCTCGTTAACTGGTCATATCATTCAATGTCTTCTGAAAATATTTGAAATTATTATTTTATTAATTTTAAATGAACTAATGATTAGGCAAAGCATGGCACATAACAACTTGGTTAAATAACTTAGAAAACATCATACATTAGTTATATTTGTTATTTGAAGTATGTTGGCATATAACTTGTATTATTCTGATGTTATGAATTATTTATTATTTTTCCAATATTTATTGTTATTATTATAACTTATTTGATTGTTTTCACAGAAAATATTTGTTAGGAAATATTTTGGAATTACTCAAAATCTTTAAATAATGTTGAAAGAATAAATTATACTTTATTAAATAGTTTAGAATATTTCTAAACCTTATTATCAAAGTTTTCTTATTAAAATATTATTTTGTATCCATAATTTTAAGACTATAAGTATTATTGGATTATTCTTTCTTAATTTTAATATACAACCAATTTACTAGTTTCTAAGAATTAGTTATATTGCCAAGATTTGAGGTTTGTAGAATTTTATTTATCGTTTTCTATTATTTTCTGATTTTTTATTTGAGATTTAGGCAATTACTATTATGTCCCTAGGGCTGACATGTGGGGTCCATGGGTTAGGGTTGAACCCAACCCACTGGTCCGATCCGGACCAGACCGGACCAGACGCACCCGAGCCCCCCATCTCCCCTCTTCCCCTTCCCCTGCGCGTGGCGACGCAGAGGCGATTCCCTCGCCTCCACCCTCTCCGGCGATTTCTTCCGCCCCTCTCAATCCCTCTCCTCCACCGCGCTCAAGCGCCGCTGCTTCTCCTTCCTGCCCTCTACTCCGCCTCCCTCCTCGATCTGAGTTTCTGGTGGTGTGGCTCCCGTGGCAACCATGAACCCTAACCCTAGGTTTCGGTACCCGGGTGCTCCTCCACTTCTCCGGTGGCTTTGGGCTCCTCGATGCGGCTCATGGAGACTCCTGGAGATTGGGCTGCTGCTGCTGCTTCTCCACGGTGGCTATGGTTGCGGATGGCTGCGGTGTCGATGCGCCGCCGCCGGGACGGCCTTCTGGGCAACCGTGGCGTGTCCCTGTGCTTCGCTCCACCAACTGGCCGTGGTCACCACGAAGGTGACCACCTGTAAGTACTCCACTCCCTCTGCCCCCCGATCTCTCTCTCTCTCTCTCTTCCCGATTCCTTCTTCCCCTTTTTCTCTGGAGTGACTATGATGCCTATGTGCTTACTGATGTACTCCGTTCATCAGAATATAAACGTGCCTGTGCTCATGTGATTACTTGGTTGGACTCTCTCAGTGTGGTTAACTGAAGATTTTCTTCAGTTAGGTCATTTGGTGACTGCAGCTAATTCCTTCTCTATGTAGCTGATAAAATTTTCGGTTAAATGTTGTGGGTGCTCTGCTCCAGTACTTAGTAGCTGCTGGCTGGTTGGTGTGTATGATTTCGGGTGGCTTTTACTGTTGGATCAAAATGATCCTATGATTATTTGATTTACTCCAGTGGTATATATTGGAAAAGTGGATGTGTGGTGTGGTAAAAAATGTCTTGCTGGTCTCCTGGACATGCGTATGTATTGTTTTGGGATGATGATTCCTGATGTTTTGTGCCCAAGTGCTCAATGGTTTGATTGACTGCATTTTGAGGTGCTCCTTTAGGATGTGCCCAGATTTTGATCATGCACAAAATGAGTATTGCTGTGGTATGATCTAGGGTTTGGAAATTTGTCCCCTCTTTGCCATTTAACTGATAAGAACATGTTACTTGCTTGATTTGCCCTTAAACAATATTTTTATCTGATAAGAACAGTTGCTTCCCTCTTGATCAAACCCCTGGCCAATGATGCAAAGACTGAGGCCCTACTTTTATTTAAGAACAGATATTGTGCTTGAGCTAAATGCTAATCTGTGATGTTGGTTAATTCTTGGGCATCTCTATATACCTACTGGTGGGTGCTACTCTGAACCTTAGGGTTCAGAGGATGTGCCACCATGTCCCTCTCATGTTTCTAAGGAACAATTAACTTGGTGAGTTGTGTTTGAGGTACCAACCTGGATGGTTCTTGGTGCCCAGCAACTATACTATGAATTGTTTGGTTGTTATATTTGATAAGAACAGATTAATACTTGTGGAATTGCCCTTAGGCCCATGATGTTGTTCTGAGGCATTTTTCTTAAGATAAGAACAGATACTATGTTACCTTTTAATTCCCTAGGATGATTTTAGCATAGCAATTCTATGCTAGACTGAGGGAAACAAACCCCAGCCCCCTATCTGTGCATAACCTAGCAAGATCCCTTGTTAGGATGTGTGTAGATATCACCTTTTGGGTGTTCCTGTTGTGGCTGTGATTTCCTGATGGACCTTGGCTTCCTGTTCTACTTCTCCTTGAGCTATATCCCTTGCTCAGCTTGTGATCATGTTGCTGTTGTGATCCAGGCCTGCTCCTCCAGCTCCAAGCTTGGACTTGTTGTGATCTTGCTGGATGTATTACCTGTTGATCAATTCCCAGTAGGGATTTAGGTGGTTTGGTTTGTGGTTCTATCTGTGTTGCTGGAGCTGTGTAGCTCGAGCAGTGAACAGGGGAAAATGATCTTGGTCTCCCCTCTCTTGCGGCTGATGTGGTATTTATACCACATCAGAGGTCTTGACAGCACCAAGATGTGCTGGTGAGTGTGCTGTGTGCTTGTGTGCTGGATGGGAAGATATTTCCTGGGAATGGTGCTCGGTTTGCACTTGGTCTTATCCTGATGCTATACTTATTTTTGGCTTGCCACTTGTATTACCTGATACTTGCCTATGAAGTTACACTGAGATATTTTTCTGATCTGAACAGATACTTACTTGTCTAAGCCTAAACTCGATGATGCGATTAGCAGTGCATCTCACTGCCAAGCTGAGAGTACTAATTCCCCCACTAATCTTTTTTACTTTTCTTTGTTTTTCTTATTGATTTTGCAGGTACAGAAGATTAACAATTGAAGACTTATTAAGCAAGAAGTAGTATAGGAATTTCTTTTTTGTAATTGTCAACATGTAATTTTCTATTTGTTGAATCATGTAATAACTTTGTATTATTAATTGATTATCAATAAAGTTTATTCTTTTATAATTTCCTTTTAATCCTTTGTAACAAACTTTGTAATATTCATATTATTATCAATAAAGCATATGTGTTTTCTTTTAGTATTCTTGATTTCTTGTTGATATTTTAGGGGTATTTCCTATTTAATATAGTCTTTGAGATCACTTGATTTAAACTTAGGATATAAACTCATCCATTCAATTTGATTAAAATTCAAACTCAAATTCAAATTGTTCTAAATTCAAATAATTCAAATCATTCAAATAATTTAAACACTAATGTTTCAAAATTGTTTAATTACCAAATTATTCCAATTATCAAATCATTCAATTTAAACTCAAAGTCTAGTTGCGAACAATATTTTGTTTCAAGTGTTGAAGTGAATCCCTTCGATCCAATAACACCAGAGGGCATGTCGAAATTTCACTCTCTTCTAATCTCGATCTCTCTCTCTTTACTAAAACATCGACGAAACCTCGATCAGATTCATCCTTCAGGTCTGATGAGATCATCCAGTTATACATGTCTAACTTGCAGAAGTGAGATCATCAATTCTGTGCTTTGGATACTCACCCCTCTTCGAGTTCGAGATACCTAGTTGATTTCTCTCAAATCACTTACAGACTTGAGGTTAGACTTGTTAAGATTTAGTGTTTGTCACAACCAATTATGATTTGTGTAACCAGATGATTTGTTTTCATAAGATACTTCTTATAGAGATCACTCCCATTGTCCTCTTGATCAGATGATCTAGTCCTATTTCATCGTGTCAAGTGAAACATTGGTCACTTTGGTTTGTTTAAACTTTCGCGCCAAAATTTCCCGTACTTTTAGATGCATGCTTTGCAAATGCACATATTATATTTAGATCCTTATAACTTCCCAAACACTGGGACGTTACAGTATCTCCCCCTTAACAAGAACTTCGTCCCGAAGTTCAACCTCTCTCACGGAAAGATAGGTAGAGAGAACTTCTGTAGACCGTTGAATCTTCACAACTGTTTCTTGTGTTGACCTTGACATGTGTATCCTCTTGTCTTGATTGTTCACCTTCCACTGTCTTGTATGATAATCTAATAGTATTTCAGTTGTTAGGACAACTCTGTCTTGTTACTAGGCCTTCCTAATAGTCTCACAAAGAACACGTGGTATTTCCACCATATAGTGGATACCAGGTTTCATTCTCCGATGAATAGGTATGGTTTCCTAACTCTCACAACTTTCTGAAGAACAATTGGTACATCCACCAGGTGATGAATAACCAATAAGATTCTTCCGGTATACTGGATATTGTCTATGGTTTGGACTCCATTTGGTTCAGTTTAATGGTCTGAAGATAAAGAATTTTCAAAGAAACTTGTACAAAGTAGTGTACATTGACTTAGACTCAATTATTAGTGAAAATATCTTTGAGTTTCCTCGAGTTTTAACTTTTTCCTACAAGTGAATACAACCTATTCACTAGTTACTTCATATGGTCCTTCTATAACATTGGGTTTGGCGTTCTATGGGACAATTATATAAGTTTATTTATCAACTTCTACATGTTTCCTTCTAGGTTATAACTACCCATGTTATTTTCCTGGCATGATTTGTGGTAGCTCACCATGTGTTGATGTAGTAGCTCACCAAAACCAAGCAAGATGTGGAATGTGGTCCATTCCCATCAGTGGCTTCATTGACTTCTGCCTTCTGGACTTTCTAGTCTTCCAGAGCGTTGGTGGTTACTTCCATCAGCTGACATTTCAGACCGCTCTCATTCTAATCCTATACCCTCTAGACCAGTAGCATCAAGATAGAACTCAATGTTTGCACATGCATATGCACATCCAGTTCCAACTTCATGCACAGATCTAGTCAATCAAAGATCCAAATAAGATCCAATAAATCCCAAATGCAGTTATATAACACTCATGCATCAAGAGCCCGTGAAATAATTGTACTTTGAGTAGAACATCTCAAGTACCAAGGCTCTTAAATGCTATACACTACAAGTAGATATATATATCTTACCTTGTTATCCTAGTCTACACAACCACTCTTTGCCCAGGTAATTACTCCAATTGCATGCCTTACTACAATGGAATAAACCAAGACAAAATGTTCCTAGAGTAGTTGTTGTCTAACTTGGTTCCACATAGTACTAAGTACCATGTAAATTGAACTACTTCATTTTGGTTATTATAAACTTCTCATGGCATCTGTTGATCCTTCATGTAGTTGATCACATCGTAGGAGTAGTAATGTAGCTTCCATCAGTTTATGCCTTCTCCTAATTCTATTCTATACTATAATGATTCACCTCTAGACTTAATAGCCAAGGATATGGTAGATACCCCTTAGTTACCATGGCTTAATGAAAGTTCATGATTCTAAAACATTCTTTATTGTTGATTCTTATGCTTACTCTATACGATGTTCCACTCCATCCTATCCATTCATAGAATGGGGTAATCATAACTGTGAATTAATCATCTCTGACCATGTCAAAACTCTCCTTTTCACAATAGCACTAATACATGCTAGACTTCTAACTATTCATTCCTAGGTATAAGATAATAGATAAGTAGGTTTACTCAGGTGGAGTAAGAATAATTCTATACAAGTATGATTATATCATCCTCGAGTGAATGATCATCATAGTTGTAGGAAATATGGTTTAGATCAGATGGCTTCCTATAATCTTTACCAACCTACAGATCTCCTAAAAGGTTTTAAACCTAAGGTCGCTTCGCTCTGATACCACCTGTGGTGACCCAGCACACCACTGCATGTGTAGTGCGCAAGTCGGTGACATAATACTCACAGAAGGACTTATCCGTGAATATTACATCTCTCAGAGTGGTACAACAGAAACACAGCAGGACCAGGCAAAACTATAGGATACAAACTTCATTACAAAATCTTGAGAATCTCCTTAACGAATCAAGAAGATCTCCTGCAAAAGAAACATCAGAAGAAGCAATTCGAAGCTCCAAGCCGGAGAAGAACTCTAGCTCAGAACTAAACCACTACGGCTGATGTCAGCCCTAAAATATGGCTAGTAAATGCTAAATCCAAGAATGGTTTCTACCTACATCTAGATATCTTGTTCTCCACCAGTGTTGTGGATGATGATATCCTATCGACTAAGTAGTAGCTCAATCCACGTAGCTTCTTCAGGCAGCGATGGCTTCTCGATGACGACTTCAATAGGCTTCAACCCTAAGCAGGGGGTTAAACGGGATAGAATGAGTAACGAGCGTTACTCAGCAAGTTCATGATATATAGTGGGTGGTTGATGCACTAACTACAGCTTTAGACTCGAAAGAGTCATAAAGTAATACAAGGTTTTCGTAAAATCTTTCTTCAAGAGGTTGCTTTTAATTCTGAAAACTATGCCCGCCAGATCTTCACAGGGTTAGAACTTTCATGGAGTTGCCTTTCCTACGGCGTTCGCAGCTCCTTCCCGGAACAAGGGGTAACATGTCACATCCTTTTACACTCTGCGGAGGTGCGTTACTTTACCCATGGACGACCAAGACCATGTTGCACAACCAGGCGTACGTTCCTGTCCACTCCCACTTAGGTGTGGGGCCCGGTTGTTGGTCCAAGCCAAACCGTGCTTCTCCGCACAACGCATGCCCACCCATTTCTGCCAGTAGGTTGAACGCCTGATTCCACCCCTCACGATGGAGATCTACGCGCCCCTGGCAGACACTCATAGACCCCAGAGTCCGTGGGACGTAAGGGCTCCCACCCATGTGCATGTAGTCTCGCAAGACCTACAGCGTACGTCTCTGGCGCATCCGTTGACATGCGAATGAGAAAAGTATCACGGTTGACTTACTCCCCCCATAGAAGATCCATGGTCAACGCGAATTTACGGCGCAAGAATCCTGACGGCATTTGTTGTTAATTCCTAGGTAATACTTTCCCATGCAGATGGAACCTTCCTTTGACCTATTCATCTTACCATGGTTCCATCCGCCCACCAAACAGAACACTACCACTCGGGTAGTCATTCAATTAGTCATATTATTATAAAAATAGGATCATGCATTCTTTTGAGAATAGGTGATAATTCTGTAGGGTTTTTGCAACTAGTTTGTTATGAGATACTGCAAAGGATATGAACAAGTGATGAACTTGCCTGAGATTGAAATAACAATAATAATCCAGGTCTTCGGGGTCAAGGGTCACGTATAACATCCTGACATCTGAAAGATAGCAAAGTAGTCCCGGTAAAGACTACAGAAACACTGGCAGCATGATACATGCATAATAATGAGATGCATCGTGAAATTCCCTGGAAAATACCCCAACTTACAAATGTAAGCCATGTTTATTACGACGACTTATTCACAAGAGTTTTAGGTGAATTGTTTTGTTATTTGTGGTGATGTTGTTATTACTGGTTTTAGACTCACATGGTTTTCACTTTTACTTACCAAGCCATTTTTATTATGTTTAGGTTATAAATAGTTATCACCTGATTAAACTTGAGAATACTATTATATGGAAAACAACTAATGAAAACATAATGAACACATTTGATTTTAGGTTATAAAGTGTAGAGCTAATAACATCAATTTTATTTGAAAAATGAGGAACTAATACATATAACTCTTTCATCAATAATACTTTTCTTAATAACTAGTGATGGTAGGTTTTAGTTGGTGTGAAATCACGAGGGTTTTAGTAATACAGAAAATAATGTTATGGCAGTTATTTCTGGTTATAATGGAACATTATAGAATTTTATAATACTTTTGGAAACATGTTAATAAGTTGGATAAAATGTTTTATCTTAGGCATATTTGAATTGGAAATTCTTTTCTCGTTAACTGGTCATATCATTCAATGTCTTCTGAAAATATTTGAAATTATTATTTTATTAATTTTAAATGAACTAATGATTAGGCAAAGCATGGCACATAACAACTTGGTTAAATAACTTAGAAAACATCATACATTAGTTATATTTGTTATTTGAAGTATGTTGGCATATAACTTGTATTATTCTGATGTTATGAATTATTTATTATTTTTCCAATATTTATTGTTATTATTATAACTTATTTGATTGTTTTCACAGAAAATATTTGTTAGGAAATATTTTGGAATTACTCAAAATCTTTAAATAATGTTGAAAGAATAAATTATACTTTATTAAATAGTTTAGAATATTTCTAAACCTTATTATCAAAGTTTTCTTATTAAAATATTATTTTGTATCCATAATTTTAAGACTATAAGTATTATTGGATTATTCTTTCTTAATTTTAATATACAACCAATTTACTAGTTTCTAAGAATTAGTTATATTGCCAAGATTTGAGGTTTGTAGAATTTTATTTATCGTTTTCTATTATTTTCTGATTTTTTATTTGAGATTTAGGCAATTACTATTATGTCCCTAGGGCTGACATGTGGGGTCCATGGGTTAGGGTTGAACCCAACCCACTGGTCCGATCCGGACCAGACCGGACCAGACGCTCCCGAGCCCCCCATCTCCCCTCTTCCCCTTCCCCTGCGCGTGGCGACGCAGAGGCGATTCCCTCGCCTCCACCCTCTCCGGCGATTTCTTCCGCCCCTCTCAATCCCTCTCCTCCACCGCGCTCAAGCGCCGCTGCTTCTCCTTCCTGCCCTCTACTCCGCCTCCCTCCTCGATCTGAGTTTCTGGTGGTGTGGCTCCCGTGGCAACCACGAACCCTAACCCTAGGTTTCGGTACCCGGGTGCTCCTCCACTTCTCCGGTGGCTTTGGGCTCCTCGATGCGGCTCATGGAGACTCCTGGAGATTGGGCTGCTGCTGCTGCTTCTCCACGGTGGCTATGGTTGCGGATGGCTGCGGTGTCGATGCGCCGCCGCCGGGACGGCCTTCTGGGCAACCGTGGCGTGTCCCTGTGCTTCGCTCCACCAACTGGCCGTGGTCACCACGAAGGTGACCACCTGTAAGTACTCCACTCCCTCTGCCCCCCGATCTCTCTCTCTCTCTTCCCGATTCCTTCTTCCCCTTTTTCTCTGGAGTGACTATGATGCCTATGTGCTTACTGATGTACTCCGTTCATCAGAATATAAACGTGCCTGTGCTCATGTGATTACTTGGTTGGACTCTCTCAGTGTGGTTAACTGAAGATTTTCTTCAGTTAGGTCATTTGGTGACTGCAGCTAATTCCTTCTCTATGTAGCTGATAAAATTTCCGGTTAAATGTTGTGGGTGCTCTGCTCCAGTACTTAGTAGCTGCTGGCTGGTTGGTGTGTATGATTTCGGGTGGCTTTTACTGTTGGATCAAAATGATCCTATGATTATTTGATTTACTCCAGTGGTATATATTGGAAAAGTGGATGTGTGGTGTGGTAAAAAATGTCTTGCTGGTCTCCTGGACATGCGTATGTATTGTTTTGGGATGATGATTCCTGATGTTTTGTGCCCAAGTGCTCAATGGTTTGATTGACTGCATTTTGAGGTGCTCCTTTAGGATGTGCCCAGATTTTGATCATGCACAAAATGAGTATTGCTGTGGTATGATCTAGGGTTTGGAAATTTGTCCCCTCTTTGCCATTTAACTGATAAGAACATGTTACTTGCTTGATTTGCCCTTAAACAATATTTTTATCTGATAAGAACAGTTGCTTCCCTCTTGATCAAACCCCTGGCCAATGATGCAAAGACTGAGGCCCTACTTTTATTTAAGAACAGATACTGTGCTTGAGCTAAATGCTAATCTGTGATGTTGGTTAATTCTTGGGCATCTCTATATACCTACTGGTGGGTGCTACTCTGAACCTTAGGGTTCAGAGGATGTGCCACCATGTCCCTCTCATGTTTCTAAGGAACAATTAACTTGGTGAGTTGTGTTTGAGGTACCAACCTGGATGGTTCTTGGTGCCCAGCAACTATACTATGAATTGTTTGGTTGTTATATTTGATAAGAACAGATTAATACTTGTGGAATTGCCCTTAGGCCCATGATGTTGTTCTGAGGCATTTTTCTTAAGATAAGAACAGATACTATGTTACCTTTTAATTCCCTAGGATGATTTTAGCATAGCAATTCTATGCTAGACTGAGGGAAACAAACCCCAGCCCCCTATCTGTGCATAACCTAGCAAGATCCCTTGTTAGGATGTGTGTAGATATCACCTTTTGGGTGTTCCTGTTGTGGCTGTGATTTCCTGATGGACCTTGGCTTCCTGTTCTACTTCTCCTTGAGCTATATCCCTTGCTCAGCTTGTGATCCTGTTGCTGTTGTGATCCAGGCCTGCTCCTCCAGCTCCAAGCTTGGACTTGTTGTGATCTTGCTGGATGTATTACCTGTTGATCAATTCCCAGTAGGGATTTAGGTGGTTTGGTTTGTGGTTCTATCTGTGTTGCTGGAGCTGTGTAGCTCGAGCAGTGAACAGGGGAAAATGATCTTGGTCTCCCCTCTCTTGCGGCTGATGTGGTATTTATACCACATCAGAGGTCTTGACAGCACCAAGATGTGCTGGTGAGTGTGCTGTGTGCTTGTGTGCTGGATGGGAAGATATTTCCTGGGAATGGTGCTCGGTTTGCACTTGGTCTTATCCTGATGCTATACTTATTTTTGGCTTGCCACTTGTATTACCTGATACTTGCCTATGAAGTTACACTGAGATATTTTTCTGATCTGAACAGATACTTACTTGTCTAAGCCTAAACTCGATGATGCGATTAGCAGTGCATCTCACTGCCAAGCTGAGAGTACTAATTCCCCCACTAATCTTTTTTACTTTTCTTTGCTTTTCTTATTGATTTTGCAGGTACAGAAGATTAACAATTGAAGACTTATTAAGCAAGAAGTAGTATAGGAATTTCTTTTTTGTAATTGTCAACATGTAATTTTCTATTTGTTGAATCATGTAATAACTTTGTATTATTAATTGATTATCAATAAAGTTTATTCTTTTATAATTTCCTTTTAATCCTTTGTAACAAACTTTGTAATATTCATATTATTATCAATAAAGCATATGTGTTTTCTTTTAGTATTCTTGATTTCTTGTTGATATTTTAGGGGTATTTCCTATTTAATATAGTCTTTGAGATCACTTGATTTAAACTTAGGATATAAACTCATCCATTCAATTTGATTAAAATTCAAACTCAAATTCAAATTGTTCTAAATTCAAATAATTCAAATCATTCAAATAATTTAAACACTAATGTTTCAAAATTGTTTAATTACCAAATTATTCCAATTATCAAATCATTCAATTTAAACTCAAAGTCTAGTTGCGAACAATATTTTGTTTCAAGTGTTGAAGTGAATCCCTTCGATCCAATAACACCAGAGGGCATGTCGAAATTTCACTCTCTTCTAATCTCGATCTCTCTCTCTTTACTAAAACATCGACGAAACCTCGATCAGATTCATCCTTCAGGTCTGATGAGATCATCCAGTTATACATGTCTAACTTGCAGAAGTGAGATCATCAATTCTGTGCTTTGGATACTCACCCCTCTTCGAGTTCGAGATACCTAGTTGATTTCTCTCAAATCACTTACAGACTTGAGGTTAGACTTGTTAAGATTTAGTGTTTGTCACAACCAATTATGATTTGTGTAACCAGATGATTTGTTTTCATAAGATACTTCTTATAGAGATCACTCCCATTGTCCTCTTGATCAGATGATCTAGTCCTATTTCATCGTGTCAAGTGAAACATTGGTCACTTTGGTTTGTTTAAACTTTCGCGCCAAAATTTCCCGTACTTTTAGATGCATGCTTTGCAAATGCACATATTATATTTAGATCCTTATAACTTCCCAAACACTGGGACGTTACACCCGGATTGGTTGGCTAACCCGGTTCTGGTGATGAAAAAGACCAACGAGTGGAGGATGTGCATTGACTTCACTAGTCTCAACAAGCATTGCCCAAAGGATCCGTTCGCGCTCCCAAGGATAGATCAGATTATAGACGCAGTAGCTGGAAGCGATCTGTTATGCTTCCTGGATGCATATTCCGGGTATCATCAGATTAAGCTCAAAAGGGAGGATTGGGAGAAAACATCATTCATAACCCCGTTTGGGGCCTTTTGTTATAAAACTATGACGTTTGGGTTGAAGAACGCTGGCGCAACTTACCAACGGTGTATTCAAAAGTGCTTTGAGGACCAAATCGGACGTAACGTCCATGCTTATGTGGATGACGTGGTCATCAAGACTAGGAAGGCGGAGACATTTATCGATGATCTAAAGGAGACATTCAAAAACCTGAGGAGGTACCAGATGAAGCTTAATCCAACGAAGTGCGTGTTCGGAGTTCCGGCTGGGAAATTACTCGGCTTCATAGTTTCCGAGAGAGGAATTGAGGCAAATCCAGATAAAATCAAGGCAATCCAGAGTTTGAAAAAGCCGGAAAACTTGAAGCATGTTCAAAAGCTCACGGGCTGTGTAGCAGCCTTGAGCCGATTCATATCTAGACTCGGAGAAAAAGCAATACCCTTGTATCGGCTCTTGCGGAAATCGGATAAATTCGTATGGGACGAAGAGGCAGATGAAGCGTTTGAAGCACTAAAGAAGCAATTATCTGAAGCACCAGTACTAGCGGCGCCGGGTCCTAAAGAGCCTATGTTGCTATACGTGGCAGCTGGCCCCCGAGCCGTTAGCGCAGTGGTTGTCGTGGAACGCAAAGAGGACGGGAAAGGTTACCCGGTTCAGAGGCCGGTTTATTACGTCAGTGAGGTATTATCAGAAGCAAAGAGCGCTATCCGCATTGGCAAAAGTTGGTGTTCGGGGTCTTTATGGCTAGCCGGAAGTTGAAGCCGTATTTCCAAGAGCATCCGATAACAGTGGTTAGTTCAATACCAATGTCGGATATCATCAGAAACTCGGACGCGACGGGAAGAATAGCCAAATGGGCGATAGAGATGGGGGATTATCATATCAACTACGAACCCAGGTCAGCAATCAAGTCTCAAGCTTTAGTTGATTTCGTTAACGACTGGACACATACAGGCATGACTGCAACGGTTCCAAATTCCGAGTCATGGATCATGCACTTCGACGGATCAAAGCAGTACGAGGGATCAGGAGCTGGGGTGGTGCTAACATCACCCAAAGGAGACAAATTGAGTTACGTGCTACAAATTCACTTCGACTGTTCCAACAACGTGGCCGAGTATGAGGCCCTATTGCATGGCTTAAAGGTAGCCAAAGAGATGAACATCAAGAGGATACGGTGCTTCGGAGATTCGGACCTTGTGGTACAGCAGGTGTCAGGAACGTGGGATAGAAAGGACGCAACTATGGCGGCATACCGCAGGGAAGTTGATAGGGTAGCAGGATGTTTTTCCGGGTATGAGGTGGAGCATATAGACAGAAGAAAGAACGAGGCAGCCGACGCCCTCGCCAGACTCGGCTCGCGCAGAGAGCCGGTTCCACCTAACGTTTTCCTGGACGAATTATGGCGACCATCAGTTAAAATCGAGTCAGAGGAGGAATTGGCAAATCAAGACTCGGATTCAGGGCTCGTAGCCACTGTACGTACTATTCCCGAGTGGACAGAACCGTTTTTGGCCTACCTATCACGAGGCGAGTTACCACAACAGGAGGTATTAGCAAGGCAAATTTTGAGGCGAGCAAAGGGGTACTCTATCATCAATGGGGAATTGTACAAAAGAAGTGCAGCAGGAGTCTTTTTGCGCTGCGTAGCGCCGGAAGAAGGCAGACAGATTCTCAAGGAAATCCATGAAGGCGACTGTGGACATCATGCGTCCACAAGGTCTCTTGTGGCTAAAGCTTATCGACACGGGTTTTTCTGGCTCACGGCCCTAACGGATGCGGAGCGATTGGTAGCAAGGTGTGACGGATGTCAAAGGTACGCTCGCCAAACCCATGTGCCGGCTATGGAGTTGCGGACTATCCCGTTAACTTGGCCGTTTGCCGTCTGGGGTATGGACATGGTTGGCCCCTTCCATATGTCACCATGCAAGAAAACACATCTTTTGGTGGCCATTGATAAGTTTACCAAGTGGGTTGAGGTTATGCCAGTTACTAATTGCGAAGCAGCTACAGCAGTCAAGTTCCTGAAAAGGATTATCTACCGGTTTGGGTACCCCCACAGCATAATT
Source organism: Alopecurus myosuroides (assembly GCA_028641055.1). Taxonomy (NCBI): domain Eukaryota; kingdom Viridiplantae; phylum Streptophyta; class Magnoliopsida; order Poales; family Poaceae; genus Alopecurus; species Alopecurus myosuroides. The sequence goes on along the minus strand of CM054060.1, from coordinate 244,497,961 downwards.
ACCGACAATGGAACCAACATGTCCCTTGGTGAGATGGAGAAGTTTTGTGGCAACAGTGGAATCCGGCTCGATGTGGCATCGGTGGCTCATCCCCAGGCCAATGGACAAGTGGAGAGGGCAAACCAAGAATTGCTTCGCGGATTAAAACCACGATTGCGAGTTCCCTGTGTCAGGGCCGCTGGTGCATGGGTCGAGGAACTTCCTTCTGTGGTTTGGGGTATCAACACTACACCTAACAGATCCACTCAGATGACACCCTTCTTCATGGTCTATGGTGCGGAAGCAGTGTTACCAAGTGATATTATTCACGATTCGCCTAGAGTATCAGCTTACGTCGAAGTAGAGAACGAAAAAACCCGGCAGGACGCCGTAGATATGTTAGAAGAGCAAAGAGAACAAGCCCTGGAAAGATCAGCCATATATCAGCAAGATCTACGGAGGTATCATAGCCGGCGTGTGAAGACCCGGGTATTCCAGGAAGGAGACTTGGTTCTGCGTCTGGTACAGTCAAACGAAGGAAAACACAAATTATCACCACCATGGGAAGGACCATTTATCATAAGCCGGAGCCTACATAACGGATCATATTATTTGATAGATGCAAGGGAAGAATCGGCTACAGTCAATGACACCGCACACACCACTTCATCTATGCAAGAAAGAGATAGACCATGGAACGTGGCTCAGCTGCGTCCGTATTATACTTAGTAAAGACTATATTGGCAAGTGGAATTGCACGATGTAATAGGCAGCAGGTTTTCTGACGTACTCTTTTCCTATCCAGGGCACCTTTGGGGACTGGACGGGTTTTTAATGAGGCGGCTCGCTGACCTACATTTTTCATATCAAGTAAAGAGATGGTTATCAAGAAAAGAGATGGTTGTTATCAGTTTTTCATATCAAGTAAAGAGATGGATATCAAGAAAAGAGATGGTTGTTATCAGGTTATGTATTCTCAGTACGATGCGTATATCTAGGTCTTGGGGGCTGGTCGCTTAAATAGCACAGTTACAAACTCAAAGACCCGGCCATGATGCCTATGAGTTATAAGGGCCGATTACTCGCAAACGAGTACGGCTACAATCTTATAACCGGACAAAGAAGTCCAAATTTCTTGGCTACTCTTACTTAAGCTCGATGTGACTCGCATTAAAGTGGCATGATTTGTTCGCTTACGATGGCAGTTAGTCATGAAACCCGACGGGAATTGGCTGGCTACGTCTTCGTATTGATGTAACAACATGGTATCCACGCGAAAGCCGGCTTACAGTACAAGACAGTCAAAAGGGTCATCTAAACCACAAGTTATGCAGAGTACAAGGCTGAATAGCTGGAAACTCAATGACTATTAAGCATAACTTCAAAACCGATGTGAAACAACTCATGGATCTTTGTGAAAATAGCAATAAGCATTTTGTTCCCTTTTCAAGATCAAGTGTCCTAGGCTCGGCAATCCGGGCCCGGTAGCTTGAAATCTTGAAAAGAACTAGCTTACTTGTATAGTTGCAAAAATCCAAATATCCGAGTCTTGGGGACTTGGGGACTTCGAAGCAAAATCCGCTTGTCAATACCCATGAGACCCGGAAATTGAGTTTTCACAAAAGGAGCAATAAATAAAACCAGATATCGAGAACAGATGAGCTTAAACTTAAAAAGGTCGGAACAGGCATCGAGTATATCAAGGCCTTAGTGTGCATTACAAAATACTGGTGAAAAAATATCAAAGGTGCACAGGCGCACCGCCTAAAAAATGACTGTTTCAAAAAGTATGACGACCGACTGACGCTTAAGAAGAGGCATTGGAAACCATATATCACTCGGCGCCCATCTTGGCCTTACCCTTGCCATCATTGGTGGTAGCAGCAACACCCGGATCGGCGGCGCCAGCCCCTGCAGGGGGCGGAACGACTGATGTTGAGGCAGCAGGAGCAGAGCCGGCTTCAGCTTGTTTCTTGGCAGCCTCCGCCCTTATCGCAGCAGCTTCCTCCTTCCACCGAGCCAGCATGTCATACGGCTCAGGAAGATCCGACTTAATTACTTTATCGGCAGAATCATATGCTGGAACAAGTATGTTAACATCCAGTTCATCAGCAATTACGCTGGCCGGGTAACGGACCTCCTTCTGGACGGCCTGGAAATCCTTTACTGAAAACTTGGATCCGTCAAGCTTGAACTCTGGGAAGCCGCCCATAAGCTTCGCTAACTCGAGCTTGGGGAGATAAGCTTTCGCAAGTGCAAGCCCCCGGGTCACTCCAACCCGGCAAGATGAGCGCTTCCAGTGCCGAATCCACTCGGGAATAGTGGATAGGGCGTCCAACAGCCTCTTCAGGTCAACATGTCCTCTACCCGGACACCGTAACTCGTCAAGGATCCATCTGGTCCCGGCACATAGCTGCTGGATAGCACTCTTTATGGTTTTCAGCTTGGCAATGTCGTCTTCATCCGGCATGGCTTCGTCCGGGCCTGAAGTAAAATGAAGATATAAGTCGGAAAACTTTTGCTGTTTGTCAAAAGGATAAAACCGGAGAAGGAAGCATACCAAGCAAAGAACGATAGGTGTCAGATATTTCGACGGAAAGGCTTGTCAGGTCATCTTCGGCTTGGTGAGCCCTTCTTCGGTACTTCTTCATTAATTGCCTATTCCTCCTGGCTTCAGCCTCGGCTGCTTCACGTAAAGATATCTCCTTTTCAACGAGCTTGGCGGCGTCCGCAAGTTTCTCCTCGTATTGAGTCACGAAAGACTGCATGGATGTTAAAAAAGCATTAGTCAGGTAGAAGAGCACAGTTATCAGTCATTGGTATAATAAAAGTACCGAGCAAGTCATGAATGAACTCCCTCGGAACTTGGGGACTGGACAAAGGTACAAGCAACATTAATCGAACTTACCTCGTGTTTGGTTATTAAAGACCCCAAGATGTTTTCCTCGTTAGCCCTTAAGGCGCGCAGGGTTTCTAGCATCTGGGCAAAAGTTAACTCCTCGGAGCGAGTCCCGGAAGAGCCGGCAGCTTGATCATCTGGTAGGGGGGTTCTCCTTGCATTTGGAGTGGAGACCCGGACAGTCTGAGTGTCCGGGTTGGGAGGGCTCATCCTTGTATCTAGAATTTCTATCTCTTCGTCTACTGGTTCCGATAAGGAAGGAGATCCGACGGTTTGGGAAAGTGGATTGTTCAGAGGGCCTTGTTCCCGGTTAGTGGTCGCATCACCACCAGTTGCGGCGTCTGCGTCGTCAGTCGGCTTCTCCACCGGGAGGTTATCCGTTTCTGTGTTTTCCGGGTCACTGACGGTGACCTGAGCGCTGAAAGAAAGATGAAAAAAGGCAGTTATTAATGATGACGGCGGCTCGGATGAAAGTTCGTTAGATGCAAAAAGAAATAGTAAGGCAAAAACTTACCCGGCATTTACGGTGTAATCCGGTGGGAGCTCGCCACTGGAAGCAGACGAGGTATTCGCAGGAACCACTAGTGGAACCCGGAATTGCCCGGCACGTGGGTGGTTAGGAGAAGGGTGGCGCTGAGGAGAGTTGGAAGAACGAGATGGAGGAGCACTGCCACGAGGGACCGAGGGGGCGGAGATGCCCGGGTTAAGTGGATCTTCACCTGGGGAGCTCCGAGTTACTCTACGCTTGGCTGGGAAGGAATCCTTCAAGCATGATGAATTTGATAATTGATGGTTAAGTCGTCGCATGACGTCAAAGGAGTAAGGTTCAGAGGATAATGAGGAAAAAGGAACCTTGGACACTGTCCCCCTGCCTTTCCTCTTGGCCCCGACTGTTGCCTCTGGGTCAGACTCGGTTCTCTCCGGGTCGTCTTCATTGTTTCCACCCTCGTCCTCTAGCCCTGCGAACCGGGTGTGCATTCATTGGAAAAAAGACAGACGAGAGGAAAGTAATGCAAGTAAAAATATGCAGATCCTGAGTGAATACCTTCACTATCGTCAGTCGCCTCGTCCTCCTCTTCCGGGTCTCTGGAGGGGGGGAGTGGTTCAACTCTCCAGAAAGGGTCATCAGCCTGAGGTAAAAAGGTAAGATTAAAGGCTTAGAAGCAGTATCGAGTTGAAATGTGGAAACAAGCTATGAGCGCCGGGTATTACCGCTGGAGCTGGATTTTCCCGGGTAAACGGAGGTAACCCGGCGATGCCCTTTATCGCCTCCAGTTTCTCCGCCAAGAAGCCCTTGATAGTCTTTATAGTATCACCGGTCGCAAAGCTCTTGGTGGAGTAGCGGAGCGCGTCTGTGGTGTGCCCCGAATACTCGCACATCAATTTGGCGCGAACGGAATTAGGTTGGATTCGGAAATCGACCCAAGTTTTTATTAAATTGAGCCCTAGGAGGCCCTGGGCTGAGAGAATGGCTATCTTGGCTAGCGAAGGAAGGATTGCCTCCCTATCTGAGTCTGATGCGAAGGCATTGAAAGACTCGGAGAGCTTGAGGGGGGCCTCTGAGTAACCCGGCAGCTTCTTTTCGCTGTCGGGGGAGGTATCGTGGCAGTAAAAGAAGGATAGCTGCCAATGTTTAACGTGGGAGTGCAGGTTGAGGGTTGGCATCAAAGAATCCTTACGGCGTTGGATGGATACCCCGCCGCAAGTGAGAAGCGCTCCGTCGCCGCTTTCGCGGCACGGCTTGCACTGGAATAACTCAATGAAAAGAGTCAGACTCGGTGGCATGCACAAGTACGACTCAGATAGAACAATGAAGTGGGTAATGTTTAACATGGAGTTAGGCCCTATGTCGAACACCCGGAGTCCATAATGATCTAAGACCTCCCTAAAGAAAGGATGACCCGGAGGACGAAATCCCCGGGTCACGTGGTCAACGAAGCAGATTACCTCGTTTTCTTCGGGGGTGGGACGAGTCTCATTACCCGGGACCCTCCAGTGGATGTCTTTTTGAGAAGGGAGGGTTCCTAATTCGGCTAGCTCGTCCAATTTGGCTTTGGTGGTTGTGGAACGCCCCCAGTTGGCAGATATGGTTTGGGTGGTCCTCGTCGGAGCCGGTTGTTTTCCTTGTCGCTTGGGAGCCATGGGGCCAGCCTGCAAAACACAAAGAGAAGAGGCGTGTGAAATAAGACCCGGGAATACTGAGACATCCGAGTATAAAGGTATCAAGAAGGTGCGAAGCCGAGAACTGTCCGGGTATTGAGCACACTTGTGAAATTGTTGGTCACTTACATAGGGAAAGGTATTCGGGGATGACGGATGGTTGCCCATATTTATATCGCAAATGAAATGGCTGGAAAAGGAGGGTTTTTCCGGGTGTTAATGCAATAAGCGGAAAATCGAGGAGAAACGGATCTAGATGGAAATGCTTGCGGATGATTTTTAAGTAAAATTGGTAATCAATGAGGGTTGGAGGATCATTTGTGACTATAGGGCAGATGATTAAAGGAGTTGGCAAGCCTCGAGTCGATCTAATTTGGTGCAATCGGACAAATGACTTGCGGGTTGACCTAGATCCGATCTTGGATAAATTGAAAGTTGTGAGGATTAATTGACTGGTTGCGAGGAGCTTACCGGGGAGATTGGAGTCTAATACGATGGCGACGGGCGGCGTGGCTCGAATGAGAGAAACGGAGGAGCAACGGTGACACTTGACGGTGGCGTAAGGCGACTCAAGGGCGGGCGCGGCCGCTGGTGATCTTGCGTTGGTAACAGGTGCGAGCTCCTCACGGTGGTGTTGCGAGGGTGTTGGGAGCAAGGAAGAAGAGGGGAAGTTGTGGCGTGGTGAGAGGCTTAGGGTTGCCCATTAAGTACTATTTATAAGGCAAGGGTGAGCCTATCCTAACGGCCAGTAGCCGGAAACCGCGGGGTAAAGGTTATCAGCGAAGATCTTGCGAGATATGCGTCGAGTATTGGGCGAGGCATTGGGACAGAAGAAGGAAAGGATTTGCCCCGTAATGACGGGACTGATTATCGAGCATGAGATCTTGGCATTTTTGTTGTAGTCTGGACCTGGGAATTTGAACCTAAATGTCTGGAGGCCAAATCCGGGTTATCACATGGCCACCATGGAGTGAGGCCTAGCCGAATATCAAAACATTTTAACCCGGTCTTCATACGCCCGTATGATCGATATCTTTGCAGGGAATAGCAAGCGCTTCAAGGAGATCCATGAAGTCCAGGCTATTCTGGGGACTACTGACAGGGGGATGCTAACCCGGTATGCCAAGCTCTGAGGAAATAACCCGGCCCGAAGGATGGCGTGCAGGATTCGGCTAAGAATAAAGAAGCTTGTGGAGGCCCAAACTTGTGGGCTTAACGGCCCGAGTTATGGGCTATTGTAAAGGAAAGTTATGGTTAGTGCGCCGTGTTCATGTAGGATCCGGAATATGCCTTGCCGAATAAGTTAGGGGGTACGGGTGCTTTATAAACCGACCCTCAGGTATAGTTTTGCAGAGAGAGATCCAAGAACCCTAGCAATATCGTGTGATATCAAGTATCCAGTGTAAACCCTAAATCGAGTTATTGTATCGAGAATAGAAATCCGGCGACTTCGATTGCCGGCTGTCAGATCAAGTTGTACCATGTCTTCTCTTGAGCTAAACCCTCTCCCGAACGCCTGTGTCGACTTGCCCCAAGATCAGTTACCCCTGGTAACATCTGCCGTGATTATCCCACGACAATACCCAAAACGTGGAAGCCTCCATTGCCAGGAAATTTGAAAATTAATGTTGATGCTTCATTTTCCAAGTCTACGTTTACAGGAGGTACAGGTGTTTGTATTCGAGACCATTTGGGTAAGCTAAAGCATGCTCAATCAACATGGCACGATTATGCTGTTAGTCCTGTTATTATGGAAGCCATTGCGATTAGGGATGGCATAAGATTAGCTTTGGATCGTGGTCTCAGACAAGTGGAGATAGAATCGGACTCGTCTCAAATTGTCACAACGTGGAAGTCTATGAGTTTCAGCAGATCGGAGGTAGCTGCTATACTGCTGGAAATTAATGAGCTAGTGGGTAATCTAGATAGTTTTACTCTTTCCTTTGTACCTAGGGGGGCTAACGAACTTGCTCACCTCTGTGCAAATTATTGTATCCCAGATAGGAGACATTGTCTTTGGGTGAATTACACCCCCACCTTTCTTGATGTCTGTATCAGAAAGGATTGTAAACCCGACTGAGTTTTGGAGGCAGCAAGTTTGTTGACGCTTTCTTTTCCTTCCAGGGTACCTAAGGGGACTGGAAGGTTTTTAATGAGGCGGGCTTGCTTGCCTAATATATAGTTTGAAATTCAAAAAAAATTGTTTTACTCGATAAAAATCCTTTAAAGTACACAAAATCGAAAAAACCCGAATTCGAGGTACTTCTAGTCCAAAATTGAGGGGAGTGCTTTTTTTGAGATAGGAGAGTGCTTATCACAAGCTTGGTTAACATTTTTTAGTGTTATTGTATACTCTTTCCGATTTTAAAATATTTGATTTTTATTTGTCCAAATATGAATGTAAGTAAGTATTTCAGGAGTGAGGGAGGAGTGGAAGTTTTTTTTTTCAGCATAAGTTGGAGAGGTTGGTAAATTTGGTGTTCGGGACTAGGGAAGCCCAAACAAACTGGCGGGCCACATCTTTCGGTATGCGTCTGCTCAACGGCTTCATCCGCTGCCATCCGATCTACTTCTCGAGTCTTGACGGCCCGACAAGACAAGGACCCGCACAAGGCCCCTGAAACTTCAGCGAGGACGATGAACAGCTGCGCCGGCGGTGGCCGCCGGCCTCGCGCCGTCTTCATGGCCTTCGGCACCTACGGCGACGTCTTCCCCATCGCTGTATGCCCGTCCCCCCCCCCCCCCTCTCTCTCTCTCTCTCTTGTGCGGTGCGTGTACTACTCAGGTGAATAACACACTCTTTTTTTTTTGTGAATAACACACTCCTCTCGCCACTCACATAAAGTGAAAGTGGGGAGTGATGAAATTCCACCTGAGTTCTAGAGCATCTAGCACATGATTGTTGTTTTCATTCGCTCCACCTATTACTGAGTAGTTGAGACTTGAGAGCTCCAGATTAAGCCATCAAATCGATATAAATCTCTGCTGTTGTAGATTGAGAGTCTTGGAAATACTGGATGTGCAGTAGTAGTATAAACTTCGTAAAAGAAAAAAATCAAGACGGCAATTTTTCCCTTACCAGATCACTATACTTTCAATTTGAGGAGCCCCTTTCTTCTTCTTAGGCGCTTGCAGGGGCGTTTGCTAATGACCAACAACAGTATACTGTGGTGTTCATCACTCATTCAGCACACCAGGTCCGAATCTTGTGAAATTAGAACAGTTGAATCATGCGAAAACTTGTTCATGGTTTGCCTCATATAGCAAATTTTGACGCAGAGTTTGTCAGCGCATCTAGCAGCCAGTAATGTTAGGTGCATGGGTGTGTCGAGCCCACCTGTCCTTGCTGCTGAACAACTTGAGAATATCTCATGTAAGTGCTATGGATTTAAGCAACACTGTGTTAAATACAGTTTTGGAATCATATTTGTTTTTCCAATGTGATTTATGATGCAGCTCTGTTTCTTAGATAATTCTGTTCGATCCAACGCTGAGCATGAGTCCTTTTCACGGCGGAAAGAGACCATTCAGATGGAGCACAGGGAAGAGTGCTTAGCTTCTGTGGAAGAAGTGTTTGGAAATGATCTGAGCATTCCTAGTGACTTTATTGTAATCAATTTCTTCGCCCTGGTGAGGACCTCACTAACAGCGTAATCATCATCTTTCTTTAAGTCAAGTAGCAGGCCTCATGTTTCAAATTTCGGCTACAATTTGTGCAGCTTAATGCTCTGGTCGGCACTGATATAGTATGGAAATCCCGCGATACAATTCATATCGAACCTATAGAAAATTAGTGTTTCAGCAGGGCAGCATTCACTAGAACAGATTCAGGACAATATTAGTCAGTCAGTTCTGTGTGGGAATGAATGCAACCATGAAATGCATTATGTGGACATAATTTGAGTTTATCTCATGATTTAGGAAGGTTGGCATCTTGCAGAATTGTTTCAAGTTAAGTGCATCATTGCTGCTCCCTATTTTGTTCCATATAGGTAACTTGGACTATGTTGTCTTCAATTCTTCTGGAAGATGTTATCTTTTAATGAATTTATAAGGGGATTGCACACTCATTTTGCTATCTTCTTCCCTACTCTGTTTTATTTACGTTCTTGCATTTTCTTGTGCAGTGCTCCCACATCATTTGAATGCCAATTTAAACAAAGATTTCCTCTTCTGTACAAGTATTTTCAAGAAGCTCCCCCCAACACGGTACAAATTCGTTCTTGTAGTTATGATTCTGTTGTATGTATTTAATTATTGTTTCTCTGGCTTGGATTTGGTCAATATCCCAATTCGTAAACAATTTTAATTTTGCGACTCTGTAAGCCTGTTTGGTTGGTGCTGTGGCTCTTTCGTGCTTGGCCAGGAGCTTTCCTGGAATTTAACCTCTAATCGGGCAAATTATCTTCTTCATAAAGGCTATTAATTTTATGAATAATTTATCATTGGCTGAAAGCCTATAATTAAGTGCCATATGTCTGCAGTACCTATTGTCACAGAAGAATAAACAGTAGAGCAAATACCTCCCAGTAGCAGTTCCTGTAGTTAATCAGTATGTTGATTAGGTTCTTACTATTATGTGGACCGAGGCATAGCCCGGTGGTTGGGGTGTGCTGATACGCCCCAGCCCACCCGCGTTCGAGCGCTCGTGCTTGCATTCGCGGTGCGTACGCACACTCTGCTTTCATTAACAGCGCTGCGGGTTTCTTCCCCGTACAGCCAATCAGGTTCTTACTATTATACGAGCCATCAGGTATCCAATCCTTATGGGCCCATGTCATTTATGCTCTATCACATATTGCTTCTCCAGCAGACACTGCGAATTCTCAAGTGGTATTTCTTTGATATGCATGAGTGATTCTGTCTTTGCTTTGCTTGACCCTCTGATGATCACCTGCTTTCAGTTGGTAGTTGTTATTTTGACGATGTAAAAAAATGGCAGGTGTGCTGGACTGACATTTCTCATTGGATGTGGGCTCTCTTCATGGAAACTTGGGGAGCGTGGAGAAATGATTTTCTAAATCTTAGTTCTATCCCTTATACAGTGAGTGAATGTATTCCGTGATGTTGCTTAGTATATCTATATCCGTGCAAACCTGTTCAGGTACCGCAGGACATCACTGAGGTCAGCTTTTCTTGTAACTACAGGATCCAGTAACAGATCTTCCTTTGTGGCATGTGCGTGCAGAGTCACCATCGTTGTTGTAAGATCTGTAATATGTGACCTTTTGATTAATATTAAATCCTTTCAACTGATAAGGCATATATCTGTTATAGATTATCACCCAGGGGCTTACAGGCTAACACCATGGGATGGTGTGCTAGCCAGCCTGGGTTCAAACATCAACTCTGCCTTAATTAAGATTGATGCCTAGTTCCTCCTAGGCATTACTCATTATACCATGTTCTGAAACTTTGGCTTTTGTTTTTTTGAACATGGTACCGTAGGGCAAAAACCCTACGGTGTAAGAAACTTTGGCTTTTAATAAGATGGAATGATACTCTTGCTAAAACTACAAGCATGCTATAATCAACACGTTAAACTTCAGGGAGAAGTGATGGTAAATATTAGTCTAACTAGTATAAATTAGTGATATGAAAATGGAAGTATTACAACTTATTTTAATTATACTTATACTTGAAAATGAATTTCTAACAATTTGGTTGCTTCTTGAGCAGGTATGGCTTCAGCAAGGAAATTGTGGAGTGCCCAGGTTAATTTTGACGAGGCCTGCATCTGTCTAAAATCCTTTCAGATATTTATGCTCTATAGTTGATAGAATGGCAAATTCTTATACTAGTTTCTGAATATAATTCAGGGTATTGGCCCTCCAGTGCTCATGTCTGTGGCTTTTGGTTTCTTCCTATGGCTTGGCAATTCTCTTGTGATAAATGCAGGGAGTTAGTGTGTGGAAATGTCACTTCTTCGTTTGAGGGTATTCTATGTGCAAATCATGCTGGCCTAGAACACTTTCTCACAGGAAGTTCTTATTCGTCTTCACCTATATTTATAGGATTAAGTTCCATTGGTAGGTGAGTTTCTTACCGCTAGGACTCTTCTGTTTTGTGCAAGACCATTTCTAGTTGATATGTTGATATTTTTTCATATAATGTTGTTGCAGTTGATTTAACTCATGTTTAAATGATTCCCCATCATACTAATTAATGATATCAATCTACTGCAGCATGGGTTTTCTTAGAAATCCTAAAGCATTTCTAATGGTGATTAAAGCTGTCATAGAGTCAACAGGTTACAGATTTATTTTTTTCACATCTGGATACCAGCCATTGGATTCAGCAATCAGATCTGTTGATTCTTTAGTAGCAGAATCAAGTGAGTTAGAGGCACCTGCTCTTGGTGGTGACAGCACTCTCCTTTTCAACAGTCGACTCTTTTGCTTCTCTGGGTGTGTATTAGCATGATGGCTTCCATGCATCCTACCCAGAAATGGCTAGATATTTTAATTAATTGTATGAGTATATGACTGACTATTTTTTCAGATCAATACCATATAGCTGGCTTTTCCCTAGGTGTGCAGCTGCTATTCACCATGCTGGCAGGTAATAAGTTGTAAATTTTCAGCGACCAAAATTTTCAATGATAAAGTTCCGTTTTACTGCTCATTCACTTTGTTTTCTACCTCACAGTGGATCTACAGCTGCTGCCCTATTTGCTGGGATCCCTCAGGTGATTTCAAGGCATGCTATTCTTTGATATGGAAATATTCGTTTGTTCAGCCGATCTGGTAATGCGATACTGTGCATGCTGGATAAGTGCATACTCAACAGCAATAATGCCATTGTTCAATTTGAGAGCCGCTACTTAGCCTTTTAATTTAGAGCAATTGTTTTGCTAACCTGGAGGCCGGAGCTATGCTTCGTATGAAAGAGAAGAACAACCATTTGTTTGAGCTTTTGTAGCTGATCGTAATAGCATTTGGTTTCTGACAGTTTGCCAAGATACTGACACAATTTCACTCTCGATCTAAAAGGGTAATTCACCCTCAGCACATATGAAAATAAAGAATTTGAATTATTTTGTTTGAGCAAATGAATTTCTTGTGAAATTTACATGCACCTGAGATTGTTTTCTGCATTTATCCCTTTAGCAACTCTGAATCAAAGTAGCATCCATTCTGTGAGAGCAAGAAGTCTCATGCATACAATATCTGCGATAGAAAGCTGAAGGTTTTATGCATATGACATCCATCTCTTGTGTATCTGCGGACGATAGCTAAGGTTTTTCTTTTTTTGAGAGAACAAGTGCTTTATTGATTAAACCACATTAATACAAAGAGTTCCTTGGATGCAATCCGGGACAGAACGAAAAACTTAAGTAGTTTATGTTTGTCCAAACAGTGTGTTATAATTCTACTTATTTCCTCTTGTAAGATAATGCTAGTTGCCTTTGGATGCTACAGATTGTACTTAAACAATGCTATCATGCAGGTACCATGTCCTTTCCTGCTGGACCAGTTTTACTGGGCGGAGAGATTACACTGGCTAGGTGTGGCGCCTCAGCCCCTAAAAAGGCAACATCTAATCCCAGATACAGATGACGCTGAGAGCATTAACAGCGCCGCAGATATGCTAGTTGGAGCTATCAGATCAGCAATATCACCTGAAATTAAAGCTCAAGCCACCAGACTTGCTAACAGACTTGCTTCTGAGGTGTGTTTGCTCGGGGGCACTCAACTGTTGTATCCATAGTATTGGCAATTTATTTTTCTTTCAGAAGTTTAACAGTTTTTCTCATTGATATAATCCCAGGATGGGATTGGTGAAGCCCTCAGGATCCTGAAGGAGAAAGTTCTGCCTGAGAACAAGGTTGAGCCGTGAAAACCGGAAGGTGTACTGAGGAACTAGATGCATGTAAAATGCTGATACTAAGCTTAGAATTTTTGTCTGACAATCTTTTTTTTGTCAGACGACCTCGAGCTATAAAATTTGTTGATCGGTAATGGCCTGACAATATGACGAACACATGATGGTGCAACCCTTGGGTACTATCTAGGCCGCTATTATGTTCAGCAGAGCACCGCATATTCATTATACGAAGAATAAAAACGCATGTCGAAGTCTGTATTGTTCTAAAAAAAATCGAACTCTTTTGACTGTCTTCTGAATAAAAAAGACTTTCTGAAAAGAAAAAACCATAATAGTGGCGTGTTAATTCAACAAAACTGCATTGAAAAAGGTTTAACATCTTTTTATTTTACATTACTTGCCATGGCCAACAAGAAAAGAAAAAAGTTACCAACCGTCCAACCCTGGCAAATCCACTGAATTTGCGATGCCTGAGACTGAGATGGTTCAGTTAGGATGGAGGCTTGGGACTTGTAGAGCTAGCAAACCACTCCCCAAGCAGCACCAACTCCATGCTAATGCAGCCGTTGACGATAATCGCGTAAACGACTCCACCAACAAAACCCAGAAAAACAATCTGCTTCAGCAGCTCTCCTATATATAAGAGCATCGAATCCTGCACGCTCCAAGAAACACCTGCAGACCAGAAGCCACCAGCTCAGTCAGACAGTTCTTGACCCTCACCGCTCAAGGCAAGAAACACTCAGAGCGAAGCACGCGATGCCGCGCCACCTCGGCCTGCACGGCGCGATCGCCGCCGCCATGCCCGCGGCCTCGCGCCACCTCGCGTCCCTGCACGACCACGGCGGCGCGATCGCCGCCGCGGTGCCGGCGGTGGCCGCGTTCCTGGCCGTGTGCGCGCTGGCGATGGCGCTGTGCGCGTCGCACTCGGGTGCGGGGGCGGCGGCGACGGAGCGGCTGCGGCGCGCGCTGGCGAGCGTGAGTCGCCGGAGGACGGACCCGGTCATCGTCAGCATCCACCAGGTGCAGCCCGGCTTCGGCTTCGGCGGAGGAGTGGGGGCTGACGCGTCGCCGCCGCCGTGCGTGTGGCAGAAAGGGATCCTCATGGGGGGCAAGTGCCAGCTCCCGGACTTCTCTGGCGTGATCAACTACGACCCCGCCGGGAACATGGTCGCGCCAGGCCGTCCTCGGGCCCTGCCGGCGCTTGGGTGGTGATCGACGGACGCTTGCTTGATCAGTTGAGCTCGTCTCGTGGCGTGTGTGCTGTATGCGTGGCATCCTTGCTGTACTTTGTGAAGAGGGCAAATTCCCTGTTTCACTGTAGCAACCTCCGTTTTATCTTGGAAATTGTGTGATTTTGTTGTCCTTGAGAAGAGAAATGACGAATAAACTACACCAAATTGTGTCCAAAACTTGGATTTTGAATATTGGAACTCGACCTGAAAATGTATGCAGGTTGCAGTTATACGGTACAAGAAAGCTTCCAAATCACTGGGATGAATTTATCTGCCACCCCACCACATACTCAATCATCGAACAGGAGCACTGTAAATCGACCGAATCACCAGTTTTTCTGCACATTGCTCATGCAGGGCAACTTTGGACAAAAACATTTGCATGATCACATACAGCGCACACATGATTAGAAACCAAGTCAAGGCTTTAATTTAACCCATCCAACCTGCAACTGCAAGAGACGAGTGCCTAGACTAGAGTGAAATGCCATCAACTTCCCCATTTTGCAACTGCAGACCGCTCTAGCTTATCTTTCTTTTTTCATAGGATTGATTTCCATGATATTACAACATGTTTGAATTCCATGATCGCCATTTTCACGCATAATATCCCTGAATTAGACCCTTGAGCACCAGAACGGCAGCCTCCTTGTCCAAGTTCTTGTTATTCTCGCGGCAAGCGAAGGACTGCACGCAGTTGGGGCACCCATCGAAGTTACCGCAGCCGCACGCCGAGACGAGCTCCATGGCGGCCGCTAGAAGGTCCCGGAAGAGCAGCCTCGCCTGCGCCGCCAGCCCGATGCCGCCGGGGTGCTTGTCGTAGAGCAGGATCCTGTCGGGAATCACGTGCTCGTCGTCGTTGCTGCGCCGCGTCTCCTGAGGGTCCGCGCACTCCGCCCCGAGATCGCAGGAGCTGCACATCATGTGCAGAGGCAGTATGCTGAGGATGGCGTGCGAGGCCCCGTGCACCCCGCCCCGGAAGCACAGGTTGCTCTGCTCCACGGTCGCCCTCACCGTCCCGGGAACCGTCGCCCACACGGCCTGCGTGTCGAAGGAGTACGAGGGCAGGTGGAGGGGGATGACGTCGGACACCTGGTCCGTCGACTTGTATATCCGGCGATACCCGGCCCATCTGGTCGTCACCTTGCACTCGTCCGCATGAACGGCAGCGGCGTCGTCTCCGAAGGCGACGTCGATGTCGGTGTAGTCCTCGGTCTTGGTGTGGTAGCTCAGCTCCGCCACCGTGCAGTACGCCGTCTTGGACGAGAGGTCCAGCCTCTCCACCAAGTAGCTCACGCCCTGGTGCATGTACACCGCGCCTTCGTGCACCTGGAAGAACGCCTTGCTCTCCTCGATCTCCTCCATCACCCTCCCGCTCCTCGCCTCCGTCACCGTGAACTTGTCGTGCTCGATCGCGCGGATGCTCACCGACTGCGACGGCCGCCTGCCGGGCCCGCTGTACTTCCACGTGTCCTGCGTGTTGCCAGCTGCAGCCGCGTTGCTCTTGGCGAGAATTCCTCTGTCTTTCAGGATCGACATGGCATCCCTCATGGCTTCGCCACCGAAGTAGCGCCGGTCGCGTTCCGGGCAGAGCGGCCTCTCGGCGGCGGCGCAGGCGAGGTGCTGCCGGAGAACCTTACGGTTCTCCGCGTCCACGTGGCAGCGCTCGATGGGCTTGCCGAAGAGCTTGTCGGGGTAGTTCATGAAGTACTGGTCCAGGGCGCCGTCGAAGGCGACGTAGATGGCGATGGAGTCCTTGGATCGCCGGCCGGACCTCCCGGCCTGCTGCCATAGGCTGGCGATGCTGCCGGGGAAGCCGAGGTGGAGCGTGGCGTCCACGTGGCCGACGTCGATGCCCAGCTCCAACGCGTTCGTCGCTGCCACGCCACGGAGCCTGCCGCCAAATAGGTCCGCCTCGATCTGCCGCCGCTCGCTCGCCACGTACCCGCCGCGGTACACGCAGATGGAGTCCGCCATCTCCGACGCCGTCGTCGTCTGCTCGAGCACCTCGCGCGCGTGGGCCAGCACCTGTTCGCACAGCTTCCTCGTCTTACAGAAGGCGATGCAGCGCAGCCCATGCTGCACCATCTCGGCGAGCAGCTGTGCTACGTCGGCCATCGGCGAGCTCGTCGTTGTCTTCTTCCCCCCCGACGAGTTCCAGAGAACGAAGTGCTTTTCACCGCACGGGCTGGCGTCCTCGTGCACCAACTCCACCTCTTCGACCCCAGCGAGCTCCATGACGTGCTCGCGCGGGTTCGCGAGTGTGGCCGTACAGAAGACGAAAGCGGGGAGGCGGCCGTAGACGTCGGCGCACAGTCGGCGGAGGCGGCGAAGCACGAGGGCGGCGTGGCAGCCGAAGGCGCCGCGGTAGGTGTGCGCCTCGTCGACGACGATGTGGGCAAGGCCGGAGAGAATCCGCCGGAACTGGGCGTGGCAGGGGAGGATGGAGGCGTGCAGCATGTCCGGGTTGGTGATGAGCACCCTGGCCCGTTCCCTGATCCTCGCGCGGTCCTGCACCGGCGTGTCCCCGTCGTAGATCTCGACGGCAAAGTCGTCGGCTCCGGCGAGGAGTAACGCGGCCTTCATTTGCAGCAGCGCCTTGAGCTGGTCCTGTGCGAGTGCCTTGGTCGGGAACACGTAAAGCGCGCACGCCGCAGGCGAGGAGACGACGGACTCGAGCACGGGGACGTTGTAGCAGAGGGACTTGCCGCTGGACGTGGACGTGGATACGACGACGTGCCTGCCGGCGATGGCGGCGCGGACAGCCTGCGCCTGGTGGGCGTACAGCCTCGTCACACCGATGCTGCGTAGGGAGGTCTTCATGGCGTCGGAGAGGTGGAGGACGTCGTCGGAGAAGGAGGCCTCCCTGCCGGGGATCACCTCGACGTGCGCGATCTGTCTTTCCTTGCCGAGTCCTCGCCTGAGGTGCTCCACCATCTGCGCTGGGTCCAGAGGCTCCGTGCCATCGCAATGGCTGGAGGAGGAAGACGGCGGCTTCCTCGGCGCATATACGTCGTCCTTTCCGCTGCCATACCAAGAACTCGAAAGCTTCCTCCTTTTTCCGGCGGCCCATGGTGATGTAACGCGGCAGAACGGAGCCGGAGCCGGAGCCGGAGCCGCGGGCTTGGCCTTGACGGTGAAGGGAATGAGGGAGATGAAGTCGCCGGGGTAGATGGGGAGATTTCCGACCTTCGCATGGGAGAGGAGCTTGGCGCCCTTGAGGAAGAGATGGAACGTGGGGGCGCCGCCGGGAGGGAAAGAGGAGGCGCGGAGGGCGGCCTTGAGGTCGTCTACGGTGCAGGTGGCGGGTAGGCGTACGGTGGTTGTGCGGCCGTCCAGCGCGCGCACAGGAATCGCCTTCGTCTCCTGCTGCCGCTGCGCCATCGCGTGCCACCGACGTCGACGATGTGATCAGGACGAGATCGCGGCGCCGCGCGGGGTACTAGTTGAAAGAGCGGCGGCAGTGTGCCGAGTACGCTTCCGAGTCGATCGGGGATTCGGCCCGAGATCTTGCGGGCCCGGCTTCACGAGCCTATCCGGCCCGGTTCAGGGAAAATAATTCTATGAGACCTGGTTGAATTATTTTCCCGGTTCAGAGTGTGCCGAGTACTTTTCCCTGCATTACTCATTTGTGTAATGGAGGAAGAAAAAGATAAAATCTCAAAGATTTTCTCGTTTCTTATAGACTTTATTTTCTCTATAGTCGGCTCATATATCTCTACCGTGTACTATTTGCTTTAATAAATATATGATATTCATTATAAAAAAAATCACGCCAGCCGACCCAAGCAATAGCAGTGCCCAGATACAATCGTTCTCAGAAGGTCGTGTAGCTCCTCCAACAGGCCACGGAGGCGGTGATTTGACTTCCAGTTGAAACAAGACCTCAAGTTTTCTCGGGCCCGATTCTAATCCGGTGCATGCTAGTCATCGTGTGAGCTCGGAGCTCGGCGACCCTTTGCTTGACTCGTTTTGCGTAGTTTTGCCCGGGAGTAGAACTATCTCCACTCCATCTCCCAACTTTTGGCCGACACCCACCAAATTATGTCCGTTTTATGGGGTTTGAAGATATGTCTCATGAAATGAGGAAGGAGGAGGATGCTCGTAGCGGCACCCCCAAACCAAAAATTAAAATAAAAAAATAGAACAAATGATAGCAAAAGCCTTATTCAAAGTTGACCACTTTTTACACGAAATCGTTTTTTTAATAATTAAATCCGTCAGAGATGCATATGATGTCATCGTCGTAGGCCTATGGCTTGGGCTGCCGCGATGTCCCTTCCTCCTGTGACGGCCAAGCAGACCACTATTCCTGCTCCACAACGCCGTCACTGGGCTCCGGCTTCACCGAGGTAAGCGGAAGCGGCTGCTTCGGCTCCTCGAACTACGTTCGATGTGGCTCTAGCGACATGTGCAATGTCAGGTAATAGCCGGGCGGGGGAGGGGGGTCCTTCGGATCGAGACCGGGACGTGGCGGGGGACGAGGCTCGTTCGCGGAAAGCAAAAGCGCCATGGTGAAGACGAGCGTGTAAACGTCGCCGACGTGGTCTCGGAGATGCGACAAAACGCGCCAATCCGGAGGAGGTCCTCGTGATGGGGCTAGGGATGGGGCTGCGGCGATCTGATGACAATGCCACCACCTCTCCACGCCCCATTCTCCTTGACGGCGTGGAGCGTCATGCCACCCTCCTTTTTGGGTGTGATGCTGGAGCGGCACATGTGTTGCACTGAAAATGTGTCACACAAACACGTCCTCGTGTACCCACATCGTCGAGAGAGATAGTCCACAACTCGCCCCGCAGAGGCCTTACTTGTAGCGCAATACGCAAGACAACAAGCAAACATTTTTGGGATCTGAAGCCCTAGTTTCTCGCGAGGGATCCCGTTGGAGGTTCCAGTGACTATGGGTTGAGCTAAGTCGGATTTGATCGTTCTTAGTTTGATAGTCGATATTCGATGAACTCACACAATGTCGTCGAATAACATAAGTATGAACAAGGATTTGAGGGTAAAAATGTAGGTTGTATGGCATATGTCGATTGTTTACTTTATATCTATACTATTAAAGCTGAGCGCGTTGCGTCCGTGATTGCGGTACGTTCGTACGCCCCCGCAGGCCAAGCCCCGCGCGGAAAAACAAGCTCGCACAAGAAAATCTGAACCGTTTTAGCAGACCCACGAACAGGCAAGGGGAAAAAGCCAGATGCAGTTCCCAAATCCCAACCACGACTCCCAGTCCGCCGACTGATATGCGACCGACCCCTATCTCCGTCGAGCTTGCCGCCGGCCCCGGCTCCATAGCGCAGCATCGCGAGCACCGGCAGCGCCGCAGGAAGCCGCCTCGCCGATCCCCCCAACCCCTTCACCCGGGATCTCAAACCACTCAAACTGCAACCGCAGGTCAGCGGAGATCAGGGGCTCACCAAGGTGGTCGTCTCTTGAAATCGGATACAAAAAAGGTATGACCCCATCGTTCTTGCCTCAGATCCTTGTTCGCATATCGCTCTGCTTCCGCTCCCGTCGTCATCGCTTGCCTTTACACAGTGAGAGAAGCCGACGGGCGCGATCCTCCAGATCGCCCGCGCCGTCAAGCCCAAGCTGCAGGTCGAGCTGGGTGAGTTCTTGAAAGATTGGTTGTGAAATTAGTGAGTTCGTGTAATTTCTTAGTTCAAGTGAACTGCCTGGACACCAGGATTTACTTCCGACCTGATGCATGTGAAGCTGTTGCTTACGTGTTATGTGCCTTTCACGGAAGGAAGAATCATGACCTGGTTTAATTTTCTCATAAAATGCTTAGAGCATCTATTATTTCCCAGTTATTTTTCACAGAATGCACTTCTGCCATTCTAAAGTTGCTGATAGAGATCCTATCTACACAATGCATTGCAAAAAGTTTGGAGTGCGTCAAGATTTACTTTGCATGTGTTAGCCCTTAGATAAGAACATGAAACGGGTGCAGTTGAAAGCCTGCCACAATTTTGTTTATTCAGACAAGGGAGTTCTGGTAGATCATGTTTTAACTAGAAGAAAAGTTAATGGAAACAAGGAAATATATGGGTGTGATCATTTGTTATTATCCATAATTTTTTATTTCCTATAGAGGTTTTCTTCAACAAGGAAAAATCTAGAAAGGAACTGCAGTTACATGAAGTTTTGTTTTGTTCTCATGTTAACCAGAAGTATTATTCCTGGGTTTGCATCTGAAGGGGGATATCATCGCGGAGGCGCTCGTGAGGTATACGACAGAGTCTCGACGTCCACAACCTGGTGCTCGGATCCACTTCCTTTCTGGTTCAGGAGGTAATAGGTATTCATCATGCCTCTGACTTATGGTACATAACTTCTCTGTTTGTTAATTCTGGGATCCCTAACATAGTCTAATTATTGATGGCCTACGTAAGATGTATAATGGTGCAATTTTCTTATCTAACACACAAAATTGAGATTTTATTGAACGTTGACATTTTAAAGCCTAATGGGTAGTTTTGATTAGAAAATGATCATTAGTACTAAGGATTTGTTGCTGAGTAGCGATGTCGTTAATCGGAGATAGAAATACACGTGGAGGAAATGTATTATTCCTTGGTAGGTTCAAAACTGAATATTTGCTTACAGGTGTTGCAATTGGCTTCCGCCTTGGTTTGACTTACGGATACCCAAACAACAAATAATAAAATGACATTAATGCACTACCTCTGGAAGGTATGCAATCTATCATGTACTGTTGAGTTCTTATGTATGTGTTAGTGCCCTTCACCATAGTTAAATTGCAGTTGGAAATTACAAACCATGGTGAAATTCGATGGTGTGTCAAATTCCATTTTCATGGAGGTACTAAAGGTTCACATGATGTATTTAATCAACAAAATGAAAAATGGTAATTTCCTGGGCTAGCAACCAGTATGGATTTGTCTAATAGTTAAATTAGTGGAAGAAATTCAAGGACTTTAACTTTTTAGGCCATTTTGAAATATTAAATCAGTAACAGAATAATTGATTATATGCTTGTGTGCGTCCCAGCACAAGATTCCCCGTTTGTTGAATGAATCATGTTGTGTATCCATTATGCCTCAAGTTCAGTACCTGAGTGGATTCATCACTCATCGGTACAACGCGATGATCATGTAGAACCAGCAATAATAATATTGCTACTTATTAGTGTATTGAATCTGATAATCCATCTCACTTTTGACTTTCGACATGCATTGATACTGTGCCATAGGATACAATGGGAACTAGAACAATGAATATGTTATTGAATTCATGACTATAAGATGAATGATGTTGGGCTTCTCATTGAAATGTTCGAATTAGTACTTGGTTGACCTCTACTACATAAGGAATTACATTTATTGGGAGCCGTTGGACTTCCGCCTTGATCGCGACCGTACCGACCACCTCATTGGAAAGTGGAAGAATGCAAAGCCATCCCACGTTCGTTCGGAAGGCTCTGGGCGAGTTGGGATTCGAACCCCCGACTTTTCCCCTTGAGGAGATAACCATGTATGCTATGTTAACTTGTAAGATTTTGTAAGTAGAAATACATGGAAATATTCAGAAAGAAATGATTTATTAATCGCCACAAGTTACAACCTGGTATAATTTCCGCATCCATTTGTAGCGTGAAATATGATGTAATTCTTCATCAGTTTAGTTGTTGGACACAACATTGCCTTATGAATAATATGTGTGTTATCTTAACTACTAGGAAAGTATAAATACACGAAAGTCCAAAAATCATAATGGATTATTTATCTGTGACTTACTAATTTTGAGAACTTGATCCTTGTGTCGCTATAAATAACAATCAAATTCGGTTGAAGTCCAGCATTTTTAATTTGTTCTAGAAGCAAATCTGATATCATTCTCTTCATCGGTTTACTTGATGCTGCATAGATGAGTTCCTCAAAGGGGTCACCATGTTGCCAGTTAGTTTTACTCCTTATTTAATTTGCTCTACCTACTTATTTCTCAGATTTGCATTGCATTGTTGTAGCGAGCCAGCGGACACTTATGCTGCCCAGATTGCATCCAAACGCGAGATCACAACTTTGCAACCACTAGGTCGATTGAGTTCTTAAGAATTTAAGGAAAGAACGGTTCATATAGTGTGTGCACTGTGGGTGCAAGTGTTGCGCCAGTGGTATTGATGATAATGTCTCTACCCATGAATTGACGTTTGATAATATAACCTGGTTGGATGAACCAATGATACAACTGATGTAGTTTGGGTAAAATGTCTAGCAGTTTTTTGTTTTTTCAGTTTGATAAACCGCATGCTCCAGTAATGCAAATAAGTTGAATTTACCTCAAAAGAGCAGTTGCTATAGACAAAGTGAACTGTAGTGATCTCAAGCACAACCAATTTCAAGTTATGTATAAAATTGAATGATCTTTTGATAAGCATCTTTCTACTAAATTTTGGGGTACCATATACACGCACAGAGGTGGAGGCGCTGAGACATGTTTTAATTGGACAATAAAATCGAGTGCGCTTTGATTCAGTCGGGTACTTTGTCTAACAGATAGAGAGAAAAGTTTTATTTACACAAGAGCTGACTCTGGTCCATTGGCTTATTTGACGTGGAACGCTGGCACGAGTGAGTGACTCGAGAGTAATGGCCGAGTCACACCTGCTTGTACTCTTTTCGTTCCAAAATACACGGTGACTTTCATGTATTTTTGGAACGGAAGGAGTAGATCGCAGCAGTGTGTACTCCTATATGAAAGCCATTACTAAAAGTGGGAAACGAAATCATTATGAGATCATTGTTGGCTTGTTGGACTTTATGAGATAATTGTTAGCTTGTTGAATATAATATCAAACTATATTTTTTATCGAATTATATTAAAGCAAAGTGGAATCACATTATTTTTGAAATAACATATGCGTACACTTCTTGAGGGAGCCATGGCAACGCATGGGCATTCAACTAGTACATATACATACATATATATATACTAGCAAACATGCCCGTGCTTTGCTACGGGAGTGGAAAAAATCGTCGAAAATACGTTAATACAATCCAAAAAATATCCCAATATCCATAGACCTTCATAGAATGGTAGATGTAATAAATTCCTCTTGTTTTGATATATGTCGGGTTCTCCATTACAATTAAATCTTTGCATGATGTGTTTTGCCTAAGCTCAAGGTAGGGCAATAATTTGCTTTATTCTAGCATTTTTCTTGTTCTCACAACATATTTCTGCCTTTCTCGTGTGCATTTTTTTTTTGTCTTTTGACTCTAAATCTGGATATTTATTTCCTCCCTTGTGTTCATTTTGGTATCAATTGGGTTGAATGTTTTCGTGTAGGAAGTTGACAGGAGCTGGACGGACCCCCACCCCCGAGCGCTTCCTAGGGATCCGGCCGCGGCCCGCCACCGCCCCCTCCCTCTCCCCCCTCACGCGTGCCCGTCGCCCCCGCGCGGCGGCGGCGCGCGCCACGATGTTGTGGAAAATCCGCACTCGACATACAGATCAAACCGCTTCCAGCGACTCCCTGAAACACACATCACGCCAAAGACACAGTTTTTATTTCTAGGCATCGATTACAGAGGTATTAAAACAAAAGCTAGTAAGATTAGAACTCCTAAAACCTATGCTAATCGAATATACACTGCATGACGCGAAAGCAGGCGCCGACGAAGGAAATTCAACCCATGACGCGAAAGCTCCATTGGTGATATCTGAAGAACACTGAAAAAGATTTACATCTGGTTGATGGAACCCATGAAATATGCAGTAATAGGTCAATTACTCGACAGGTGACATCTAGGACTCGGCAGGTGGCGCGTTGGCTGCTGTTGTGTTTGCTATCTTCGCGTAGGCGCCTGCCGCGGGCGCGTGCAGGGCATGCAGACACCAATAGACTTGACTTGATCTTTGGCGTCCAAGGTGCCACATAGTATCTGGAGGTGCTAGGAGGGCATGCATGGGGTTAAACACGGCGGAGCAGGGGAGAAGATAGGTTTGCTCCTCTCTGGCGTACCGTCATGTAAGGGTGGTCTGTTTTGACACCTAGCTCAGGTTTGTCGATCTCCCCATGCCGGCCTGCGCTATGGTATGTTGGATGCGTCCTGCGTCCTGATAATCGTCTGAACCGTGTTGATGTGAGAGACGCACTCGCCAGATACGACGTACGAACAGAAGGCCGGTGGACTCGGCGCGTGCTTGGGGCCAAGATCTCGTCGACTTCGCTTCTGGCCACCGTGGTCGTTGCCATAGTTGGCCTCTCGTCTAATTGCTACCCCGTGTGTTTAATTTGGATCCTCGCGATTTGGATCGATTTGATACGGCGCACGCGATAGGTCCCTTATGTTTATCATGGAGTCGGTTTATAATCTTATCCGCGTGGGTGGTAGGATCGTGCACGTATTATGATGGAGTCAGTTTCCTTTTTTTTTTCTTCCTGAAATTACACATACTCATCACATCATCAATCGCTAGTCGGAACTATGGGCTGCTTTTCCGTGCGGGTGGTAGGATCGTGTACGTATTATGATGGAGTCGGTTTCCTTTTTTTTTTCCTGAAATTGCACGTACTCATCACATCATCAATCGCTAGTCAGAATATGGCCTGCTTTTGGGCCCAAGATGCTGAAGACCACTTAGCCATCGATTAAAACCTGCGTGCACCAGCAACGGACGGACAAACGAAGCGACACGGACGGGCGAAAAGACGGACCAAATTTTTAGCTATACTATACCATCTTCTCCAACACGAAGCTAGCTTCCATTGTCTTGCCCTCGTCACCTAGCCCTCTCCCCAGTGCCTGAAAGTGTGAACCAGAGTGCGATGCTAGCTCGCGAGCACCTGCAGTCCTAGCCCAAAGTCGCCGGCATGGAGCCGTCTTTTGGCTGCTTCTCGACTGGTGCCTTGTGCATGGACCGCCATCGTCGTATAGACACCTAATCAGGACGTTGTAGCTCGCTTGAGCCTGCACCTGCACATGTCAGAGTTCAGCCGCTTGACAGCGTTGATGTCGCGTCGCGCCGCCAGACGCCAGCACTCATCAGAACACAGTTCATCGCCTCGGTCTGGCAGCCATGGTACTCCATATCGAACATCTTCCTGGCGGTGTCGTGCCGTAGGATTCAGGGAGGCCATGCATTAGCAGGGCATATGTCATCCCGTTCAACGCCATGCCCCGACACACAATCTCGACTCGCCAACGTGTTGAAAGTGACCTCTAGTAGGATTCAGCCGCCCGTCGGCTCAGTTCCACATGGCGTCTTGCCTTTTCTTGATCGGAGGCCGCAACAAATCCTCAGGGTGGCAGGTCCACCGTCATGGCAGCACACCACCAATTGCAACATATTAAGATTTCACGCCTAGAGCGGATGCGCACGCGTCGGCTTCCATGGGCGAGTCGTCCTCGATCGTCGCTAACCACAACAAAACTTAGAATCTAAAGATGACGTCTACAACAGCTGTGCACGCGTCGGCTTCCACGGGCGAGTCGTCCTCGTCGCATACCACAACAAATCGTCGAATGTAACAACGACGACGTCCATGGCGGCAACAACCATGAACATGACCAAGACGAGCCGTGCTCGTTGGCGTCCATGGGAAATCATCCACTAAACGTCCATCGTGCATCGTCAATATTTTTTGTCTCGTCTCGTGGATCTCACGTGTATATGTGGAACCAGAGGGAAAGAGGTCGGTTAGAATCCGAAAGTCTAAACCTGATCGAAGTGGAGTTGTTTTCTTTTAACAGTACTCTAACCGACGAGAAGAAGGAACCTGCAACGTACGCACGATGGAGTCTGGCTTGCAGCGTATGAAACCATCAGGACTCAATGTTTTACTTTTCTATCAGGACTCGGCCAGCTAACAGACACAAAAAACTTGTGCCAACACCTAGCGACGTACGAACAAAACAACGGACGACAAGAAATAGAACGGACGAAGGAGAAACGTTACTCCCTTTATTATTAGGTAGAGATATACATACATATATATATATATATATATATATAGGACTCCTTTTATATACTCCTGGGTGTACATACTCTCATACTCAATATACCACACATGCGCGGGTATTATACCTCTTTATTATTTTTTATATACCTCATTAATTATTCTAAGATACCTCAATACAATTTGTGTAGAAAAAATATCTCCGGAATCCTCTGTTTTTTCAATATACCATTTGTACGTACATAAAAGCAGTATATGTACCAATAATATAAAATAGGTAGAACCAAATATTTTTTCACAAAACTCACTTTGGGGTATCTAGTATTAAATAATAGAGTATATTGAAAAATAGAAAGAGGTATAAACGATTCATTTATGTGGTATAATTGCACGTGGGAGTACGTACACCTAAGAGTACTGAGTCATTTTCCTCTATATATATATATATATATATATATATATATATATATATATATATATATATATATATATATATGTGGAAAATAGTGGGCTACCCCAGTGGCTAGCAACACACCCTAATCCCACCATCGGATCACCCTATAGAGCATTTTCCACCCACTGATTGGATTAACGCCGTTACCATAATTTTTTCCCTTTCCAAACCAGACCAGACAACCCATTCCCCGCACGCCATACACCCCACCCGACGATTTTTTTTTTATCGCAACCCACCTTTCCGAAATTACCGCCGACACCATCGTCCTCCTTCCCAATCCACCCAACCCCGCTCCACCTCCCCCAGCGGCGCGGCATGTCTCTGCTGCTCCACACCTCCTACGCGTGCCCATCCAGCCCCGCTCCGACCTACTCCCCGGTCCACCACCGATAGCACCCGCCCGTGCTGCTCCGCCGTCAGCTCCGCGTTCGCGACCACCTCCCCGTGGCCACCGTGGACAAATCACGGCCCGCCGTGGAACCAACCGCCCGCCTTCTTCTCCCGAGCTTCGAACCATCACGTCCTCCGGCGAGCCCCCGTCGCCACCCTTCCAGCGCCTTCTGCCTCCATGGACGGCGCGGGGAGCCGACGGGGCTGGGATTTGAGAAGGCGGCCGGGATTTTTATGCAGAGGAGGCATGCCGGGATGCAGTGCTTGACGGAGGAAGGAGGCGGCGCCGGACGGCATCGGCCGACGGTGCGCGAACCGTGAGGGAGGCGCGGTGGCCCGCCCGACCCCGTGTAGGTGCAGGACCCGATGGCTGCCAGCAGAGGCCGTGCTGCCCTCCATGGCTCGAATTCGCCCCCGCTGTGAGCCGTGCCGGATGCAGTAGACGGGCGGAAGACCATCTCCACCCACGCAGAGCTGTACCGCGTTTCCCCTTCCAATCTGGATTTGCTTCGGGTTTTGAAGGAATCAAGTATTTGTTGATTTTTTTGTACATGGCGTGTTTCCGATCCAGATCAATTTTGTTTTATTTTTCTTTTGCTGGATGGTGATGGGTGAACGGAGGTCAACCGCGCCTCCTCTGCTCAACCACCACCGCGTCACCACTGCTCGTTCCCCACCAATGGCGCCGGCCGTTCAAGATGCAGGAGGCGGGGCAGATGGTGCTCCCTGCGGCGTGGTGGAGGTCAATTCCTCCGGCGGCGCGCGTTGGATGCACTCGACGCCGTCCCCTTCCTGTCCGTGGCGAGCTTGTCATGGCGCAGGCGTGCGCGTTCGCCGGCGCCCAAGGAGAAACAGGGACGGCGCGCCAGGCTCCGTTGTCGCCCTGGCTTCTCGCCCTCGCGACAGCGTGAGTTCCCCTTCCTACCCGCCGGCGACCGCTCCTCCCCCCGTTCCACCACCGGAGGCCGCACCCCGTTGACCCAGCAGGCCGGGAATCGGTGGTAGCAGCCGGCGTCTCCATCCACCGCATCCCTGTTGATTGCTCAGAGACGTGCCTGCATCACCTAGGCGGCTCCATCCGGATGTGGGGTCGGTGTTGGCCAGAGCATCGCGCGTACCACCGAACAACGCACGGACGGGTAACGGAAGCTAACGGTTGCACGAATCCCGGAACGATATCGGACGGCTAAGGAGGCATGCGTAGCTAGCCCCGGGGGTAGCAAATCCGCGTTGATATATATATATATACACTAGCAAAATGCCCGTGTGTTGCCACGGGGCGACGAAATTCTTCGCAATATAACATTTACTATAGTAATACTAATTTATATTCCATTTTTTCCATAACAAGTAAACAACAAAATGAAGATGCAATCTGAATTGCAAAATTAATGAATTTTTCATTGCATCATAATTATAATGCGCAAAGTCCCCCCACGGCTCACAGGCAAAGTCGATGAATAGTCTTATCATCGATTGATAGTGGACCAACAAAAATGAGCATTGCATATACATTGGATGATGACCGAAGAGCAATAGTGGCTGAGTGATTTCTTCTCTTCACTTAAAGTTCAGGCATATCTGAAAATTCAGCATCTCATGGAGAAAAAAAAAAGTATTCGGTTGTCCATCACTCACAAAGAAGTAACCACTTAATATAATTATTGAAATTAGAAAAACCCAAAGAGTCAGCTTTTCGTGCAAAATAAGTTATCAAGAAATTATTATACTTGGTCTACCCACGTTACTAAGACTAACAACATTTCCCAAAACAGAATCATGTCATACCATGATTAACCTCCGCTTCAGTGGATAAATAAAATGTGGCTTCACTTCTATTGTTTATTATATAACGCTTACACTTATAACTACATTTGTATAGCCAAAAAGCACAATTAAGACAATACATTTATATCGTCGGTTTGTGACAGATAGTTTCTGATGAAACAAAATAGTGGGTCAACATACCAGTCAAATAATTTTTCCTAATTTAGAGAAAGATGTTAAACATAGAAGCATGTGGTGAAATTCGAGTGATCAGGTGACCAAATATTAAAATGGTATTAATCTCCTCAAACATGAAAGGAAATGAAAGGCTCACAGGAGGAACACTAACACCAAGCACAACACAGACCCAACTTAAAGGCGGAGTTGTTGCACCTACGAAAAGGAATGCATAAGGTCTTTAAACGTGCTCTTTAGAACCTTGGCATCATTAAGACCGAGAAAGACCTCCGATTAACACCTATATTCGTATTATCAATGTATATAGATATATGCATGTTTGCTTAGAGAACATATGCGAGCTCAGCGGACAATTTTAGTATACTTTTTTAGCTTGTTAGAACTCTGAATCTGAATTTGTTATGGTGCAGAAAACACTTAAGCAGAGAAAGGTCTCAAATAGTCCTAAGTGAGCATCAAGTTCTATATTAATGTTTACTGAACTGAAGAGAGAGACTCAACATTTGGGAATGAGCATCAGCAAAGAACCAGAAAGAAATATATAGGGCAAGGCTGCAGAGACACCGGATAGAGAAAGCAGCAGCAGCGTGCACAGCAAGAGGAGCACCAACTCGACCAAAAAAGTGGAAACCATGGTGGCGCCGCTGGCCTTCGCCTTCAACTCCCATGTGCCAGTGATTCTCTTTCTTGCGGGACCTCGCCTCTGCGGCGCCGTCAGGAACGAACTTGTTGTTCCTCACCCAGACTGACTCCATCACACCTTGGTGATTTAGCAACCACCCTCTTGTGCAGCCTGTCAGCCACGCCGTCGAGCCTTTACTCATCGATCCCCTCTTCCAGCAGCCGGACACCGCGACTTCCTTGTCGCGCGAATCCCCGGTAACTGGCCCGCAGCCGTAAGATGGGGCAATCTATAGCAGTAGAGTCCACCAATGCGGAGATAGGAAACAAGTCATGTTAGTCTACCAAAAAAATTCAAAACATTAATGCATCAACTACTTGGAACATGCAACAAGTAATATTTTGCACACCATTTTTGGAGAATAATCTTGCATATAATTATAAGCATGTTTGAAGCACGAAACAAAAGCCACTTTTAGTATTATGGGTCCTTCAAGTGAGGTTCAATATCTTCTAAGATAATGCTTCTCTAGTATATATAGGACCAGGGAGGAATGGCACTCACGTCCACAGATGGCGCAGAAGAATGAGATGAATATGCAATGCTTGTACTGCAATAAAATCCAGGGTCGTATTATGCACTGCCAATTAACTTGCACAATCTCGGGGAAAGTGGAAGGCACCGCAATAACTTGCACAATCTCGGGGAAAAGTGAAAGGTTGCTCATGTAGCTAAACACATCTGACAGTCTAACGCCTCAAAGAACACATGAACTCCAAGTTAATGTAGTTTAATTATTTGCGATGGCCTCATGGGAGATATCAATTGTTCGAACCAAACATGAGCACCCTAAATAAAACAACAAACGTACAAACGTTGGGGTCAAAAAAATTCAGACTTAGCAATAATGCCACAAGGCTGATGGATCAGAGACAAAGCCTTCCATGAAGTTGATGAAAAGGAAGTCATCGACGCCTTGGAAGAGGCGTCGTCTTGTCCCCAGCGAGCGCTTCCTCCTCTGGCATTGCAGCGTCTTCCTTCAAATCTTCGGCAAAGGTACACAACCTGCTCGAGTTCGATGCAACAAAAATATAAGCTGCTTCGAGGAATTACCGCAAACACCTAATAGGCACCCTGCATCATATTTTGAAGAAACAGAAAGAGTGATATCCTTCAACGAATTAGCACAAACATAACGCAGGCCTCAACTTTCCCTGCTCCTACCTGGCTAGTGGACATGCCCCCGTTGCCGTAGGCTGATGCTCGTCGCCTTCTCCTCCTTGTGCGCCCCCTTCCCGAGCTCCTGCACGTCCGCCCGATCGACGGGGGCGCGGAGGGGTTCCTCCAAATGGGCGTCCGATGTGGGGCACAGGGGTGTAGCGGAGGTCCTCCTAGTCGGCGGCAGACCCAGGGAATAGGGGCGGCGCAGAGGATATCTTGCTCGGCAGCTCACCCAGGGAAGAGGATGGGGTTAGTGTGGTGAGGGGTGGGTTCTTGCGGCTATGCATCACAACGGTGGTGGATGAAGAGATGGGCAGGGTGGACGACGACCGAAGTGACGGTTGGAGCGGCGGGGCCAGCCGGCCGGCAGCGCCTAACCCTAGCTTCCGCTCCACAGCACGTCGTGCACGACAAAACGTTCAACTACGTCTCACTTGGCGGTGGCAATGGTTGTAATATTCCCGAGATTATAGGGGTAAAATCGGAAACTGAAAATGACGTACGTACGGTCTTTAAGCCGTACTATATAGTAGAGATATATAGCTATTTGACACCCAGAGTGTAGAATAGTTATTCTACACCCACCCTGTATCTTTTGAACCGTACATGATTTTTACGTCAAGTAAATTTTGTCGTATTTCTTATGTCGAGTAGAATGTATACATGACATAAACTTTTTATTTATATCACACTACAAAAAATTAAAAAAATACACATATTTATGTTGTTTTTATGACTTTTATGTTGTTATGACTCATATTTTTTAATTTCATATGCCGAGTTATCTCTCATGAGTCAATATGAACGTAAAATATTTACACAAGTAACATAATTTTTTGACTTGGCAACATAAAAAAAAGTTGTGGGTACAAAATAAGTTCTATGTACCCAGGGTGCTGAATAGGGTGTGTGTGTGTGTGTGTATATATATCTATGCTCCATGGTGCCCATGCTCCTGTACGAAATACTGTTCAGTTTGTACAGATGTACATTGTGTATAGGTAAATTTGGGCTTCCATGGGTGGTAGGTGTGCATGCCTTCCCAAACGTTGGATTTCAGGTGCAAAGCTATACTATATGAGATGCATGCATGCACTGGCGTTGGCCATC
Organism: Alopecurus myosuroides; assembly: GCA_028641055.1. NCBI lineage: Eukaryota > Viridiplantae > Streptophyta > Magnoliopsida > Poales > Poaceae > Alopecurus > Alopecurus myosuroides. Next base: position 244,466,164 of record CM054060.1, on the reverse strand, counting down.
ATAGACGGACCAAGCTCTCCGTCTCCTATACGTCTGCCCGATAGTTTTAATCTTACAAGAGCTAGCCCATGATCCTTCCTTTATTGCGCATTATTTATGTCAGGCACCGTGTATTTCTTCTTTTTGGCTTTCGACGAAGCATGCAGATTGCTTGTGTATACGGTGTGTGCGGTGGTATTCATAGACTACCATGCCATCCTTGATTTCCAGGAAGAGAAGTTTGATGTTTATTGCTGACCATAGACTACACGTCAGATGTGCAATGCTGCCCTTGAATATCATGGGAGAGAAGTTTGATCTTTATTGCTGAATATCTCGATGAAGCATGCAAAATTGTTTTTCGAGTGAACCTTTCGCATTTATTTCTTGTGTACACGGTTTTGTGCGGCGCGAAGGACGTGCATGCAGAAAATTATCTGTGGGTGGGTTGACAACGAAAAAACTATCTACGGAAATTCAATGAAGGGAAAAAATGTTTGACAGCCGTGTGTCCTAGGTGCAAGCTGTATTCTGACAATTCGATCGAGCTAGTTCTGGCGCGAAGATGGATTGTTTTCGTGTTCTCCCGCGTTTTCGACACCCCTTCGTGCCCCTTTCAATAAACACACAGCACCCCATCATTCTATGTATATAAAAGAGGCAAACGTGTGAGGTAAGGGCAGCACAGCTCGGCCTGAGCAGGAGAGTATCGGATTAGGGGCTGCGCCGACAGTTGAGCTCAGCGCGCCGGCTAGTATTCAAAAACATAGCAAGGTGGAGAAATGATTTGTGCCACCTAGTATGATTTCAAGCAGGCCATCTGGGTTGGCAAGTGCCGCGCCAGGGATCCGTACAGCGGAACATTTTATCTCAACATTTATGCCTACCGCCTATAAGCAACGAGCTGCCATTCCACTCCTGTTATTTCCATCCACCCCCAACAAGCACAGTTCTCCACCTATCCCTATAGGGCTAGGGCCAAAGCTAGTAAATGTTGCGAAAATGATTGCATGGCCGCCCGATCTGTATTGTAGCTCTGTCTTGCTGGCCCGTATGTTATCCTTGCCATGCTGGGTGAAAATCATGCTTTGCATCTGCGTGGCCGCCGCGTAGTACGTGCATGCGGAGAGAAGTAATTGTTTCCTCCACCTTGCTATGTTTTTGGATACTAGCCGTACATGTCAGCGTGAAAACAATGTCTGGTGGGTTGCCGCGTAGTACGTGCATGCGGAGAGAAATAATTGTTTCCTCCACCTTGCTATGTTTTTGGATACTAGCCGTACATGTCAGCGTGAAAACAAATGTCCGATGGGTTGCCATCTGTTTCTTGCTGGGTGGTGTTGTGTTCCTAGATTCAAATTCAACTATGCGCTGGAATGTGGTTATGGATGGGATATTCTACGCGATATTAGCGGGATGGTGGCCACTTCGACTAATGCGAATTCCATGATCTGGTGTACGCGTAGTTCCCTATATATATCTGTTGAGTAGTGCTAGACAAAGTTCCCCACGGAATATGAGCTGGCTACAAGGATCAACCAATAAAGCCAATATAAAACATGTAGTGTTGACGGCATCGACGCTGAGGTCTCCAGTATACAACATATATATAAAGAGAGCATTCTTTGAGGGTGCTTTGACAACGATAACTATTGAGAATTCCGCCCGTTAATGGTTTTCGTAAGTGAAAACGAGAATATATAGTGAAATTTTACACAAATCATAAGTGGTCTCTTAGTGCGATTGGTAAATATCAGTCGTCGATGTCTTGTACGAATTGCGGAGGCAACGTGCCGGTGTTGTTCTTCAAGTGTACCATGTCGTACAGCAGGTCCGCGAGTGACACGCAGTCGTCCTTTAGCTGTGACAAAAAATGAAGTGTGAGGGAGCTCGTTTAAAATGAATTTATTTTTGAGGCTCGTGGTGCAACAGTTGATAATCAAAAATGTTCTGGTTCCAAGAAATTTGAAGAATAAAAGAACTGAAACTAACACAGGTCAGTCGACCACCCTGTTTGACGCCGTCAAACGTCCGTGCAAATTGTAGCGCTTCCGGGGCGTAGTCATGTCTGTGAGTTAGTTGAGAGAAGATAATTAGCAAGTACTAGAAAAAAAAATTGAAATAAATTAAAACGTTGGAAGCATAACATACTCTTCACTTTTATTTTGATCAAGAGTAGTTAGAGTAGTGTACACAGTCGCCCAGTTTGCCCAGTCAACAGACCATCCATCGAAAAATGTTTCGACGCAGCGTCGGAAAGAAGAGTTGAGAAGATCTTTAATCTTTTCATATGCATCCCAATCCTTGGTTCGGTTTGCTGGGGCGAATATGGTCACCTGACTCCTCTTCATGTCCCAAGCATATGAAGCCCACTTGTTTGCGACCTTGACTAAAGTGACTATCTGCATCGAGTTCGAAAACAACGTCAGAAAAAAGTGCAAAAGTATTACGGTGGTTATGAACGGAACATTGAAAGGGTTAGTGCAAAACTTTTGGAAAAAGGCATTTTATCGGTTCGGAGACTTACCAGCATGCACTTGGAAATGTCTTTCGAATTTTCGTCACCTACCCATTGGTTCTGGATGCTACGCGATGATATGATGTCCTCCCCAGCAATAACCCTCATCTGGGGGAAAATATAAGTATTTAGTTGCAACCATGATAACATCATAGTTTTGGCCGTAAAATTGTAAAATTGAATTACCGGAAAATCAGTCTCGAGGAAATGGCGCCAGTCAATAGATGCTCCATCTAGATTGGCTTGCTGAAAACGACGGAGTAGAGCATCACAAGTGTCTGGTTCGAAAGTTCCATTATCCCTAAATTGTTCTAGTATTTGTCTGGCTGAAATTTCGATGAACTTGGGCCAGGCATGACGTATCCAGTACCTGCATGGAACACGAAATTTCCATGAAGTATTGGGGTAGCTCATGATGTGTTTGGTCCTATACAGTATGGAACTAGATATGAACACACGAATACTAACAGCAAAATTCCCTCTTTCTGATGGAATGATGGAGAAGAACTGCATTTAAATTACCGGATCCAAGCAATAGTAGGCGCCCCGGGCTAGCGGCGAAGCTCGGTGGAGGCGAAGTGCGCCGTCCAATCCTCCTTGTAACTGCGAACATGAGAGGAGTGGGGGGAGGTACGAGATGGGGGTTGGGTTGGGTCTGGTGTGGGGCAAGCGAGCGGCGTGGGCATGAAGAATTCATTTTTTCCAGGGGGCCTCAAAAAGGACATTTGTGCAGCGCGAAGCACCACTCCATCATCTAGCCAAGCACCACTCCAGGTGCGGAAAAAATTCATGTTTAGTGTGCAGTTCATTATTTCTAGCCAAGCACCAATCTCATCATCCAGACATTTTTTCCAGGGGGCTCCTCAGGACATTATGTGCAGCACCAAAGGACGTGCATCTGAAAAATAAAGGGGGTGCGATTCTAGATGCAAAAAAATACATGCAGCTGAGTTGGAAAATTTAAATCTGCGCGCACAAACAAAAGATGGCGTAGGGAGAAGGTTTTAAAGGAGGGATGGGTGATCAAGCTGCGACAGTTCATTATTTCTAGACAAGAACCACTCTCATCATCCAGACATTTTTTTCGGGGGGGGGGGGGGTCCAAAAAGGACATTGTGTGCAGCACCAACGACATGCATGTGAAAAATAAAAGGGGTGGGATTCCAGGTGCAAAAAAAATGCATGCGGCTGAGTTGGAACCTTTAATTCTGCGAGCACAAAACAAAGATGGCGTATGGAGCAGATTTTAAAGGAGGGATGGGTGATCAAGCTGCGGCAGTTCAGACCTTCTAGCCAAGAACCACTCTGATCATCCATACATTTTTTCCAGGGGCTCCAAAGGACATTGTGTGCAGCACCAAGGACATGCATGTGAAAAATAAAAGGGGTGGGATTTCATGTGCAACAAAATTCATGCAGCTGGGTTGGAACCTTTTATTCTGCCCATGATGCGTCCCATCATGCATATTTGTTTTTGGTAAGGAACGTGTACGTTTTGTTTTGGCTGGGACCGTGCTCGATAATACCAGTGTTCTACCGAGTGGAAGAGGGGTACTGATGAGAGAAAAATAGTAGGGTTCGAAGGTGGAGAGTAAAAAGGATGAGCGCAGCTGGCTATGCTCCCATTGTGACGCCGTGATGTTATGTTGTAACATCATGTGCTCTTGATGCGCTCTCTATATAACATCCAATGGCCAGATGTGCATGCGTACCTATCACCCATGGTAGCCAGCTATTTTGCACACACACACACACACACACATATATATATATATATATATATATATATATGAGGCGGTTAGACTTCATGTACAAGTTTTGTACTTGTACAAGAACTATAATTCATAGTTTAAGTCAAACTCTAGCTCTGATAGGAAAATCATTGGCCGGCTTCATACTCGACCCAGACTCAAGTATCCATATTCGACTCTTCAAAGACGCCTCTGTCCTTCCGTGTTGGGTTAAAACTTGCCTTATTTCTGTGGGGAATACGACTTATTTAGTAAGCTTCTAGGCAATAGTCCTTCCTGCTGTTGGATGTGTGCCAAATGATAATAGTATTTATACATTTGTTTCATAATTATGATTCATGTTATTATGATGACGTGGCTTTTGAATATGAAATTCAGATGATAACTCATGATCACGTGTAGTAACATTGATGAATATTTCACCGTTATGATCCCTGGTGACGACAAGACTGTTGATGACATCCAATGCATAACTTTCGATCGTGCGGTCACTAGATATTCTCATAGTATAGGAATTTTAGCCAATGATAACTTCATATATACTTTGCTAAATACATTACAACTGTTTAGTCTCCTTTAGCAAGAACATGTACTTGGGTCAGTTCTGTACGATTGTTACCCTAACAATAAACTTGTATGTTTTGATAGACTTTTAACCAAGTCCATGATCAGGAAAATGTGATCATCTCATAAACAATAAGCTAATATTAGAGACAAGATTATGAACTCTTGTTTGTTTATGTCTTCACACCCGCACGAAGATTTTCCTTTGAAAACTCACTTTTCAAGTGCTAAAGCGGTTGTATCATGACGACATAAACTTAATTGTGAACTTGAAGATAGAATACTAACTTTATATTATTGTCTTTAGGGCATATCTCCAGCAGTCTTGAATAGACACATAAGAACCAGTATGTTTCCAATGTGCTAATATGTTCGGCCAACTGGTAAAAGGGAGAAAAACTTAAGTAAACGTTTTCTCATAAAAGCAGTTAATTGTTTGTAATTAAACGTTGAATATTATGGTGAGATGTTTCTCACATAAATATTTATGGTGGTATTACAAAGAGAAAATGACTCAATAGGATTTTGTAAAGTTTCAAATAATATTGTAAGATGTTTACTCAAATATGTATTTGTAGTGGAATTACAAAATCAAATCTTTATTGATCTTAATTCAATGTGTGAATCTTCAATTGGTAATATTGTATGTTGCATAATTATCAACATTAATATCTTATGAGTGGACTCTACAATATTTATAAGCATAGTTGCAACACAATGTGATACATTGTGGATTGCAAGTTACTGGATAAAAGTCATTTGACTTAGTGAGGTTTCAAAACACGGTATGATAATTCATTTGGAGATGCTTGAAATATTAATACTACTAAGCACCAGATTTACACAATTCAAATTCCTAATAAATCCAATACAATTTTATCACAAGTTGATTGAATCAGAAGGTGAAATATAATTGTCTAAAGGACCACATGCAAAGTGCGAGTAACACCAGATTTTCGTAGGTGTTATGAAATCATACTAACTAAAGTATTATGGATTCTAGGGCAAGTGGGAGACTGTTGGAGAATGACCTAAATACAATAATATTTAGTTGTTATTCTATATCCAAGTTCATAATTAAGTTATATCATCATGCTATAACCGTTATAGTACTTGAAAAGCGAGTTTTCAAAGGACAACCATTGTACGGGTGTGAAGATATAAACAAACAAGAGTTACCTGATCTTGTCTCCAAGATTAGCTTATGGTTTGTGAGATGATCATGTTTTCCTGATCACGGACTTTGATAAAGTCCATAAAGCATAAGAGTTTATTTTTAAGGTAACAATAGTAGTAAACCGACCCAAGTATTCGATCTTGCTAAGAGACTGAAAATTGTAATGTATTTAGCAAAGTGCATATGGAGTTGTCATTGACTAGAATTCTTATACTATGAGAATATCTAGTGACCGCATAATCAAAAGTTATGCTTTGGATGTCTTCAAACATCCACCATAATAATAGGGGATTATAACGTTGACGTCTAGGTATAGCCTAGAGCGTGTAATGGAACTGAGATTGTTCAAGAATAGTACTTAAATCCTCCAGACGATAGAGAGATACATCCCCTGGGCCCTCTCAGTATTAACGATGTGAATCAATCAATCATCTAGCCAGACAGATTGTGATTTATCACAAGTACATCGAGTATATGGATGAGAAAAGTGAACAATATCGGTACGAGTTTTATATCTGTTATGATCAAATGGTTTAATCATAATAGAGAAGATTGTCGCGCCTTGTGATATCGTTGGTATCATGAAGTTAAGGGAATAAGTGAAATTACTAACTTGAAAGTTCTGTTGTTCTTCATGGGCACACATAAGGCATCATGGACGTTCACGGCTCCGTTGTTGGTTATTGTTGGTAAGTCCCCGAACATGTTTGTGTGCTACCGAACTTTTATCGGTCACAGGATTAAGCCGTTCCAACCTTTAATCAACAGAATAAAGATGTTGATAATGGTTTTATGAATGGTCGATGTCGCTACATACAGTGTCAATTAGAGGTGTTTTAGGGAAGTTACTATAATAGGGAAATTATGTCGGGAGAGGGCAAACTTTTATCACAGAGAAAACAGAGGAGATGAGATGTCCCGGGATGTTAGAAATATGTTTCTAACATCTGTATATAAGGCCAATGATTTTATCTATAAGGGTCATAGAGTCTCGGAAGAGTTTCGGGAAAAACCGAGAAGGGGGAGAGGAGTGCTGGAGGAGGACAGATCTGCCCCCTTGGTCGCACCCATCATTGGGGGGGGGGGGGCTTCCAGGTGGACCCAATGGAAACACATAATGCTCATTGATCCTCCCTTCACCTTCTTTTATTAAGTTCGAAGAGGACTCCTCCCTAGGAAAGGACTCCAATACGGCCACCTCCATGGAGCTACAGATTGGTAGAGGGATCCCTCCCCAGAAGGAAAGTATCCCCGTCCTCCACATATAGAAAGGACCCCAAGGCATTGGCAGAAATCATAACAATTGTCCCTCGTTCCTATCTATCTCTCTAGTAGAATTAGAGCCTCTAATTAGAGCCCCTTTAATTGAGTTGGAACTTCTTCTAATCAGGGTTTTGAGGTGTCGACTACCAATTAGGTCTAGCTCTATGATGCTGACGTGATCACACACTCGTTGGGAGACCCCAAGCGGAAGGTATGATGTAATCTAGCGGAAATATCCCCCCAGTTAACGAACCAGGGTTTATCGAACCAGAAGGACTTCGTAGTCTTGGAGAAGGTTGCTTGTTGTCTGGCGCGTCAACAAGCATGGAACATGTACACAAACACAAACTCTCTCTTGCCCCAACTTTTTGGAAGGTTGTCAATTTTCTGGTCTTGCTGAAAACGAGAGAACTAAATGTATAGAGTCTTGAAAAGTAATAAATGTAAAAATGGAACAACAAGAAAAAAATTATGAAAGTGCATAAAAGAAGGTTGGAAATATGAGGAAAACAGGACCGAGGGCCATAGGTTCACTAGAGGTGTCTCTCCAAAGAAAACAAACATGATTGGTAAACAAATTAAAGCTGGGCAATTGACAAATCATGAATGTATACCAATAATATTATCACGAGATATAGTTTACATATTCTAACATTGCAGGAATTACGTCAAGGTATATGTACCGCTATCCACCATGCATCCATATCTAAAAGTCCACCTCAAGAAAGCTATCCAGCAAATCTCTATAGTATTAAGTTGCAGCAACAAAGTGATTGCTTTGTGTGCAACATACAAATGCATTAAGAACAATACGTAATGTAAGATGTGGTCCTCGTCGGTAGACAAGAGCACCGCAGTTTTCTCCCTAGTAGCAACATCACATACCCCATCTTCCATGTTTCTGTCACTCGAGCACAAATCTAAGGGGGGCATGAACCTACCATCTAGCATATTCTTTTGGAGGTGAAAACAACTACATGGCCATGGTAATCATTAAACACTGGAGAGCATTGCAAGACAAGATTAAAACTCTCTACGAATATAAGTGAAGCATCTCAGATTGACATGAACAAAATAATCATAATCTCATGGTTCATCGGATCCCAGCAAACACAACATGCACAATTACATAACAGTGGTCTCGATCATGTTAGGCAGCTCACGAGACTCTAAACATGGAGGCATAGGGGAAAGAACAACCATATAACTACTGCTATGAACCCGTCGTCTCGAGATGAACTACCCACACATTTGTCCGGAGGCGATCATGGCGATGTAGAGGCCTCCGATGATGATCCCCCCTCCGGCAGTGTGCTGGAATAGGGCTGCAGAAGCCCAAGATTGGCCTTTCAAGGTGACGCTGTAAGGTCCGCCCTAGAACCACTGTTCAAGGACACCTTCGATATGCATACATTCACGATCCCAAATCACACCAGTCGTGAACAACATATCAAGTGGGTACATATATACAATATCCATTACACGGTGCATAAACACTTACAAAGAGACATGGTCATTTGACCAAGTCTACACGACTGCCATGCAATGCAACACACAACACACACAGTGGAAGACTAAACACACACAAAACATAGTAGAGCCCAAGTCACGCCTTAACATACAGGCTGCTGACCGGGAGACGATCCTAGTTCGCAAAGCCATCAGCTCCATACTCCTCCTCGTAGATTTCCTTCTGAGACTCCTCCTCGAATTCTGGCAAGTTGATACCAGGGACGAAACCAATATGAGTAGATTTGAATGTACTCAACAAGACATCGATCATGTAACTTACCAAACGCAAGTATGCTTGTATGGTGGAATAGGTAGGCTATAAATAGGGTTTCACTACCCATGATATATGAAAGATGTATCATAGTTGATTTTCAAAATCTCTGTATCTTCGTTGAAGAAGATACTTCAAAAGAAAATAATTTAGTTTTCTTTCTCTTGTAGATATCGCATGTACAAGAAGTTTTATGAACTCATTTTGTAAAAGAAGGTTTTCTCTTTGCAAACTTTTTGTAAAACAACTTCTGGCTTTTCATCATCGGTACCTCCACGGTACAAGATTTCCTCCTTTCCGAACTTCATAAGTCCAACTCCTTTTTGAAAATTCCCTTTTTCAAAACATGGACACAATGCTAGCTACATGGCCATTTAACTGTCCATATCCGAGGACGCGGCTACTTCGAAATAGTTGTACTCTGCAGAGGTGTACACATCCACCAGATCCAGTACATCCGCTGTGAACAACCACAGATGTAACAACAGTATGTAAACATCAGATAACTGATCCTAACTGTCCACTATGTCCAAGCTAGTACATGTCTATCTCTTCAGTTGGGTATAATCTCCCCGACACCAGGTCCCACCCCGCCATGGCAGGAGACCTAACCGTCGGACCCAGAGGAGAACTTAATCCCTGTCGGGGGGTTACCCCCGAGTAGGGTAAAGGCAAGTGGTAAAGGCAACAATCAGAAGAGAAGTTTGTTCGAGTAGCCGCCTACCCGGTACTTGCTACCCGGTCGACTGCTACTCGGTCTCACAAAAAGATGACCAGAAGGAAATATCAAGCAAGTTATATCTGTTCGAGTAGAAGAGTTGGCCCGAGTAAAACTGGCGGGAACCTACTCGGGCCAGAAGTCAAAGGAGCCGTTCTGACACAGGATCCCGCGTATCCCGGGTCCGTACTTGGCACTGTTCACAACACTGTTCATCTGGGGACGGCGTGCCTGACAGCGACAGTGTGTCAGCAGGGCGTCGCAGGATAGGGGGGACCTACTCTGTGTTCGCACAGTGATAACAGACTGGTTACTTGGTTTTGCCCAACGACTTTCTGCATCAGGACAAGCTTAGAAGCCAAAGCTGTCAGCGGGAACTCGGAAGAAGGACGGTGTGCACACAATGTCGACACTTGTTGTATTTGGATGTATCCGGCTGGGCAACCGGGTATATAAGGTGCCCCGTCGCCTCCTGCGCGAGGCACGACACTACACACGAAGCATTACTAGAACACACGTAGAGATTCTTGACCTAATCCTACCCGGGGAGAGAAGAGTGGCTACTCGATAGCAAGAACATTTGTACTGTGGCAACTCGGTGAGACACCAGAATATAGAGAAAAAGGCAGGAGTAGGGGTTTTACCTCCTCACGAGGGCCCTGAACCTGGGTAGATCGTGTTGTTTGCAGTGTTTGATCTTCACCTCACGCGTCTACTCGTCGCGTGATCCCTCCCCGAGCGCCTCCAGCGTCCTTCGTCCCCACATCTTTAGCCATCCTATGGCATCTGCCGTGACACCACCACGACAGTTGGCGCCCACCGTGGGGCAACCAGCGGCGCTGACTGGAGTTTCCGTTCGGACGGGATCGATTTCTGCTACTAGAGAGCGCGTGGTCTGTGGCCTTGTCCACAGATTCGGCTCCTTCGACTTCGTCACCGACAACGCCGGCGATTTCGGCGGCAGGGCCATGCCGGAGGGCGGCTCGGTGATCTCCGTCGGTGCGCACCTCGTCTACGTCGCCACCGTCATCGACTGCACGTATCCGAGCTGGTGCATGACGCGGAGGATCCGCCTGCCGTTGTCGCCGCACGCGGGAGGCCGCTGGGCAGCTTCGCGGACGTCGCGGAGGTGATGGTAGCTGGCTTGGCTGCGGACGCCGGCACGGGTGCTCCTGGCGCTGCGGTCGTTGCTGAGGACCTCGCTGGCCCGAGCGTTGGTGGCAGGACTCACCGGCCTTATGAGAAGGAATGCAACCTCCCGCTTTCCACTACCCCGACTATCCCTGCGTCTGCTGCGCGCCCGGGCATGCTGCCTCCCACCGACCTCGAGCTCCTGAGCATGAAGGAGCAACTCGAGCGGCAACGCCAGGAGCTGCTCGCCGAGCAGGCGGAGTTGGACAAGATCAGGCTAGAGCTTAGCTTAGATCAGCTTGAGTACAACAAGGCTCACGGCTTCACGCGAGTCACTAGGAGAGCTAGCAGAGTAGGCGCCACGCGGCGTAACCTTGGTGCCGAGATGGGAACGGTTGTAGAGCCTCCCGCGCAGTCCGCCACCGCAAACACCTTCACCCGACCCCGATATAGCACCCCCGCCAAGACACTTAGAGCTGCTGAGGCTGTAGCCGCCGAGTTGCCGCATCTCGACGGCGACGCGCGCGCTAGGCAGCAAGAGAGGCTCAACGAGTTGGTATTAGAGGCTGCTAGGCAGAATGAGGAGTTCCGGAAAGCCAACCCGGATGCTGGAGCCTCGCAGGTGGTGCACTCGCACGCGGCTAGATCTAACGATCATGCCTCATCTCCGCATCCCAGCCGCGAGAAGAGCCGCAGTGGACGTTCTGGCAGAGATAGGCAAATGCAGGTGTACGACCCGGCTGCTGCCGCGAAACAGCTCGCTGTGCCGCAGCAGCCCGGTCAGGAACACAACGCTGCAAGAGCAGGCTCCCAAGCCCATAAAGCTCAAAGCCAGGCCCGAGGTGGAGCGCGCCCAGGTCCTTCTCAGCGTCCCGCTGCTCAGCCTACTCGGCAGAGGCAGCAGCCGCGCGCAGTGGCGCCAGTCGCCAACCCGGTGGAACAACCTGCAGCTGTGCAGGTGGATAGGTATGATGACGGCTACTCGGCCATGGAGATGGTTGGCTATGATATTCTGGACCGTGTTGGCGAGCGCGTGTTGGCGCCGGGAGATGCAAGGCATCAGCTGGACCGGATCAGCTTGTCAGCCCGGCTGGAGAACACGGGTCCTCCTGGCCCCGAGTGCTTTGGCCCGCGCATCATGAACGAGCCGTCCGTGAAGAACTTCCAGCTCGCAAGGGGCACCAAGAGCTACAACGGCAGCACCAAGCCGGAAGATTGGCTCAATGACTATGTCACCGCGGTTCATATCGCGAACGGCAACAGGAGATGGGCGGTGCGCTATGTCCCGCAGATGCTAGAGGGTCCAGCTCGCACTTGGCTCATTAACTTGCCCAAGAACAGCATCAATTGCTGGCTGGACTTCTCGGACGCCTTCATCAGCAACTTCACAAGCACTTACAAGAGGCCGAATAAGCCACAGCAGCTGTCCGCTTGCAGGCAGCGAGAAGATGAGACGGACCGCGAGTACCTTACTCGGTGGAGCACACTGAGGAACACCTGTGAAGGTGTGAACGAGGCCCAGGCCATCACTTGGTTTGCGCAGGGTTGCAGACATGGCAGTATGCTGTGGCAGAGGTTGCAGAGGGAGATGCCAAACACTCTGGCGGAGACCATCAAGATTGCGGATCAGTACGCACTCGGTGACCCTACTCAGCCCCTGATGGACTCCTCTGAGCCGAGAAGAAACTTCAGCAACAGCAAGCGCAACGAGTTCCGCAACAAGCGCCGGGGTGACCGAATAGATACTCGGTACGACCCTGAAGAGGTGAATGCAGTGGCTGTTGGAGCTGGGGGTAGCCAAAGGCAAAAACCTGCTGGAGCCTACGGGCAGAACCAGAACCAGGGCCCGGGCAACAAGAAACCATTCCGTGCTCCTCAGTCGGGAAGCGGCAACTCGGAGCAGCCAAGGAAGTTTGTCTTCAACGACATGAAGGATGGTCCATGCAGTTTCCACACGCAGCATCCGTCGAGGCCTGCAAACCACACTACTCGGCAGTGCGAGTGGTGGGATGAGATCAAGAATGAAGGCTTGCCTCCTCCTCCTCCTCTGCCAGCCGTAAATGCCAATGTGCAGCCTGCTCGCGCACCCGCAGCTCGGCCGCCAGTGTTTCCGAGAAGGGAAAATGTGAACCAAGTGGCTTTAGGAGCCAACCGTCACTTCAACAATGAGGGCTACCGCAACAACAACAACAACTACAACCGCAACAACAACAGAGGCAACAACAACTACCAGGGCAACAACAACAATGGCAACAATGGGGGCGGAGGCTCCAACCAGTACCAAGAGCACCATGAGAGCTACATGATCTTCACCTCTGAGCCAGTCGACAAGCAATCACAACACAGGCGTGCTATGGAGGTCAATGCAGTAATTCCTGCTGTCCCTCACTACATGTATTGGTGCGATCAAGAGATCAGGTGGTCCCGAGTAGATCATCCCAAGGTGATGCCCAACCCGGGTAGCTAAGCCTTGGTGCTGGATCCTACTTTCCTGGGTCCCGAGAAGAATGTGAGGTTCAGCAAGGTGCTAATCGACAACGGCAGCAGCATCAACATTGTGTACAGAGACACACTCGAGAAGCTTGGCCTGGTCGAGAACATGCTGCTACCTAGCAAGACCACCTTCCATGGTATTGTGCCGGGAGTCTCGTGCAACCCGATTGGCCGAGTGTGGATAGATGTGCTATTCGGTACAAGGGAGAACTGCCGCACAGAGCGCCTGCAGTTTGAGGTGGTTGATCATAAGAGCCCTTACCATGCTCTACTCGGCAGGCCTGCTCTGAGCAAGTTCATGGCTTCTACCCACACGGCATATCTGAAGATGAAGATCCCTGGTCCCAATGGTGTGATTACCGTTGCTGGTGATTACAAGAAGTCCATGGAGTGTGCCTCTGCTGGTTCCCAGTTGGCGGAGTCGATGGTGATTGCTGCCGAGAAGAAGAAGATGTATGAGGTGGTGGCTATGGCGCAATCTGTGCAGGCTGGTGCGCAAGGCGTGCCGAGTACCCAGCACGGGACCGCTTTCCAGGCATCTCAGGAAACCAAGAAGGTCCAGGTCGACCCCGAGTTCCCCGACCGCGTAGCCATCATTGGCTCCGGGTTGGCGGAGAAATAGGAAAGCAAGCTCATCCACTTCCTCCGTGAGAATCGGGACGTGTTCGCCTGGTCCAATGAAGATTTGCCAGGAGTCCCGAGGGAGTTGGTTGAGCACTCATTACATGTGCGTCCTGACGCCAAGCCAGTGAAGCAGGCTATGCGCCGCTTCGGAGATGAGAGAAGGAAGGCCATTGGTGACCAGATCACCAAGCTGCTGATAAGCAATTTCATCATGGAGGTGCTGCATCCGGACTGGCTAGCCAACCCGGTCATGGTCGAGAAGAAGAAGGAGGATCCCAAGGCTGCCACTGCATGGCGCATGTGTGTCGACTACACCGACTTGAACAAGGCATGCCCCAAGGATCCCTTCCCGCTACCTCGCATCGATTAGGTGATCGATTCCACTGCTGGTTGTGAACTGATGTCTTTCATAGATGCCTACTCTGGCTTCCACCAGATTGCACTCAATCCTGCTGATCAAATAAAGACTGCTTTCATTACCCCGTACGGGGCTTATTGCTATCGTGTCTGTGTTTTGGCTTGAGGAATGCGGGTGCAACCTATCAGAGATGTATGCAGAAATGCTTGCACGACCAGCTCGGCAAGAATGTGCAGGTGTACGTAGATGACATTGTCATCAAAACGAATAAAACACATACTCTGCTTGCCGACCTGGAGGAAACCTTTGCTAACCTACGCAAGTGTAAAATGAAGCTGAATCCGAGTAAATGCACCTTTGGTGTCCCGGCTGGCAAGCTACTCGGTTTCCTGGTGTCTAGTCGGGGCATTGAAGCCAATCCTTCAAAGATAAAAGCTATTGAGAGCATATCTCTGCCGAGATCTCTGAAAGACGTGCAGAAATTTACTGGTTGCTTGGCATCTCTGAGCCGTTTCCTGGGCCGAATGGGCGAGAAGGCCCTGCCTCTGTACCAACTGATGAAGAAAAGTGACAAGTTTGTCTGGACTCCGCAAACGGATGTGGCATTCAACGAGCTGAAAGCAATGCTGGCTAGCGCTCCCATCTTGGCTAGTCCGCTACCCAAGGAGCCAATGCTGCTGTACATTGCTGCCACTAACCGAGTAGTCAGTGTGGTGATTGTGGTGGAGCGAGAAGAAGAAGGCAAGAGTGTGCAGCGCCCAGTGTACTATCTCAGTGAAGTGCTGTCTAGCTCCAAGCAAAACTACCCGCATTACCAGAAGATGACCTACGGCGTGTACCTGGGCGCCAAGAAGCTAAAGCATTACTTCCAAGAGCATCCTATCACGGTTGTGAGCTCTGCGCCCATCTCGGATATCATGGGCAACAAGGAGGCGAGTGGCAGAGTAGCCAAGTGGGAAATCGAGCTGGCCGCGTATGCACCCGCATATGCGAGAAGAGAAGCTATCAAATCTCAGATTCTGGCGGAATTTCTGGTGGATTGGGCCGAGGTGCAGTATGAACCTCCTGCTCCAGTTTCTAATTACTGGAAGATGCACTTTGATGGCTCGAAGTTGAAGGAAGGCCTTGGTGCTGGCGTAGTGCTTACGTTACCCAAGCGAGATCAACTCAAGTATGTGCTGCAGATTCATTTCAAGGCGTCCAACAACGTAGCAGAGTACGAGGCAGTGGTGCATGGTTTGCGAGTAGCCAAGGAGGTTGGCGTGCAGCGCATTATATGCTATGGCGACTCAGATCTGGTGGTGCAGCAAGTCTCTGGCACTTGGGATGCTCTAGATGCCAACATGGCATCATATCGCTTCCTAGTACAGTCTATGACTGGGTTCTTCGAAGGCTGCGAGTTCCAGCACATTCACCGAGCAGAGAACGAAGTGGCAGACGAGCTGTCCAAGTTGGGATCTTCTCGGCAATCCATCCCGGCGGGGGTTGCCTTGGAGCACTTGAGGAAGCCATCCATCAAGCCCTCTCCCAACTCGGAATCCATATTTGTTCCTTCTCTGCCCAGCGAGGGATCTGATCCCATGGAGATTGACTAGGAGAATGCTACAGGAAACCCGGGGACTGCTGCTCCCAACTCGGGGACTGCCGTTCTTTACTCGGGGACTGCCACTCCTTACTCGGGGACTGCCACTCCCTACTCGGGGACTGCCACTCCATACTCGGGGACTGCTGTCCTTAACCCGGGGACTGTCGCATTCATTGAGGAAGTCCTCGCCAATCGATCAGGGCTCCAGAGAAGTGCTCCCAACCCTAAAAAGCAACCAGAGGTGCCTGTCCCAATGGAAGTGGACGAACCAGTGTTTCCCACACGGGAGACACCGAGTTGGGCCATGCCCATATTATCCTTTCTAAGGGATGGTACTCTGCCAGAAGATGAGGTGGTTGCAAGACAGATTCAGAGAAGATCCAAGGGCTACACTATATTCCGAGATGTGCTGCACAAAAGAAGTGCTATCGGCGTGCTGCAACGTTGTGTGGACCCAGAAGAAGGAGGAGAAATTCTGCTGGAAATACACCAAGGAGAATGCGGGCATCACGCCTCTTCTCGGGCATTGGTCAAGAAAGCTTTTCGGCATGGCTTCTGCTGGCTCACAGCTCTGCAGCAAGCTGAAGACATCGTGAGGAAGTGCAACGGCTGCCAGATGTTCGCGAGTAAGATTCACATGCCTGCTTCCGAGCTGAAGACAATTCCTATCACGTGGCCGTTTGCCGTATGGTGCCTGGACATGGTTGGTCCATTCAAGCCAGCTAAAGGCAACATGACACACATCTTGGTCATGGTGGACAAGTTCACCAAATGGATCGAAGTGAAGCCTATTCGGAAGTGCGATGGGGCTACAGCTGTGAAATTCTTGAAGGATGTGATCCTGAGATATGGCTACCCGCACAGCATCATCACCGACAACAGCACAAATTTTGCAGAGGGGGCAATGGTGCGGTTCTGCAGAGATAAGCACATCCGACTAGATGTTGCGTCTGTTGCGCATCCAGCCTCCAATGGACAAGTGGAAAGAGCAAACGGCATGGTACTGGCAGGCATAAAGCCAAGGCTGATTGATCCACTGCTGAAAACACCTGGGTGTAATCTCAAAAAAAAAAAAAAAAAAAAGAAAACACCTGGGTGTTGGCTAGACGAGTTGCCAGCGGTGTTGTGGAGTCTAAGGACTACCCCTAACCGGTCAACCGGCTACACGCCATTCTTCTTGGTATACGGGGCTGAAGCCGTGTTGCCAATAGACTTGGAGCACGACTGCCCTCGAGTAACCCTCTACACTGAGGTAGAGGCGAGAGAAGCTCGAGAAGACGATGTTGACCTGCTCGAAGAAGCAAGAGAGCTTACTCTGTCACGTTCGGCTATCTACCAGCAAAACCTGCGGCGTTATCATAGACGAAAGGTGAACCCAAGGGTTTTCTGAGAAGGAGACATGGTCCTTAGGCTTGTGCAGCGCACAGCCGGGATGCACAAGTTGTCTCCTCCATGGGAAGGGCCCTTCATTGTGAGCAAAGCGCTGCACAGTGATGCATACTATCTTGTAGATGCGCGCCCATCACAGGCGAACAGGGCAGATAAAGCTGGAGAGGAATCTAAGCATCCCTGGAATGTAGCTCTACTCCGTCGTTTTCATTCGTGAGCAAAGATGTGTATGTACCCTCCTATCCGAGTTGAAATTCTATTCTGCAATCTGAAATTGAACTCGGGGACTGCCTTCATCCAAAATTGCTCTAAGTGTTTCTACTCGGCTTTACCTTTTGCCTATTCGGTTGCTCTACTTCAAAATTCAAAGGTACATTGAGTACTGTGTTTAAACCTACATGCCAACTCTTCGACTTTGCTGCTGTCCGAAACCCGGCTTCATGGCAAGCAAGAGAACAAGCAAAAGGTCCATGAGCACAAGAAAAATTACTAAGGAAAGGAAGAGTGCAGGAACCGAGTAGGGTGCATTTACTACTGTTCTTTGTCTTATCTTTTCGGCTAAGTGGTGGGCTGCGTTACTATGATTGTTTCTAAGCGGCTAAGTATTTGCAGCTCTGATCTTTGACTCTTGTGACTCGAATACCAAAAAAGCAACAAGTTGCGGGTAGAGCTGAGACAAAAAGAGAGAGTGAATAAGAAATGCAACTCGGGGACTCGCATGATAACGCAACCCGGCATCGAGCCAAGGCTGAACAAAATGATTAAGTTGAAAATAACAAGTGTGAATAAGAATAAGTAGCAAACGGCATAAGTAGTCTGATACATTTGCACCCGGCATCCCGGGGATCTGATAAGTGTTTGAGAAATAAGCTGCAGGACAGATTCAGGTCGAGGCGGCGTTCTTGGTGCTAGCCTTAGCTGCCTCATCTTCAGTAGTGGCCTTGGTCGCGTCTGCCTCCGAGCTGGCGTCAACAGTCTTCGCAGCTTCGTCCTCGGCCCCGGCCTTGGTCGCATCCGATTCCAGGTATACGGGGACGGTCTTCGCTAGCTCGGCGTCGGGCTCGGTGGCTTGGGCGCGAAGGCTGACGGTGTCGTCGAGGGCAGCTCCTGACGAGGTGCCGAACTCGAGCGCGGAGGTGTCAATCGACATCTTCTCGTTCTCGTCCTCTTCATCGCTACCCGCGACGACCGCGGCCTTCCCCTTCCCGGCTTTGCCACCAGGAGACTCGAAGCAGCTCAGGTCCAGCTCCTCTGTGTCCGTCTCTTCGTCTTCGTCCTCCTCCTCGCCTTCGTCCACCTCGGTGTCGGGCTCGGTGAGGCCGTCGATGAAGGTCGCAGTATCAGCATATTGAGCGACCTCGTGAGCGACCAGCTGGCGGATAGCCACGCAGTCGGGGTTCTTCTCCCACTTGGAGTCCTGGCGCATCTCGCGGACAATCTGCAGATTATGGTTTTCATACCAGCTGGTGATAAATAGAAGCATCATGTCCGCGACGGCCCGAGCTCCCGATGCGCGCCACTTCTTCAGCTCGGCTTTCACGCGCTGCAGCTTCAAGGCAAGTCCGGAGATTGTTGTTGGCGCAGAGTCATCAGGCCAGAAAAGGCTGTGGATCTGGAAGGCGACGCGCACCAGCTCGGTGCCCACGCCCGCTAGCCGCGGGAACTGCCCTTGCATAATCAGGATGCTCTCCTCGATTTCTGCTCTGGTGTCCAAAGGCTCGCCCTTCTCAGCGCGAGCTGCTCGGACCTTTGCTAGGGCAGGCACGCAAGAAGACTCGAGGTCGGGGAAGACTCCTGCAAGAGCTATCGAGAAGATCAGAAACAATAACAGAGTAGAGATACGAAACGGGTAGCAGAGGAACAAGAGGAAACAGCGAAGCAAAGAAAAGAGAGCACTTACTGTTCAAGTCATGGCGCAGCCCTTGCAGCTGGTTCTTCCACGTTTCCTCATTGGCTAGGTGCCTCTCTTCAATCAGGCGGAGCCCGTTCAGCTGAGCGAAGAGATCAGCATTGCTTTTCTTCAGCACCTCGCACTCCTGCTCGAGGGCTTTCACCTTGGCCTTGGCTGCTGTTTCGCTCTTTGCCTTCTCGGCGATTATTCTATCCTTTTCGGCAGCAATGTTGATAGCATCCTGGAGCGCAGTGCGCAGCTGGACTTGGAGCTTCTCCATCTCGGTAGCATGTTCTTTCTGCAGCTCGACAGCCTGGCTGGACAACTGCTGCTGCACCTCAGCAGGTTTGAGGCAATCTTGATGTTCCTCGGCAAACTTATTATGATCTTCTGAAAAGAGCAAAGCACGGTCAGCAGAGTAGCGAAGAAAGAAACACAAAGACAAGCCGAGAAGACGGCAACGTACCTTCTAGTCGTTTAATCGTGGCTTGGCCACTCTCGACAAAGGCACGACAGGTTGAGTGCTCATCCGCCAGGGCCTTTAACTTCCCTGCAGAGTAGAAGTGGTTAGCACAAAAAGCTGAAGCGGGCGTCAACACCAAACGCAAGAACCGCGTAGCTAAGAGCGTACCTTCAACTTCAGAAAGTTTCAGTGTGCTGTTCATCACATCCTTCTCGGCTGCCTCGCCGTCTGCGCGTTCTCGTTCCAGGGCCTCGATGCGTCTCTTGGCAATGGCATGGTTCCAGAGTAGCTGACGGTGCAGGCCGGTCCGCTTCAGTAAGCTATTCTGAGAAGCAAAAGGAAGAAGAATCAAGCAAAGTAATAAAGATTCAACCCGAGAAGGCGGCAACTCGGGAGTGTATCCGCCTACTCGGCCAGAATCTCGGGGACTGGGTGATGGATAAGGAAAAGAAGAAGAGTAGAAGAAAAGTGAAACGCAACTCGGGGAGGATGAGTAGAAGCTTACCGCGTAAGATTGCTCGAGGTCCTCTGCATTCTTGCGGTGGACGAACATCTTGGCAGCAAGCGTGGCGGAGTTGGATGAGATAGTCATGGGTTTGTAACCCAAGTCCTCTTTGTTCCAATCGACACGCATATGGTCCAAGTCGCCCAAATCCGTGCCGTCCCAGTTCGAGTTGCCCAGCACCTTGCTGTCCCACTTGGCATCGATGAAGCCAACCAAATCGAGCACTTGCTCAAGGCCCTGAGATGTCACCGCCTGGTCCTGGACCTCGCGAGAAGAAATGGAGAGAGACTTGTCCTGATTTGGGGCCGGGGGCCTGGAGTCCACTGCCACGGTTTTCTTCCCTTTCCGAAGAGCAAGCTTCCTCTCCGCGGGGGTTAAACCAACCTGGTGCTGCTGGTTGACCTTCACCATGTAAGGTGGGAAGCTGGGAGGATCTACGACACCGGATGCGCCAGCAGCCGCGCCAGGCTCGCGGATAGCCAGCTGAGTGGACTTGGCGGTTGGTGCTGGCGGCGGCATCACGGCTGCATCCTGACCGGCACCACGCGCCGGGTTCCTGCGAACAGTGCCTTCTGCCGGGTCTGCTGACTTCTCGGCAGCTCGCTTCTTCGAAATCTCCTTCTGAACAGTTGGCTTCTCGGTGGTCTTCTTCTCGGTGGTCTTCTTGGCCTTCTCCTCGGCGGCCTTCTTCTCGGCAGCTTCCTGAGCGTTCTTCCTTATAATCGGCTTGGCCGGAGGGCTGGCTGCAGTCTTGGTTTTCTGCACCAAGGAGGAGTCTGGTGCAGAGGGCGGCGCCAGTGGTGCGCTACTCGGCGCGGCGTCTGGCTGAGCGCTACCCTGCGCGGCGCCTGGTTGCGCGTCGCTCAGAGGGTATTGTTCCGCCTCGTCGACTACTTCTACCCGCTGCTCGGCAGCGGGATCTGGCTGTGAGACATCTGTTTCTTCTACCCGCGGCTGGGCCGCGGGGTCTTCCTGTTCAGCAGCCCCTGTGGCTGGCTGCTCTTGTTCTTCTTCCTGCCGCTCAGGGGCGGCGTCGTTGTGCGTCTCTTGATCTTGATCTTGGTTCTCCTCGACTGTGTTGGCCGGAGGAGAAGGAGGCCTATCTTGGTGAGCAGCATCCTGCGCTTCTTGATCCGCGCGGGACTGCTGCTCCAGCTCGACATTCTGGGCATCCGTGTCCATGTGTCCATGTGCGTTGGCGGCTTCGTTCTCGTCGCCGTCGAGGTCGATGAGCTTATCAACGTCGATGGCGGCCTGCTTCTTGGTCTCAGTGGGCGCACGAGCGGCATCCACATCCAGGGGGGCTCTGAAGAGAAAATTGCGTTCAGAAAATAAGAAGAAGGCAAAGGAAAACTGAGAGGAAACAGCAAAGTAAAAGGATTGGGAAGCAACCGAGAAGAACGAAGTGAACCAAAGTGTGCAGTCGAGAAGGAACTTACCCCATGCAGGTAGGGATCGCTGGTCGCTTTCTCTGCACGACCTTCTTGTTCGTCTTCTCGGTCGGTTTCTTCTTCTTGGCGGGAGGCTCTTGGGCGCCACTGCCCGCCCGCTTGCGGGTAGCAGGAGCGGCGACTGCAAGAGGTTTGACGACCAGGGCTCCCTCGTCCTCGTCCTCATCCTCGTCTTCGTCCTCAGCGTCGGCACCTTCTGTGAAATAGAAAGGAAGAAAAGCAATTCAGAAGCAGAAAGCAATTAGTTTGCGCGGTTCGCAACCAGAGGGGATAAATTCAGTTACCTTCATCTTCATCCTCGGACCAGTCACGAAGAGACGAGTCCACGCGATGCTTACTCGTCTGGGCGGCTTCGGGAGGATCGAGCTTGTCCGCGGTCTCGAAAGGGACCTCATCGTCTTCCTCCCGGTCCTCGAACCAGTTGCCCTCGAAGCGTTCACTGCTCTCAGCAAGCTGGCGATCAAGAACCTGAAGAATAGAGAAACATCGCAAGATTAGCCGAGTAGCATGAAGGCATTCTACCCGACTAGGCGTGCAAACAACAAGCACATTAAGCCTAAGCGACTCGGCTAAGTGTCTTACTCGGCAAGGCGTGCAAACATCAAGCACATTAAGCCTAAATGTTTCTCCTAAGTGTGCTACCCGACAAGGCGTGCAAACAACAAGCACACTAAGCCTGAGCAGTTCCACTAAACGCCCTACCCGGCGCAGAATGCGAATGCTAGTCACAGCAAGGAGAGGAAGCTATCTACTCGGATTGCATATACAAGAAGCAGATTAAGAAGAACGTACTCGTGGAATCGGCTTCGTGCGGCTGTATGGGATGAAGCCATACTGCCAGTTGTCTCGAAGGCCGGTGGTCAGGATGGACCGAGCGTAAGCGGCGACATCCGCGTTGCTGAGCTCGAAGGTAGTCGTCCGAGTACAGTCGCGGGGGCCGCCCATGTAGCACATGGGGTGGGAACGGCGTTGCAGAGGCAGCACGCGGTTGCGAATCCAGCAGGCGACTGGATCGTCGCTCTTGAGCCCTTCTCCAATCAGATGGGCGAGCCGCTCCTCCATCTGTACCAGATTCCTGCTGTTGGATGGCTTGCTCTTCCAATTCTTCCCGGTAGGAGCTCGGTTGCTCCACGGGGGCAGATTGATGCGGTCTTCGATCTTGGCCTCCTTTGTGGCGGGGATGTTCTTCACATACAAGAAGGATTTCTGCCACTTGCGGACAGAATCCAGGCCTTTGATGCGAGGATGATTGGTGCCCGGTCGCTGTACCATCATGGCGCTGCCGGTCTCGGTTACCCGGCTGCTGGTGTCCGCGCCATCCTTCTTGCCCTGGCTCTGTTGGCGGAAGAAGAAGTACTTCGACCACGTCTCCGTCGTGGGGCGAACGTCGAGAAAAGCTTCGCACAGCACAGCGTGGTAGGAGAGGAAGACGACGGCGTTGGGAGGAAGATGATGCATCTGGAGGCCGTAGTGATCCAGGAAAGCACGGAGGAAATTGGACGCGGGAAGGCCGAATCCTCGCGCGAAGTGCACGAGGAAGACGACATGTTCGCCTTCCTGCGGTGACGGAACAAGCTCGCCGTCGGACGGCCGACAGCGAACACCGGGAGGAACCCTCCGGGTGTTCACGAGCCACTGGCAGTCCTCCGCGGTGACGTCGGAGCCGGCCCAGCCGGCGCGAGCACTGTCACCGCGAGCCATGGCGGCAAGCAGGAAGTTGGGAAAGGATTGGAAGGAACTGGTGGAGTGGACGAGCCCGCGGCGGCGCAAAGAGTTGCGCGGCGGCGGAGAGCTCTGAGACGGCGGAGGATCGAGGAGACAGAAAGGGGAAATGAAGGGGAAGGAGAAGAGGAAGTTACCGTGGGGGTATTTATACCACACCATGGATTACCGTTACGATTTGGAGTAGTGGGATCGATCGTGGCAATAAATCGTGCGGCGTGGGGTCTGTGGCCGGTTGGAAACGCACATAGCACGAAACGCGCGCGTAACGGCCGCATTAGATCCCACGACGAGATCGTGGGCGATTACTGCGCATGATGGGACATTACGAGGTCGTGGGCCCGCTCCGTAAAAACTGGGCGCGTGGCCTGTCAGGTCCTGGGCAGCGAGGCGTCGCGGTCCTGGATGCGTGACACATGCCCAGTTGCAGCACGGAAAGCCGGATTGTGCTCTGCGCTGCAGAGATTCGATTGAAGAAATTCCCTAAGTCTTTTTACTCGGTTACCGAGAAGGAGGCTAGCTTTATTCGGAAGAGAGGAAACTCAAGGTACTTTTCAAAGTGCTACTCGGAGGTTTTACTCGGCATATTGAGATTCAAGGGCAAGGTTGCCAAGCTTGGTTTTAAGCTGGCAGGGCCCAGTGAACGAGTTCGCAGGGCTCTACCAGCTTCGGGGACTGCTGTCGGGGGGTTACCCCCGAGTAGGGTAAAGGCAAGTGGTAAAGGCAACAATCAGAAGAGAAGTTTGTTCGAGTAGCCGCCTACCCGGTACTTGCTACCCGGTCGACTGCTACTCGGTCTCACAAAAAGATGACCAGAAGGAAATATCAAGCAAGTTATATCTGTTCGAGTAGAAGAGTTGGCCCGAGTAAAACTGGCGGGAACCTACTCGGGCCAGAAGTCAAAGGAGCCGTTCTGACACAGGATCCCGCGTATCCCGGGTCCGTACTTGGCACTGTTCACAGCACTGTTCATCTGGGGACGGCGTGCCTGACAGCGACAGTGTGTAAGCAGGGCGTCGCAGGATAGGGGGGACCTACTCTGTGTTCGCACAGTGATAACAGACTGGTTACTTGGTTTTGCCCAACGACTTTCTGCATCAGGACAAGCTTAGAAGCCAAAGCTGTCAGCGGGAACTCGGAAGAAGGACAGTGTGCACACAATGTCGACACTTGTTGTATTTGGCTGTATCCGGCTGGGCACCGGGTATATAAGGTGCCCCGTCGCCTCCTGCGCGAGGCACGACACTACACACGAAGCATTACTAGAACACACGTAGAGATTCTTGACCTAATACTACCCGGGGAGAGAAGAGTGGCTACTCGATAGCAAGAACATTTGTACTGTGGCTACTCGGTGAGACACCAGAATATAGAGAAAAAGGCAGGAGTAGGGGTTTTACCTCCTCACGAGGGCCCTGAACCTGGGTAGATCGTGTTGTTTGCAGTGTTTGATCTTCACCTCACGCGTCTACTCGTCGCGTGATCCCTGCCCGAGCGCCTCTAGCGTCCTTCGTCCCCACATCTTTAGCCATCCTATGGCATCTGCCGTGACACCACCACGACAATCCCTCACTGTGTATGCCTAATTGAATTCATGACTGGCGGCATTTCGGTTCGAGGGACGTCACTGTCACATCCCAGTTTTTGGACTCTTGGACTGTGCTCAAGAAGACAACTATTAGGGCCAACAAATTATTTTTATAACAACATGATTGTTTGAACTGACTCGTGTTATGATCTTAATCATATTTGCAACATAAGTTTTGTTTCATTATAAAACCAACACCATATGTTTCTGAAAAATATTCCTGATATTTTTCCCTAATGTTTTCTTATTATTACTTGAGTGGATTTTTATTCCAATACTTGGATCATTCTTGTTTGCATCTTAAAACAAACTTTAACCTTGTTGGATCCAATAAAACAAGTTTCCAAAATGATCTATGAAAGTTTTCTTTTAACTTCCCTATAGAAAACAATTCCTGAAAATAAAGCCAAGTACCTGT
This sequence comes from Alopecurus myosuroides, assembly GCA_028641055.1. Classification (NCBI taxonomy): domain Eukaryota; kingdom Viridiplantae; phylum Streptophyta; class Magnoliopsida; order Poales; family Poaceae; genus Alopecurus; species Alopecurus myosuroides. The sequence goes on along the minus strand of CM054060.1, from coordinate 244,440,793 downwards.
TTTCTACCATTGTTTTCACCAAGCTATAAATGGTTATATTATGGTTTCTTGACTTTTAATTCATCCTTGATATATGTACTACAAACCCATATGCTCACTTTTATTTTTGGAGAAATAAAAACTATCTTGTGCTTGTTGTTTTTGTGGTATAAAATTAAGGCAGAATAAGGCAGTTTTGAGAAACAGATAAAAACAGAAAGTAGGTCTTTTTCCACATTATTTTCATAGCCTTAAACTATTTCAAATTTGTTTTTAAAAGATTTTTCTGAAAGTATATAACATGATTAACACATACATACTTTTAAAACCAATTTTGGCAAGCAATTGAACCCTGAAAACAAACTCAACGTTTTGAACTTTTGATTTGTTTTCCAACACTTAGAGATTTTTCTGAATTTTTGCAAATGAACAGTACGGGATACACTTTTGCACACTTCTTTTATTGATGTTTATATGCACATTTTGAGTTTTGGACTGAGCTAACTTGTTGACCAACTCATGTACTCGAACTAGCATGCATTGGATACCTTCTAGAAGCCTTAGGGATGAAGATAAGAGAGGAGATAGAATGATGACTAGGATAGGTATGGGCACACATACCTCTTAGATATTTTTGACATTTCCACTTGCCACTTGCACTCAAGGGCCCCACTTGCTTGCATCACCTTTGCTCTTGCATAGGACACATTGTTCAATCATAAGGAAATGACCATTAGGCCCTAGACATCCCAATGCCATGGGATGACACCCACCCGAGGTGACCATCTTGCCCCTCCACCTCACTCCCTCTTCTATAAAGATCCCAAGGCCATCTCCTTGCTCCACAGCCCTCATCCACCTCCCTTCACGACCACACTTCATCCCCAAGCTGAGAAGAGCCTTGTGCTAGCCAAGTGAGCTCCATGAGCTCCAAAATCGCCGCCGGCCATTTTTCTTAAACCGAGGCGAGGAACCTCAAATCCCTGCAGATGTTGCCTGTGGTTTTGAGCTTGTGAAAAATAGTTTTCGTGCAGATTAATTTCTACAAAAATTCACAGCACTAGGATTATGTTTTCCTAACCATGTCCCGTTGGAAGATCCAAGTTTGCACTTTTATTTTTGTCACAATACCTGTTTTGCCACAGACTGTCTATTTATCCATTTTTGGCATAACTTTTTGGATCTGTATACATTTTGGTCAAATCAAATATTTTTGAGTAGCCTATGATTAGATCTATATATAGGAATTGGCCTTACATCAACGCCATTTACCAAATGGAAATGACATCCATTTTGGTAAAAGACCAGTAGGCTTTTCTAGACTTCTTATAAGGAGTTTAAAAATGGTTTTTGAAGTAAACCCAATTGGATGAGTTTGGTATTGACTAGATCTATCTTATCCTAGCTTAGATTAATTTTTGAGGCTCTATATTATTTTTTGTGGACAGATCTAGAAACAACAGCTTTTCAGTTTTTGTTTCTTTGTGTGTTTTTGTTTGGAATCAATGTGTGGTTGTTTTAATCTTACTTCCTAACTTGTATAGAGTTGTTACGACTTGTTATTAAGTTGTTTTCTTGCAGTACATCTACCTTAGAAAGTGTGTGCATGTTTGGAAAGTCAAATAGAAATAGGAATAGCATTTGTCAATTTATAGTTTTATTTATTTGGATATCATGTGAACCAAATCTTTGTATGTTTGTTTTTACCTAAGTTGTGCCATGCTTGAGTGGAGTCAAGTACCATTTTGGTACTGTTATTTCTATGCTATTATCTATGTTAACTTGCATGTTATCTTGTAGCAAAGCATGAGTACCATTTGTTATTTTCCTAGTTTTATTATTTGGATTGTTGTGTGGGCAAATCCTTGTAGCTTTGTTGTACCTAGATTTTTGTTATGGTTATGATAGATCAAGTACCACTTTGGTACTGTTATTTCTCTGTTATTACCTCTATTAGCTTACACCTTATTCTATAGCAAAGCATGTGTAACATTTGTTGTTTGTTTTCTAGTACTTATTTGACTAGTTGTGTGCGCAAATCTTTGTGTGCTTGTTACCTAAGTTTTTGCTATGATTGTGGTGAGTCCAGTACCATTTTGGTACTGTTATTTATATGCTATTATCTTCATTAACTTGCATGTGATCTTATATGAAAGCATGAGTAACATTTGTTATTTTTCTAGTTTTTATTATTTGGAATTATTGTGAGAGCTTAGTCTTTGTGTGAATGCTTTGATAAATGTTGTGATATGTTTGCTATAGATCCAGTACCATTTTGGTACTGTTATTTTGATGCTTTTGTCTCTGATAGCTTGCATGTCTTTTTATAGTGAAGCATGTGTAGGTTTTGTTATTCTTATGCACTAGTCTTGTATGCACTAGAATAAATAGCCTTGTTTTATTTATGTTGTTATACTAATTTTTGTCATGATTAACCAGAGGCTTAGTACCTCATTTACCTTGATATAAATGGGCCCATAACCCACTGGTCCCATTGCATCTTGGTTGTGGATGGAAATTCCGAACTATGCACATGTGAGAAATTAACATGTTTTAATTATGTGGTTGATAGGATATTTTCCACCATGGAAAATATAATTGTTTGTTTTCACTTATGCAAGTGAGAAGTTTCTTTCTTATAAGAATCTACTAGTATGTTAGATGTGATCCATTTGTTAGCATAATATTCCTTAGGAGGATCTTGTTAAGAAATGATTCACTATTGAGTGCTAAATTAAATTGTTCGCAAATAAACTAAATTCCTTGTGATTGATAGATTGATTGTGAATCATTTTAAATTGAGTGTTTGGATTTTTGAAAAGGTTTATATAAATTTTCTTTAAGTGTATAGCTACTGGTTGGGTAGTTTATACCTTGGTTGCTTGCTAGTTAATCTATTTGAAAAGCATGCATTACTAGAATTGGTTTATGCTTCCTTAATAGATGTGTACATAAAATTATTATATTGTAGTACTTACTAGCATGTGTAAGGTTTGTGTGCTGTTAGTAGGCATGTTTATATCCATTTATTTCTTGTTTAAGATTATGCTTCCTTGTTGTAGTGTTTGCTTCTCTAGTGATGGACTAGTGTCACCACTAGAGATTATGAGATTACCTAGTATTGTTGTCTTCTTATTTTCTTAGTGTAGGACTATCCTAGCATGTTTAGGATGATGTTACTTCTGTTATTATGTATATTTATGACCATGAATTGCTTGTTTATAGTTAAGCATCATAGTAGCATTGTTTGCTTCTCTAGTGATGAACTAGTGTCACCACTAGAAATTGTGGTTATCTCTAGTATTGTCATTTTTATTTTCATAAGTGTATGAGTTTATTATAGCATATTTATGAAGTTATTACTTCTGTTATGATGCCATGAATCATTTAGTTTCTTGTGCTATAGTTGTAGAATATAAGTTTTTCTTATAACATGCTTGTGTAGATTTTTCCACACTAGTGTGTTATCAGTGCAATCTTGTTTCTATGTTTTTGATAGGGATATTACCTTGAGTGATGATTGTGTTTTAGATTATTTTTATGACTTGTTATCCTTGTTTTTAGGTACTGGTTTTTTGCTAATTTTTCATGATTGATGGATTCCAAAACCTCTAGTAAACAATAACATAGTGAATAAATAGTCTATTCAATTGTGGTGTGTTTGCTTGTTGTTTGGATTTTGTTGGAGTGTTTTACCTTAGCATGAGTTTATACTTGTGTTATGATTGTGCTTAAGAGTATCTTGTGATACTAAAAACATCCAACTAAAACCATGAACACATTAAGTGATAGTTGCTTGTGGTGAGTAATACCCACTGCCATGGGTATTGTTCTGCTTGTTGTTTTACCTTAGCAACCTAACCTTTTGCACCCACAAGCTATATTATTAGCTTTATATATACCTTGTTATGAGAGTGGTACACAACTCCATATATGGTATGTATTAGGTGGGATATGGTTTTCTAAACCATACATAGTGCCTGACGACAGTTTTGGACCGTGAGAGTTATGTGAGATAGTTTTCGCGTTATCGTTTCGAGAGAACTCGAGAATGAAAATTTGTTGCTGTATGTGTTTATTAGCTTAGTTGTTTGTCTTTTATACCTGAGTGTGTTTCTTTTATTTCCTTTACGACGCTAGAACGCGAAGAAGAAGAAGAAGCAGTTGTGGAGCTGTGCGTCAAGTTCAAGTTGCTTCAAGGCCAGGGACATTAAGAGACTTGAGGCAAGCCATCCTGATGCTTGCTGATACAATACTTATCATTATCTATCATGCATGTTTTACCTCTGAAGTTTTACCAAAACTTGATTATCAAAAACCATTTTTGATGTGGCTATTACTACTATTCTATTATGGGTTACCATCATGCCAGTAGTTAAACTTGGTAATACCAAGCCCATAAGCCACCATATGGTATTCATTACCATCACAAATACTAGTCCCTAAGTGGACACCTTAAAATTGTGTTTCTACATAAACAAAGGCTTTATGGAAAACCCGGAGAAAAGGCGGATCCTTATTCTCCGGAGGAATGTGGAAGTGGTCATTTTTAGGAAATTGGTGTTTTCAAAAATGACACATAACCTAGTCTTCGCCGGACAACCTTTACTGTACTGCCACTCTACCCCTATATGGGTATGGGGCCTATCTAGATGCTTGAACTTGTTAGTGTATGCTTTATTCCAAAGTGCTATAGAGGAGCGGATTCTCTGAACCGAAATGTCGCCAGGAGAGGGAAACGGGACATACACAGTGTGGGATTAATTTTCCCTCCGGATGCGACAGCTGGGCCTCCCGACTAGGCAGGGCGGGTCCTGATGCCGGGGAGACAACCCATCTGAAGGAATGAGCATATACTAGCTTGTGTCAGAGTGGACAGTTAGGATCAAATTCTCTGGTGCTTGCATATCGCTGTGACGATCCATGGGTGGTCCATGGCAGAGCTTTGGATCTAGTGGATGTGTACACCTCTGCAGAGTACAACTTTTTCGAAGAAGCCGCGTCCTCGGATATGGACAGTTGAATGGCCATGTAGCTAGCATTGTGTCAATGTTTTGAAAAAGGAGTTTTTGAAAGGAAGTTTTGAACTCGGGAAGTTCAGAAAGGAAGGAAAGCTTGTACCGTGGAGGTACTGATGATGGAAAGCCAGAAGTTGTTTTACAAACAAAAAAGTTTTGCAAATAAAACTTTTCAACTCTAAGCAAGAATTCTGGAAACTGATTCCAAGAAGTTTTGCAAAGAGTAAATTCCCTTTTAAACAAAAGTTTAACAAAACCTCTTGTACATGTGATATCTACAAGAGAAATAAACCTATATTATTTTCTTCTGAAGTACCTTCTTCAACGAAGGTACAGATTAATTTGACTGCAACTGTGGTGTCATCCTATATGAACACCATTGATAGTGAACCCTATTTATAGCCTACCTATTCCACCATATAAGCATACCTGTATTTTGGTAAGTCACATGATGGATGTCTTGCTGAGTACATTCAAATGTACTCATTATGGTTTCACCCCTGGTATCTACTTGCCAGACTTTGAGAAGGAGTCTTCGAAGGAGATCAACGAGGAGGAGTACGAAGCTGATGGCTTTGCGAACTAGGATCGTCTCCGGGTCAGCAGCCTGTAGGTTAAGGCGTGACTTGGGCTCTACCGCGTTATGAGTGTTTAGTCTTCCGCTGTGTGTGTTGTGTGTTGCCCTGCGTGGCATCCGTTTAGGCTTGGTCAAGTGACCATGCCCCTTTTGTAAGTATTTATGCAACCGTGTAATGGATATTGTATCTGTGTACCAACCTGATATGTTGTTCACGACTGAATTCCTGGGATCGTGAATGTATGCATATCGAAGGTGTCCTTGAACAGTGTTTCGAAGGGCGGACCTTCCAGAGTTGGTATCAGAGCTATCCTGACCTTAGGAGACCTTAGTTAGCATGGACGTCAGATAGGAAAGGAAAGTATTTTTGGGTAAAAATATATTTACTATCTAAATTATTCTTATCTAAGGGAGTTTTAACTATAGTTTCCATTCATATTATCTTTTCAAATCGTTCTAAAACCTTATCTCTCTGGGTTAATAGTTTATTTCTTGCTTGTTTGCAACTGCCCCGCTCTTGTTTTTGAAATATCTCTCGTCTTTAAATTTTTCTGTCAAAAATAAAATAATTAGTGTTTCAAAAACAAACTTTTTGCACAATTTTACCCATGCTTGTATACTTGGCGATGTCCCGAGAAAGACCCAAATATTTGTCTATTCGAAGAAAAAGGAGCAACCTTCTCAAGACATCAACGCCAGGGGGATTCATCTAGCAGGACGAAAAATTGCTACCACCCCCGAGATTGAGGTGATCTCACCATCAAGCTTTAGTTAGCATGGGCGTTAGTTAGTACTCTGACAATTAAAGTGAACAAAACCATGTCACTAAGATGACTATTTTCCAAGAGAATTCTATACTCCATCCCCTATGTGTTTCAAAAACTCTATTTACACTAAAGTTAAAAAGGAGCATCTTAAAATTTTGCACGCTGTTATCCAACTTAAACTATACCTAAAACCTTGGTATAGATGACAATTGCCTTCACCAAATCTTTCCGATTAGGTACGCATGCACCTTGCTACCGCCGCTTTGAGGAGGATTTGATCAAGATGACTCGTCTGATCGGTCGCCCAGTACCTAAGTTGAACAGTTGGAGGAACAGCTACGCGCTTCCTCAAGCACTTAGGATTGCCGCAGGATATTAGGATGTTGTGTTGTTTCCACCCAGACGCTGTTGTGTTGGTGTCCGTGTCTTGTGAGCTCCTCTGTTAGAGACGCTAGTTGTGTTGTAAGCCTTCTGATGTAGCCTTGTGAACCATTAAGATAAGTTATGCTTGTTAAGACTCTGTTTCATGCGTATGTTAATCTTGGTTTGAGTTGGCGTTTTTTTCTTCTATGTTTGCTTTCTGTTGTGGTACCTACCGTTCTTATCTCCCTTATGAGCCGGTATATGTCACGAGCCTTTAAAACCAAAACCACCTTTAGTTGCTCTCGTCTTACACCGTTCTTTGTCTTCAGCATGGCCAGCGATCTACCTCCGTCACCTGAGCCGACAGTTGCTCAACTGTTTGCTCTGTTGAGGGAAGAAAGTGAAGCCGCTCGTGCTGAGCACATCGCCACCCATGCTATCCTAGAGCATTTGACTCAGCTTGTCATCACCAATGCTGAGGATATTGCGTTCCTTATGAGAGGATACCAGCAACTGCTTGCTGGAGAGAGCCGCAAACGAAAGATGGTGACGCCAGGAGAAACTAGTCTATGGGTGACTCGCAGCGTTTTGCCTGCAATGCCACAATCTTCAAGGAGACGGGTGAAAGTCAAGCCTAAAACCATGGGTTGCTTTACCTGTGGACAGGAAGGACACTTTGCTCGTAATTGTCCCGAGAAGAACCGTATTCTAGCTCATCCTGAAGAACCCCAAGAAACCCAAGGTCCAGCCCGGAAGAAACGCAAGAATCGGGATAAGTGGGCCTCGAGACCGAGATGATGTTGCAGGAGCATCTGCAACTCATGCCATAACACATGGTACGTTTCAAATCACACCTGTGAACCCCCTTGTTTTGATTATCGTCGTACCCTGAAAAACCTGACGTAAATGGAACACTGGAAGTGTCACGTCGGACTAAATAAAATCTTAAATAGTTAACGATACTAAAAAAAAACTCATTTATTTTTTGTATAACACCCTACAGAGTAAATTAAATTTTTGCCACATTAAATTGTTGCCACCCTACAGAGTTAGTAAAATGGTTTCATCTAATTCTAGTTGGAGACCTTACTAAATTGGCAATATAACCTCATCTCTTAAGCTTAAAACCCTACAGAGTTGGCTCATCAATTTCCTTTTTATGCTGCTGTCTAAAACCAAATACCTTACAAAGTAACTTATAGAGTTGATATGTTACAGAGTTTGTTATCACCCGTTTAAAAAGAAAACGTGTAATCAACTTTTTCCAAAAACAAAGAGAAAGGTGCCTTATAATGATTCTATAGCTATTTTGAAGAAAGTGAAAGGTTGGAAAAAATATTAGATGGGTAAACTATGATCATTACTAGGCGACAATATCTCCCGTATATATGTGTTGGAGGAACCAGATTCTACAATAAGAGATAGTGGAACTCATTTGAGGTTTAGCTTAGGAGTGAAAGATTGAGGATCTTATGATTTTTAAGTGGAGTGAAGTTATGAGATAATCTCCGGGGATAACCAGCTGAGGACCCCAAATATTTGGACGTTATCAGTAACTAAGATTTTGTAGTTTTCGAAGAATGGTTGAGGCTTAGAAAGATTGGTGGATATAAATTGATGATGATAGATTTTAGGAAATATCAATATGAGCTTGGAGTTTTTGATAGCAACCTTATAAAGTTGATAGTACTCAGAGTTGGTATAGCTTTATGATCTTGATAAACTACCTTTGAGGAAAACAAATGTTTTGAGATTTAACTATATTAGGTTAAGAGGAAGGTAGTGGATTTTCCTAGATTTTGGACAGTGAACAATGGAAAGATCATACTTTTTAAATGCTGATGGATATCCATTAAATTGATCATATGAGTTTTATCTAAAAGAATAACCCCTGGTTTGATATCATGGTTTTAAGGAGCAATATGTTCGAGGTCACCCAAACCTTTGAAAAGAAAACAAATTTACCGGTGAATTCTGGTAAGATAAATCAAAGGGGGAAGCCCCTGTAAATAATGTTACAAATCACCAACAATGTTTTGTAAGAAAATCATCTAACATTGTTGTGTTGACCATACCCTCTTTTTCGCTTGCCTGCGAATCTCAGGACGAGATTATTTTAAGGGGGAAGGTATGTCACATCCCAGTTTTTGGACTCTTGGACTGTGCTCAAGAAGACAACTATTAGGGCCAACAAATTATTTTTATAACAACATGATTGTTTGAACTGACTCGTGTTATGATCTTAATCATATTTGCAACATAAGTTTTGTTTCATTATAAAACCAACACCATATGTTTCTGAAAAATATTCCTGATATTTTTCCCTAATGTTTTCTTATTATTACTTGAGTGGATTTTTATTCCAATACTTGGATCATTCTTGTTTTAATCTTAAAACAAACTTTTAACCTTGTTGGATCCAGGAAAACAAGTTTCCAAAATGATCTATGAAAGTTTTCTTTTAACTTTCCTATTGAAAACAATTCCTGAAAATAAAGCCAAGTACCCGTTTTCTACCATTGTTTTCACCAAGCTATAAATGGTTATATTATGGTTTATTGACTTTTAATTCATCCTTGATATATGTACTACAAACCCATAAGCTCACTTTTATTTTTGGATAAATAAAAACTATCCTTTTCTTGTTGTTTTTGTGGTATAAAATTAAGGCAGAATAAGGCAGTTTTGAGAAACAGATAAAAACAGAAAGTAGGTCTTTTTCCACATTATTTTCATAGCCTTAAACTATTTAAAATTTGTTTTTAAAAGATGTTTCTGAAATTATATAACATGGTTAACACATCCATACTTTTAAAACCAATTTTGGAAATCAATTGGACCCTGAAAACAAACTCAACTTTTTGAACTTTTGATCTGTTTTCCAACACTTAGAGATTTTTTTGAATTTTTGCAAATGAACACTACGGGATACACTTTTGCAAACTTCTTTTCTTGATGTTTCTTTGCAAATTTTGAGTTTTGGACTGAGCTAACTTGTTGAACAACTCATGTACTCGAACTAGCATGCATTGGATACCTTTTAGAAGCCTTAGGGATGAAGATAAGAGAGGAGAGAGAATGATGACTAGGATAGGTATGGGCACACATACCTCTTAGATATTTTTGACCTTTCCACTTGCCACTTGCACTCAAGGGCCCCAATTGCTTGCATCACCTTTGCTCTTTCATAGGACACATTGTTCAATCATAAGGAAATGACCATTAGGCCCTAGACATCCCAATGCCATGGGATGACACCCACCCGAGGTGACCATCTTGCCCCTCCACCTCACTCCCTCTTCTATAAAGATCCCAAGGCCATCTCCTTGCTCCACAGCCCTCCTCCACCTCCCTTCACGACCACACTTCATCTCCAAGCTGAGAAGAGCCTTGTGCTAGCCAAGTGAGCTCCATGAGCTCCAAAATCGCCGCCGGCCATTTTTCTTACACCGAGGTGAGGAACCTCAAATCCCTGCAGATGTTGCCTGTGGTTTTGAGCTTGTGAAAAATAGTTTTCTTGCAGATTAATTTCTACAAAAATTCACAGCACTAGTATTATGTTTTCCTAACCATTTCCCGTTGGAAGATCCAAGTTTGCACTTTTATTTTTGTCACAATACCTGTTTTGCCACAGACTGTCTGTTTAGCCATTTTTGGCATAACTTTTTGGATCTGTATCCATTTTGGTCAAATCAAAATTTTTTGAGTAGCATATGAGTAGATCTATCCATAGGAATTGGCCTTACATCAACTCCATTTACCAAATGGAAATGACATCCATTTTGGTAAAAGACCAACAGGCTTTTCTAGACTTCTTATAAGGAGTTTAAAAATGTTTTTTGAAGCAAATAAAATTGGATGAGTTCGGTATTGACTAGATCTATCTTATACTAGCTTAGATTAATTTTTGAGGCTCTAGATTATTTTTTGTGGACAGATCTAGAAACAGCAGCTTTTCTGTTTTTGTTTCTTTGTGTGTTTTTGTTTGGAATCAATGTGTGGTTGTTTTAATCTTACTTCCTAACTTGTATAGAGTTGTTAGGACTTGTTATTAAGTTCTTTTCTTTCAGTACATCTACCTTAGAAAGTGTGTGCATGTTTGGAAAGTCAAATAGAAATAGGAATAGCATTTGTCAATTTATAGTTTTATTTATTTGGATATCATGTGAACCAAATCTTTGTATGTTTGTTTTTACCTAAGTTGTGCCATGCTTGAGTCGAGTCAAGTACCATTTTGGTACTGTTATTTCTATGCTATTATCTCTGTTAACTTGCATGTTATCTTGTAGCAAAGCATGAGTACCATTTGTTATTTTCCTAGTTTTATTATTTGGATTGTTGTGTTGGCAAATCCTTGTAGCTTTGTTGTACCTAGATTTTTGTTATGGTTATGATAGATCAAGTAACACTTTGGTACTGTTATTTCTCTGTTATTATCTCTATTATCTTACACCTTATTCTATAGCAAAGCATGTGTAATATTTGTTGTTTGTTTTCTAGTACTTATTTGACTAGTTGTGTGAGCAAATCTTTGTGTGCTTGTTACCTAAGTTTTTGCTATGATTATGGTGAGTCCAGTACCATTTTGGTACTGTTATTTATATGCTATTATCTTCATTAACTTGCATGTGATCTTATAGCAAAGCATGAGTAACATTTGTTATTTTTCTAGTTTTTATTATTTGGAATTATTGTGAGAGCTAGGTCTTTGTGTGAATGCTTTGATAAATGTTGTGCTATGTTTGCTATAGATCCAGTACCATTTTGGTACTGTTATTTTGATGCTTTTATCTCTGATAGCTTGCATGTCTTTTTATAGTGAAGCATGTGTAGGTTTTGTTATTCTTATGCACTAGTCTTGTATGCACTAGAATAAATAGCCTTGTTTTATTTATGTTGTTATACTAGTTTTTGTCATGATTAACCATAGGCTTAGTACCTCATTTACCTTGATATAAATGGGCCCATAACCCACTGGTCCCATTGCATATTGGTTGTGGATGGAAATTCCCAACTATGCACATGTGAGAAATTAACATGTTTTAATTATGTGGTTGATAGGATATTTTCCACCATGGAAAATATAATTGTTTGTTTTCACTTACGCAAGTGAGAAGTTTATTTCTTATAAGAATCTACTAGTATGTTAGATGTGATCCATTTGTTAGCATACTATTCCTTAGGAGGATCTTGTTAAGAAATGATTCACTATTGAGTGCTAAATTAAATTGTTCGCAAATAAACTAAATTCCTTGTGATTGATAGATTGATTGTGAATGATTTTAAATTGAGTGTTTGGATTTTTGAAAAGGTTTATATAAATTTTCTTTAAGTGTATAGCTACTGGTTGGGTAGTTTATACCTTGGTTGCTTGCTAGTTAATCTATTTGAAAAGCATGCATTACTAGAATTGGTTTATGCTTCCTTAATAGATGTGTACATAAAATTATTCTATTGTAGTACTTACTAGCATGAGTAAGGTTTGTGTGCTGTTAGTAGGCATGTTTATATACATTTATTTCTTGTTTAAGATTATGCTTCCTTGTTGTGGTGTTTGCTTCTCTAGTGATGGACTAGTGTCACCACTAGAGATTATGAGATTACCTAGTATTGTTGTCCTCTTATTTTCTTAGTGTAGGACTATACTAGCATGTTTAGGATGATGTTACTTCTGTTATTATGTATATTTATGACCATGACTTTCTTGTTTAGAGTTAAGCATCATAGTAGCATTGTTTGCTTCTCTAGTGATGAACTAGTGTCACCACTAGGAATTGTGGTTATCTCTAGTATTGTCATTTTTATTTTCATAAGTGTATGAGTTTATTATAGAATATTTATGAAGTTATTACTTCTTTTATGATTCCATGAATCATTTAGTTTCTTGTGCTATAGTTGTAGAATATAAGTTTTTCTTATAACATGCTTGTGTAGATTTTTCCACACTAGTGTGTTATCAGTGCAATCCTGTTTCTATGTTTTTGATAGGGATATTACCTTGAGTCATGATTGTGTTTTAGATTATTTTTATGACTTGTTATCCTTGTTTTTAGGTACTGGTTGTTTGCTATTTTTTCATGATTGATGGATTCCAAAACCTCTAGTAAACAATAACATAGTGAATAAATAGTCTATTCAATTGTGGTGTGTTTGCTTGTTGTTTGGATTTTGTTGGAGTGTTTTACCTTAGCATGAGTTTATACTTGTGTTATGATTGTGCTTAAGAGTATCTTGTGATACTAAAAACATCCAACTAAAACCATGAACACATTAAGTGATAGTTGCTTGTGGTGAGTAATACCCACTGCCATGGGTATTGTTCTGCTTGTTGTTTTACCTTAGCAACCTAACCTTTTGCACCCACAAGCTATATTATTAGATTTATATATACCTTGCTATGATAGTGGTACACCACTCCATATATGGTATGTATTATGTGGGATATGGTTTTCTAAACCATACATAGTGCCCGACGACAGTTTTGGACCGTGAGAGTTATGTGAGATAGTTTTCGCGTTATCGTTTCGAGAGAACTCAAGAATGAAAATTTGTTGCTGTATGTGTTTCTTAGATTAGTTGTTTGTCTTTTAGACCTGAGTGTGTTTCTTTTATTTCCTTTACGACGCTAGAACGCGAAGAAGAAGAAGAAGCAGTTGTGGAGCTGTGCGTCAAGTTCAAGTTGCTTCAAGGCCAGGGACATTAAGAGACTTGAGGCAAGCCATCCCGATGCTTGCTGATACAATACTTATCATTATCTATCATGCATGTTTTACCTCTGAAGTTTTACCAAAACTTGATTATCAAAAACCATTTTTGATGTGGCTATTACTACTATTCTATTATAGGTTACTATCATGCCAGTAGTTAAACTTGGTAATACCAAGCCCATAAGCCACAATATGGTATTCATTACCATCACAAATACTAGTCCCTAAGTGGACACCTTAAAATTGTGTTTCTATAGAAACAAAGGCTTTATGGAAAACCCGGAGAAAAGGCGGATCCTTATTCTCCGGAGGAATGTGGAAGTGGTCATTTTTAGGAAATTGGTGTTTTCAAAAATGACACATAACCTAGTCTTCGCCGGACAACCTTTACTGTACTGCCACTCTACCCCTATATGGGTATGGGGCCTATCTAGATGCTTGAACTTGTTAGTGTATGCTTTATTCCAAAGTGCTATAGAGGAGCGGATTCTCTGAACCGAAATGTCGCCAGGAGAGGGAAACGGGACATACACAGTGTGGGATTAATTTTCCCTCCGGATGCGACAGCTGGGCCTCCCGACTAGGCAGGGCGGGTCCTGATGCCGGGGAGACAACCCATCTGAAGGAATGAGCATATACTAGCTTGTGTCAGAGTGGACAGTTAGGATCAAATTCTCTGGTGCTTGCATATCGCTGTGACGATCCATGGGTGGTCCATGGCAGAGCTTTGGATCTAGTGGATGTGTACACCTCTGCAGAGTACAACTTTTTCAAAGAAGCCGCGTCCTCGGATATGGACAGTTGAATGGCCATGTAGCTAGCATTGTGTCAATGTTTTCAAAAAGGAGTTTTTGAAAGGAAGTTTTGAACTCGGGAAGTTCGGAAAGGAAGGAAAGCTTGTACCGTGGAGGTACTGATGATGGAAAGACAGAAGTTGTTTTACAAACAAAAAAAGTTTTGCAAATAAAACTTTTCAACTCTAAGCAAGAATTCTGGAAACTGATTCCAAGAAGTTTTGCAAAGAGTAAATTCCCTTTTAAACAAAAGTTTAACAAAACCTCTTGTACATGTGATATCTACAAGAGAAATAAAACTACATTATTTTCTTCTCAAGTACCTTCTTCAACGAAGGTACAGATTAATTTGACTGCAACTGTGGTGTCATCCTATATGAACACCATTGATAGTGAACCCTATTTATAGCCTACCTATTCCACCATATAAGCATACCTGCATTTTGGTAAGTCACATGATGGATGTCTTGCTGAGTACATTCAAATGTACTCATTATGGTTTCGCCCCTGGTATCTACTTGCCAGACTTTGAGAAGGAGTCTTCGAAGGAGATCAACGAGGAGGAGTACGAAGCTGATGGCTTTGTGAACTAGGATCGTCTCCGGGTCAGCAGCCTGTAGGTTAATGCGTGACTTGGGCTCTATAGCGTTATGAGTGTTTAGTCTTCCGCTGTGTGTGTTGTGTGTTGCCCTGCGTGGCATCCGTTTAGGCTTGGTCAAGTGACCATGCCCCTTTTGTAAGTATTTATGCAACCGTGTAATGGATATTGTATCTGTGTACCAACTTGATATGTTGTTCACGACTGAATTCCTGGGATCGTGAATGTATGCATATCGAAGGTGTCCTTGAACAGTGTTTCGAAGGGCGGACCTTACAGTCACACCCTTATAGCAAATTGAGATAGAACACACACTAACAAGAACAAACTTCAAGTTAAGCCCTGTTCCCATGTTGGGGTAAAGTGGCAGTACGGTAAAGGTTGTCCGGCGAAGACTAGGTTATGTGTCATTTTTGAAAAACACGTTTTTCCCAAAAGTGACCACTTCCACAATCCTCCGGTGAATAAGGCTTCGCCTTTCCACCGGGGTTTTCCATAAAGCCTTTGTTTTGTAAAAAAAATATTTTTAGGATGTCCGCTAGGGACTTATAATTTTAGTGGTAATAAATACCATATGGTGGCTATGGGCTTAGTAACACCAAATATCAACTACTGGCGTAATAATGATATATAATATTTATAACAGTAATGTTCACTCAAAAATAGTTTTTGGAAATCAAGTTTTTTTTTGTAAAACTTTTCAGAAGTAAAACATGCATGATACATAATAATAAGTGTAGTATAACAACAAGCATCAGGATGGCTTGCCTTAATGCTCTCAGTGTCCCTGGCCTTGAAGTAGTTTGAACTTAACGCACAGCTCCACAACTGCTGCTTCTTCTTCTTCGTTTTCTAGCGTCGTAAAAGAATAAAAGACACACCCTCAGATCTAAGGGTCAAACAACTTAACTAAATAACACCTACAGCAAGAAAAATTATACTAGTGCAATTACTCGAACGTTATCGAGAAATCTATCTCACATAGCTCTTCAGGTACAAAACTATCGTCAGACAAACATATGGTTTAGAAAACCATATCCCACACATTAAAATATCACCTAGGGAGTGGGTGTATCATTCTCATAATCAAATATTTAAGAAGCTAAAAATATAGCTTGTGGGTGCAAAAGGTGAGGTTGCTAAAATACCAACAATCAATCTAAGCAATACCCATGGCAGTGGGCATTAACAACACATAAGCAATTGTCACCAAACAAGCTCATGATTAAGTTGAATGCTTAGTTCAAAATATACTCCTAAGCACAACAACAACACTAGCACAACAAATAATATAAGTATCATACGCATGCTAAGGCAACCACTCAGACAATTTCCAAACATCAGGCTAACACATCATAGATGCATGGTGTTGGGTCGCGTATAGATAAACGAAAAACTTTTCCTACGCGGTACTCCCAAGATCTAGCCGAGGTAGAAGGCCACGAGTATTACCACTAGACGCGCAGGTGCGGATTATCGATGTAGCGCGTCTGGTCGGGGCAGTGCAGTCCCACGATCCGGTCCGACCGATCCAATCCCTCGAACGTCGAAGTGCTGAACGTACAGCACCTCTGCCGGTATCCACACGTACGAGGAGGAGCTCCGACGGCGGACTGCTAGGTCCGGTGCGGCGGCTGGACTGAGTGGGGCTAGGGTTCCCAACGCATGGGAGAGTGGACCAACGTGCCCGCTGGGCAACCTGCGCCCCTCTTTATATAGCGTATGGTAATGGGCTGCACAACACTTGTGGCCCATTCCCTCTGTGAGTCCGACTCACTAATTCAGTCCATTTCCGGTTCGGGTCCAACCCAACCAATATTTGCTCCCGCTCTTAAGTGTGCGACCCTGCAGGCTCATGGCGACTTGGACACGATTGGAGTCCGACTCTCAATCGATCAATCGGTAGCGGCTCCTAGCAGAACGTGCCGACTCCCAAGTCCCATTGAGTCATGACGACATACCTTTCAATGTGATATTCATCTTAGTCCCTTTTGCCTCACGATATACCTTGTCGAGCTATAGGCGATTTATCGTCATCCCTTAAATAGCTCAACTCTCTTCTCGATCCATGATATGTGATTCACCTGACTAACTCTTAGCCAACAGACACAGTTAACACTTAACTGAGTTGCGCATGGCCATGCTTACTGAATCATATCACTCGAGAGGGCCCAGAGAATATCTCTCCATTCGGAGGGGCAAAATCCCATCTTGATTATCCACATCACGCAGCTTGCTTCTCATTCGACCCGAACTCTGCCTTTATAGTTGCCTTGTCACAGAACAACGTTTGACAGAACCTAAGTCGGTGATCCACAACTCGGATTGTGCGACAACCTCAGGTCTAAGGATTACATTGATTGAGACGTGCAAATGACGACTTGATTGTTGCATCTCAATATGGGTCAGTCCGACTTGCTAAACTCTTTAGCCAAGTCCGTGAACGTTGGAATGGCATCACCATGCCCATGACAAGTGGAACTGTGTCATCAGCCAACACTTACATTAGTCTAGGGTGTGTGTCCAGCACAACCTAAATGACCAAGGACAATCTAGTATGAACAACATGAATACATGGTTCCACAATCGAATCACATATTCAATGACATGTATCAGATGTTCAAAACAAGGACAACTTAATAACTTTATGAATACAGTGGGAATTACATCATACATGATTGCCTCTAGGGCATATTCCCAACAGTCTCTCACTTGCACTAGAGTCAATCATCCTGGCATCATATGCCTAGGCATCTAATGCCCATACCTCTCGTGTGCGCCTCATGCTTAGGCTGTGGTAGCGCCTTTGTCAACGGATCTGCAATGTTTGCATCCGTGTGTACTTTGCATAACTTGATATCACCTTGTTCGACAAACTGGCGAATGAGGTGGTACCGCATGAGTATATGTTTGTTCTTCTGGTGTTGTCTAGGTTCCTTGGCCTGTGCGATAGCACCATTGTTGTCACAATATACGTCCAAAGGATTGGACGCGCCCTGAACCACACCAAGATCAATCAGGAGGTTCCTGATCCAAACAGCTTCCTTTGCCGCCTCTGAGGCAGCAATATACTCAGCCTCTGTTGTAGATGTAGACACCGTATCTTGCTTGGAACTCTTCCAGCTCACAGCTCCTCCGTTCATTACGAACACGTATCCCGATTGCGAACGAGAATCATCTGAGTCGGTGAGATAACTCGCATCCGTGTAACCCTTTACACTGAATTCCTCATCACCTCCATAAACCAGGAACATTTCCTTAGTATTTCTCAAATACTTAAGGATGTTTTTAACCGCTGCCCAGTGGGCTTCGCCAGGGTCAGCCTGGTATCTGCTCGTAACACTTAGAGCATAGGAAACATCTGGCCTAGTACAAATCATGGCATACATGATGGATCCGATTGCCGAAGCATACGGGATCACACTCATCCGACTTCGCTCATCAGTTGTCGAAGGACACTGAGTCTTGCTAAGTTTTATGCCATGGGACATCGGTAAGAATCCCTTCTTGGACTCTTCCATTTTGAATTTCTTCAAAACCTTGTCCAGATAAGTACTCTGACTCAATCCAATGAGCCGCCTGGATCTATATCTATAGATCCTGATTCCTAATATGTAAGTTGCCTCACCCAAATCCTTCATTGAGAAACTCCTTTCCAATGACTCTTTGGTTTCTTGCAACATCATGACATCATTTCCAATCAGCAATATGTCATCCACATATAAGATTAGAAAGTTTACTTTGCTCCCACTAAACTTCTTGTATAAACAAGAATCATGATCGCTCTTGATGAAGCCAAACGATTTGACAACCTCATCAAAGCGAATGTTCCAACTCCGAGATGCTTGCTTCAACCCATAAATGGATTTCTGAAGTTTGCATACCTTGTCAGCATTAGCTGGATCGACAAAACCTTCGGGCTGTATCATATACACGTCCTCAGTTAAATTTCCATTAAGGAAAGCCGTCTTGACATCCATCTGCCATATCTCATAGTCGAAATAGGCTGCTATAGCTAACATGATCCGAATTGATTTAAGCATCGCTACAGGCGAGAATGTCTCGTCGTAGTCAACTCCTTGAACCTGTCGGAACCCCTTCGCGACAAGTCGTGCTTTATAGACGGAAATATTTCCATCCATATCAATTTTCTTCTTAAAGACCCATTTGCACTCGACGGGTCTTGCACCGTCAGGCAGATCAACCAAATTCCAAACTTGGTTTTCATCCATGGACTTTAACTCGGATCTCATGGCTCCAAGCCATGACTCGGAATCAGATCCCACCATCGCTTCCGAATAAGTTGCCGGCTCATTACTGTCTAACAGTAAAACATCTCGAGCACTCTGTAATCTGGCAGATCTCCGTGGTTCAGGTGCTGTTACCGGTGTAGGTACCACGACCGGCTCAGCCTCCAAGGCGTTCGCCGACTCGCCCCTAGCCGGTTCCTCTCGAATTTCTTCGAGTTGCACTGTGCTCCCACTGACTTCCCGACTGAGAAACTCTTTCTCAAGGAAGACACCATTCCGAGCGACAAACACTTTGCCCTCTTCCCGGTTGTAGAAGTAGTACCCCAAGGTTTCCCTCGGATACCCCACGAAAATACACTTATCCGACTTGGGCGTGAGCTTGTCCGACTGAAGTCGCTTGACAAATGCTTCACAACCCCAAATCTTTAGAAAAGACAAACTTGGCTTTTTACCAGTCCACATCTCATGTGGTGTCTTCTCTACTGACTTTGATGGTACTCTGTTTAGTGTGAAAGCTGCAGTTTCTAGACAATAACCCCAAAATGATAAAGGTAGATCTGTCCGACTCATCATTGATCGTACCATGTCCAACAAGGTCCGATTTCTCCGTTCCGATACACCGTTTCTCTGCGGTGTACCCGGCGGAGTGAGTTGAGGAACTATTCCACAACTCTTTAGATGGTCATCAAACTCATGGCTCATGTACTCGCCTCCACGGTCCGACCGTAGAAACTTTATTTTCTTGCCGAGCTGATTTTGTACCTCATTCTGGAATTCCTTGAACTTTTCAAAGGCTTCCGATTTGTGTTTCATTAAATAGATATATCCATACCTACTCAAATCATCAGTGAAGGTAATGAAGTACTCATAACCACCTCTGGCTGTCGTGCTCATTGGTCCACATACATCACTATGTATTAGTTCCAACAAGTCGGACGCCCTTTCACAACTCCTTGCAAAAGGTGTCTTGGTCATCTTGCCTAGTAGGCATGATTCGCATGTCTCGAATGACTCTAAGTCAAACGAAGTTAGAAGTCCATCATCATGGAGCTTCTTCATGCGCTTCCAACTTATATGACCAAGCCGACAGTGCCAAAAGTAAGTCATATTCAGATCATTTGGTTTCAACCTTTTAACATTTATGTTATAGACCGATTCACTATCAAGATTTAAAATAAATAACCCGTTCTGAACGGGTGCAAAGCCATGAAACATATCTTTCAAATATAAAGAACAACCATTATTCTTAATATTCGACTCATAACCTTGTCTCATCAAACATGAGGCGGAAATAATGTTTCGACTAAGCGCTGGAACATAATAACAATTATTTAGTTCCAAAATAAATCCTGAAGGTAAATGAAGTTGCATCGTGCCGACTTCCAACGCAGCGACTCTCGCCTTGTTGCCAACCCGAATGTCAACCTCTCCTCTTGCCACGCTCCTAGTTCTTACCAGCCCCTGCAACGAGTTGCAAATGTGAATGACTGATCCGGTATCATATACCCAAGAACTATTAGGTGCATCAGCAAGATAAATGTCTATAACATTGCACACAAGTGTACCTGAGTCGGAAGTCATACCTCCACTCTTGGCCTTGTTAGCCAAATACTTGGTGCAGTTCCTCTTCCAGTGGCCATCCTGCTTGCAATAGAAGCAATTGGCTCCGGCTGTAGGAGAAGGCTTAGTCTTTGAGGAAGCACTCTGGACAGGGCCATGGGCGCTACCTCCTGACTTATCCTTCTTCTTCTTAGTCCAAGAACTCTTCTTGAACTTAGCCTTATTCTGCACCATCAACACTTGACTGGCGCCTTTCTTGATATCAGCCTCTGCCGTTTTGAGCATCCCATGTAATTCAGTGATACTCTTATCCATACCATGCATATGATAGTTCGAGATGAACGGACCATACGCACTAGGAAGAGAGTTCAGAATTATATCAGTGGCGATCTCTTCTTTAATTGAGAAGCCCAAGCGATCCAAAGACTGTATGTAACCAATCATCTTGATTACATGCGGACTCAGTGGATCGCCGTCTTTCAGCTTACAGCCAAGCAAAGCTTGAGAGACTTGATACCTCTCAGTCCTTGCTTGAGCCTGGAACATACTTTTGAGGCTTTCGATCATATCGTAGGCCTCAACATTTTCGAACTGCTGCTGCAAGTCCGGTTCCATGTGTGCAAGCATAAGACAGCTAATCTCCGTAGACTCATCTCTAGTCTTACGGTAGGCATTTGTGACGGCGACAGTCGCATCATCATCAGGCTCTTCTGGAAGTGGAGTTTCTAGAACATGTTCTTTCTTGTCATGCTTGAGGACTATCCTCAGATTACGATACCAGTTGGTGAAATTAATTCCATTAAGCTTATCTTTCTCTAGGATTGACCTCAACGCAAAAGTGGACAACTGAGGAAGGTTGCTAGGTGCCATTGATCTACAACAGAAAATACGCAAAAACACTTAAGACATGTATTCATAAAAGAGCAGGCATATTAAACGTTTTAATACTTATGCTCCCACTAGAACCAACATCCCTCCGATGGTTGCTAAGTGATTCAGGACCCTAAATAAGCAAGCCGACTAGTGAGCTTTAGCATCACCGCTAGCCGTCAAGTGATCTAGGTAGGCAACACCTTGCCAATCGTATCTCTATACGACTCCTGTTAGTTGGGTGACATCACATGCCCCGGCTCCCAACCTACCTCGCCCCGAGCCCCACAACCGTTGTGATGGACTCGTCTAGATTACCAAGTGCTTCTGCGTGTAAGAGTCCGACTCAAACCCACCTAACCGGAAAGAATTGGTAGCACCTCAATTTTATGAGCCCACTACCAAGAATGTCCGACTTGTGATGGTGCAGCACTGGCGGGGCGACCGACTAGACCTTCTTTGAGGGATTAAAGAATCTACCAACTATCCAAATAGAGGTAAATAGAGGCATAACAATAACACAAATAAAGCAATTATAATGTGAAATGGTATGGCTCTCTTCATGGTGATCTCCATCTCCACGAAGCTTGTAAGTCGACTCGTGCCAACTCTTGTCACGTGCCATCTTACTCCATGTAGCCGACTTGTACATCGACTTGCATGCCTTCCGGGTTCTCCAACAAGCTACACTAGCTAAGTAAATGAAATTTACATAGAGAATCCGACACGCAGGCCGGTATACAATAAAATGACAGCACCTAGGCTCCAGCCGGCTGACAAAAAACATGATACGCAGATCATGTATGGATTACACACATCACATGCACATAAGCCATACCATTCACAACTTCCTGCAAAAACAAGTTATGCATAGATACGATATCTACCGGCGTTGTGAAACTCGCAACGACATCTAAGGCGCTACGACAGGACGACAGGACGACTCGACCAAACTCTTTGATCTTCGATCACCGCAACTGGATTTATGTGTCACGGTATACCCCGATGGCGGAAACCGACCGGTAGGGGTAAGTTGTTCCACGACCTTAGCAGTATGATCACGGAAACCAGATCATCCATTAACCCCGAGTACGATTGATCCAATCAACCTTGTACAAAACCGATCTATCTCATAGACCGACCACCAAAACAGCAATTAGATCACATCTAACGCTAACTACATATCACATATGTACGGATCTCGGGCCTAATACCAGAAGCTACCGCTCTGATACCACTGTTGGGTCGTGTATAGATAAACGAAAAACTTTTCCTACGCGGTACTCCCAAGATCTAGCCGAGGTAGAAGGCCACGAGTATTACCACTAGACGCGCAGGTGCGGATTATCGATGTAGCGCGTCTGGTCGGGACAGTGCAGTCCCACGATCCGGTCCGACCGATCCAATCCCTCGAACGTCGAAGTGCTGAACGTACAGCACCTCTGCCGGTATCCACACGTACGAGGAGGAGCTCCGACGGCGGACTGCTAGGTCCGGTGCGGCGGCTGGACTGAGTGGGGCTAGGGTTCCCAACGCATGGGAGAGTGGACCAACGTGCCTGCTGGGCAACCTGCGCCCCTCTTTATATAGCGTATGGTAATGGGCTGCACAACACTTGTGGCCCATTCCCTCTGTGAGTCCGACTCACTAATTCAGTCCATTTCCGGTTCGGGTCCAACCCAACCAATATTTGCTCCCGCTCTTAAGTGTGCGACCCTGCAGGCTCATGGCGACTTGGACACGATTGGAGTCCGACTCTCAATCGATCAATCGGTAGCGGCTCCTAGCAGAACGTGCCGACTCCCAAGTCCCATTGAGTCATGACGACATACCTTTCAATGTGATATTCATCTTAGTCCCTTTTGCCTCACGATATACCTTGTCGAGCTATAGGCGATTTATCGTCATCCCTTAAATAGCTCAACTCTCTTCTCGATCCGTGATATGTGATTCACCTGACTAACTCTTAGCCAACAGACACAGTTAACACTTAACTGAGTTGCGCATGGCCATGCTTACTGAATCATATCACTCGAGAGGGCCCAGAGAATATCTCTCCATTCGGAGGGGCAAAATCCCATCTTGATTATCCACATCACGCAGCTTGCTTCTCATTCGACCCGAACTCTGCCTTTATAGTTGCCTTGTCACAGAACAACGTTTGACAGAACCTAAGTCGGTGATCGACAACTCGGACTGTGCGACAACCTCAGGTCTAAGGATTACATTGATTGAGACGTGCAAATGACGACTTGATCGTTGCATCTCAATATGGGTCAGTCCGACTTGCTAAACTCTTTAGCCAAGTCCGTGAACGTTGGAATGGCATCACCATGCCCATGACAAGTGGAACTGTGTCATCAGCCAACACTTACATTAGTCTAGGGTGTGTGTCCAGCACAACCTAAATGACCAAGGACAATCTAGTATGAACAACATGAATACATGGTTCCACAATCGAATCACATATTCAATGACATGTATCAGATGTTCAAAACAAGGACAACTTAATAACTTTATGAATACAGTGGGAATTACATCATACATGATTGCCTCTAGGGCATATTCCCAACACATGGACTATTTATGGACTATGCTAATGTCTACTAGAAGTTATGGAATGCAGCAAACATGAAAATTTAACCAACAACCAGTAGCTAGAACCAATGATAAAAAGTCATAAAAATAACCTAAAACACAACCATCACACAAGAATAATATTCTTATCAAATAACATACAACAGGACTACCTTTAGCATACTAGTATGGACATTTCTACACAAACATGCTATAAGGAATTCTTATATGCTACAACTATAGCACATGCAACTCAAGATGTCATGGCATCACAACAGAAGTAATAACTTCCTAAATATGCTAGAATAAATCATACACTCATAAAATAAAAGATAACAATACCAGAGGAAAACTACAATTTCTAGTGGTGACACTAGCTCAGCACTAGAGAAGCAATCAGTGCTACAATGGTGCTTAACTATAAACAAGCAAGTCATGAACATAAATGTACCTACTAACAGTACCCAAACCATACACATGCTAGTAAGCAATACCATAAAATAATTCTATGAGAATATCTACTAAGCAAGCATACACCAATTCTAGTAATACATGCCTTTCTAATTAAGTAAATAGCAAGCAATCAAAGTATAAACTACACAACCAGTATCTATGCACTCAATTAAAGGTGAACTAAACCTTTTCAAAAATCCAAACACTCAATTAAAAACATTCACAAACAATCTATCCTTCCCAAGGAATTATTTTATTTGTAAACAATTTAATTTAGCACACAATAGTGAAGCATTTATTAACATGATACCCCTAAGGAATATTATGCTAAAAAATGAATCACACCCAAACATACTAGTATTCACAAAGAATAATAAACTTTTCACTTGCATAAGAGAAACAAAAAACCTAATTTCCATGGTGGAAAATAACTCAATCATAATATATTCAAAAAGTTATGTTCAAAACATGTTCATAGATTCTCTGTGGCAAAACAGTCATTGAGAGAAAAATATAGTCCAAAACGTAGATCTGTAATTTTTGTGTGCTTAAGAATACATAAAGTTAGGTTCCTGATTTTTGGTAGATTTTATTTTGCAATTTTAGTATTTTTCACACGTCCAAAGCAATCATATAAGTTTCTGTTAAAAACTTTAAAAGAAACAACAAAAAAAAGTGCGGGCTGGTTCTCTACGGGCGCGGCCCAGCTAGGCTGCGGCGTGGCCCAACTGCTCTCAGCGCGCGAGTGCGGACGCCAGAACACACCGGTTCAAGCGTAGCAGTGGATCGAAGATCCAACGACGCACGAGCGTCTTCTTCCTCTCCCCTCCTCTCTCTCTCTCTCATACCCGCACGACGGGGAAACGACGACGGCCAGGAGCTCACATTGGGGCGACGTCGAGTGGTGGCGCGGGCTCGGAGGAGGTGGCTGAGGTCGAGGGCGTCGAGGGGCGCGGAGTTTGGCGTGGGCGCCCTCTCAGGCGGTGGCGCGGGACAGGGCGTCCACGGCGGCGAGGTCGACGGCGGCGGCGTTCCTGCAGGCGAGAGACCACGGGAGGGAGTCAGGGAGGGTCAGGGGGTTGTGGGGAAGTGATTCAGAGCAGAGAGGAGAGGTGGGAGAGCACGGGTCATGCAGATCCACCTCGAGGCCGTGGTGGTCACCGGCGGCAAGATCTCGGGCTCGGGGGCTTCCAGGAGCTCGTGCTCTGCCTCTTTTCGACTTGTGGAGGTTGGGTGAGTATGAGAGAGGTGTGTGGCGCAAGGAGTGAGGCTCTGGAGCCTTGTACTCGGGGGGCAAGGGAAAAATGGCCACGGGTGGGCTCGGGGGCAATGCCAATGGGTGGCATGAGGGCGCCCAGGGGGTCGTTGGTCATTCCAACTCGTGCACTGGCTGTCCAGGGCAGAGAACACATGGGGCAAGGTCATTGCTGGCCTTTGGAGGCAAGTTGAGGCAAAGGCTAGGTTAATGGGTCAAAGGTATGGGCTCCCATACCATTCCACATCACCCCTTTCTCTCTCTTTGTTTTCTTCATGTCTAAGGCTTCTAGAAGCAAACCATTGCATCCTGGTTTGAGTAGGTACTGTGGTCAACACACTAGGCATGGTCACACTTCCAAATTTGCAAAGAAACACAAATAAAACAATTGATCAAAAGTGTATCTCTTACTGTTCACAAAATTCAGAAAATTCAGTCTAAGACTTAGGAAAATTTATAAGTGTTGAAAACAGATTAAATCATCCAAAAGTTGAGTTTGTTTTCAAGGGCCAAATGGTTTCCAAAATTTGTTTTCAAAGTAGGAACTTGTTAACCATGTTATAAACTTTCAGAAACATCCTTTGAAAACAATTTTGAAATAGTTGAAGGCCATGAAAACAATGTGGAAAAAGATGTACTTTCTGTTTTTCTCAGTTTCTCAAAAATGCCTTTTTCTGCCTTAATTTTATACCACAAAAACAACAAGCAAAAGATAAATTTTATTTATCAAAAAATAAAAGTAAGCTTATGGTTTTGTAGCACATATATAAAGGATTAATTAAATGCCAAGAAAACATAAAATAACAATTTATAGCGTAGTGAAAAGAAGGGTAGAAAACAGGTACTTGGCTATATTTTCATAGATTGTTTTCTATAGAAATCTTAAAAGAAAAATTTCATAAATCATTTTGGAAACTTGTATTCTTGGATCCAACAAAGTAAAAAAAAAATTAAGATGCAACAAAGAATAATCCAAGTCCTGGAATAAAAATCCACTCAAGTAATATTAGTAAAACATCAGGGAAAAATATCAGGAAAAATAATAGAATTTGTTTTCAGGAAATTTTTTGTATTGGTTTTATTCAAGAAACAAAACGTGTATTGCAAATATGATTAAGATCATGAGCACATGTTAGTTGAAACAATCTTGTTGTTTGAAAAAAAAATTGTTGGCCCTAATTTTTGTCTTCTTGTGCACAGTACAAGAATCAAAAAACTGGTGTGTGACAGACCTTCCCCCCTTAAAAGAATCTCGTCCCGATTCGCAGGCAAGCGAAAAGAGGGTATGGCCCAAAACAAAAATGTTAGATGATATGTTTACAAAAACATGTGATGGTGGTTGGTAACATTAATCACAGGTGCTTCCCCCCTTTGATTAATCTTACCAAAATTCACCGGCAATTTAGCTTTCTTTTCAAAGGTCGGGGTGCCATGTTCTAAACCTAGAACTTATTGTTTCCCAAAAACCATGATATCAATCCAGGGGTTACCCTTTAGACATATGTCTACTAGTCTCCAATCTCATAAGATTATCATACCACTATTTTATCCTGTGGGCATAAACTCTCTTATCACTATATAGATCAATCAATCGGATATCCACGAGTATTTATTAAGCATGAGCTTTCCATTGCTCATCTCCTAAAATCCAGGAAAAATCCACTATCTTCCTCTTAATCTAATATACTCCTAGAAATCAAGTCTCAAATCATTTGTCTCCCTCAAAGGTATTTCATCAAGATCATATTGCTAAGGCTAAACCATCAAATTCAACAAGCATATACCAACCGTGTACTACTTCTATAAATCCTTTCAAATACTCCAAACTCCTATCGCATGATCAATGCTAAATCACTTTCCCCAAACAATCTCAATAGAGCGCGACAAGCTCCGAGAATATATCATCGAGAATAATCACCTACTAAATCCAAGTCATATTGATTTTTTTCTAAAATCCAAAATCATCCTTTTATATCCACAAATATCTTCCTATATCAAATCCAATATTCATCCAATACATCTTTAATAAAAATCGAATACATATCCCAATCCAACATAATATTTTTACTACCATCAACCTTTTCTGCTAAAATCCAGCATAAGAATCACCTATGCAAACCATTATCCTCATCATTCCCATATCACAAATTATTCTGAGCATACTACTTTTAATCAATCTAATCTCCCTATGTATCAAGGGCTTCCTAAAAATCCATTAGTTTCCACCAATCTTTCTAAACCTCAATCATTCCTTCAAGCTACAAATTTTAGTTACCGATAACTTCCAAAGTTTTGGGGTCCACAACTGGTTAGCCCCAGATATTATATCATAACTCATCTCAACTAAAATCATGTGATCCTCAATCTTTCACTCCTAATCTAAACCTGAATGAGTCTCCACCATCTCATATTCAAAAATCTATTTCCCCCAAAAGATACACGAAAGATCTTATTGTCTAGTAACAATCATAGTTCACCAATCCAATATTTTTCCAACCTTTCACTTTCTTCAATAGCCATAGAACATCCTAAGGCACTTTTTTTTTTGGAAAAGTTGGTTATAAGTTTTTGAGCAGGTGATACCAACTCTGTGAAGTACCAACTCCGTAAGTTACTCCGTAAGGTATTAAACTAAAATTAGATGAGGTTATGTTACCAACTTTGTAAGGTATTAACAAAAATTGGATGGGTTAGGTTAGTGTCGTTAATTATTAAGATATTATATCTAGTCCGACGTGACACTTCTAGTGTTCCATTTACGCCGGATTTTTCAGGGCACGATGACAAACAAAACTAGGGGGTTCACAGGTTTGGTTTGAAAACGTACCATTGGCTATGGCATGAGTCGCAGGTGCTTCTGCAACATCATCTTGGTCTCGAGGTCCACTCATCACATTCTTGCGTTTCTTCTGGGCTGGACCTTGGGTACTTTGGTTTTCATCAGGATGAACTAGAACACGGTTCTTCTTGGAACAATCGCGAGTGAAATGTCCTTCCTGTCCACAGGTGAAGCAACCCGTGGTTCTAGGCTTGACTTTCACACGCCTCCTTAAAGATTGTGGCATCGCAGGCAAAGCGCTGGGAGTCACAAATGAACTAGTTTCTCCCGGCGTCACTATCTTCCGTTTGCGGCTCTCTCCAGCAAGCAGGCGCTGGTACTCTCTCATAAGGATAGCATTATTCTGAGCATTGATGGCGACAAGCTGATTCAAATGCTCCAGGGCAGCGTGGGTGGTAACGTGTTCAGCCTAAGCGGCTTCACGCTCTTCCATGATCAGAGCAAACAGTTGGGAAACTGTCAGCTCCGGCGATGGAGGTAAATTGCTAGCCATGCTGAAGAAAAAGAACAGTATAAGACGAGAGCAACTAACAAAAATGGTTTTGGTTTTTGAAAACTCATGACACATTCCACCTCTTAACGGAGATGAGAACGGTAGGTAACAAGCAAGCATCTAAGAGGCGATCACAAATTCAACCCAAGACTAACATACACATGAAACAGAGTCTTAACAGCATAACTAAATTTTAAAGGTTCACTTGGCCTAGGCATAAGGCTTACAGAGAACTAGCACACACATAGCTCCTTAGAAGAGTTCACACGACACAAACACCAACACGCGTCGTGGTGGAGATAACATAACTCCTAACATCCTGCGGCTTTCCTAAGTGCTCGAGGAAGCGCGTAGCTGTTCCTCCAACTCTTCCACTCTGGCCTTGCTGGCTGCAAGCTGAAGCTGAAGGGATCTCACTCGTGTGCGATGCTGGGAGTCAGTGTACTTCATGGTCTTCTTCAGTACCTTGAGACGACACTCGGTAGCAGAAGAAGCACTCAGGCTGTTCTTCAGCTGGTCTATCTCTCTGCCTCGGAGGTCATAGTCTGCTGTAACCTTATCAAGGGAGAGTTGTGTGTTGTACAGCTGTCCCTCCAGGTGCTGGAAGTGACGAGCAAACACAAAATCTCCAGTGAACTCTATCGGCTTGTCATCCTCGTCGCGTCTTCCAAAGTATCTATAGGGGCGCCTGCAAACTTGTGGTGAAAGAAGTTCGCGAGCTTGGCAATGGTCAGCTGCATCACTCTAAGGATACCATCTTCCCAACTGTTCACCACCACTTCCCAAGTGATATCTGGGGTTGACGGTGCTAGAGACGGTGCACGGATGGTGCAGACCATCAACCAAGACATTTCTCGTCCATCATGGTGAATCTGGGGTCCCTTCAACTCAGGTATGGGACGACCGATAAGACGAGTCATCTTGATCAAATCCTCCTCAAAGCGGCGGTAGCAAGGTGCATGTGATCCCAGCCGGAAGGACTTGGTGAAGACAACTGCCATCTACACAAAATTTTAAAGTAGATTAGGTTAGGTAATAGTGTGCAAAATTTTAAGATACTCCTTCCTAGCTTAGTGTAACTAGAGTTTTTAACACAGAGGGAATGGAACGTATAGAACGTTTTTGGTAAATAGTCATCTTAGTGACCTGGTTTTATTAACCTTTATTATTAGAGTACTAGCTAACGTCCATGCTAACTAGGGTCTCCTAAGGTCAGGATAGCTCTGATACCAACTCTGTAAGGTCCGCCCTAGAACCACTGTTCACGGACACCTTCGATATGCATACATTCACGATCCCATATCACACCAGTCGTGAACAACATATCAAGTTGGTACGTAGAGACAATATCCATTACACGGTGCATAAACACTTACAAAGAGACATGGTCACTTGACCAAGTCTACATGACTTCCACGCAGGCAACACACAACACACACAGTGGAAGACTAAACACACACAAAACGTAGTAGAGCCCAAGTCACGCCTTAACCTACAGGCTGCTGACCGGGAGACGATCCTAGTTCGCAAAGCCATTAGCTCCGTACTCCTCCTCGTAGATTTCCTTTTGAGACTCCTCCTCGAATTCTGGCAAGTTGATACCAGGGACTAAACCAATATGAGTACATTTGAATGTACTCAGCAAGACATCCATCATGTAACTTACCAAATGTAAGTATGCTTATATGGTGGAATAGGTAGGCTATAAATAGGGTTTCACTGCCCATGATATATGAAAGATGTATCATAGTTGATTTTGAAAATCTTTGTATCTTCGTTGAAGAAGATACTTCAAAAGAAAATAATGTAGTTTTCTTTCTCTTGTAGATATCGCATGTACAAGAAGTTTTATGAACTCATTTTGTAAAAGAAGGTTTTCTCTTTGCAAAACTTTTTGTAAAACAACTTCTGGCTTTTCATCATCGGTACCTCCACGGTACAACATTTCCTCCTTTCCGAACTTCATAAGTCCAACTCCTTTTTGAAAATTCCCTTTTTCAAAACATTGACACAATTCTAGCTACATGGCCATTCAACTGTCCATATCCGAGGACGCGGCTACTTCAAAATAGTTGTACTCTGCAGAGGTGTACACATCACCTAGATCTTGTACATCCGTCGTGAACAACCACAGACTGTAACAACAGTATGTAAACATCAGATAACTAATCCTAACTGTCCACTATGTCCAAGCTAGTACATGTCTATCTCTTCAGTTGGGTATAATCTCCCCGGCACCAGGTCCCACCCTGCCGCGGCAGGAGACCCAACCGTCCCACGGAGAGGAGAACTTAATCCCTCACTGTGTATGCCTAATTGAATTCATGACTGGCGGCATTTCGGTTCGAGGGACGTCACGCCCATATAGAAAATTGAGATAGAACACACACTAACAAGAAAAAACTTCAAGTTAAGCCCCATGCACATGTTGGGGTAAAGTGGCAGTACGGTAAAGGTTGTCCGGCGAAGACTAGGTTATGTGTCATTTTTGAAAAACACGTTTTTCCCAAAGTGACCACTTCCACAATCCTCCGGTGAATAAGGCTTCGCCTTTCCACCGGGGTTTTCCATAAAGCCTTTGTTTTGTAAAAAAAATATTTTTAGGATGTCCGTTAGGGACTTATAATTTTAGTGATAATAAATACCATATGGTGGCTATGGGCTTGGTAACACCAAGTATCAACTACTGGCGTAATAATGATATATAATATTTATAATAGTAATATTCATTCAAAAATAGTTTTTGGAAATCAAGTTTTTTTTGTAAAACTTTTCAGAAGTAAAACATGCATGATTGATAATGATAAGTGTAGTATAACAACAAGCATGAGGATGGCTTGCCTTAATGCTCTCAGTGTCCCTGGCCTTGAAGTAGTTTGAACTTAACGCACAGCTCCACAACTGCTGCTTCTTCTTCTTTGTTTTCTAGCGTCGTAAAAGAATAAAAGACACACCCTCAGGTCTAAGGGTCAAACAACTTAACTAAATAACACCTACAGCAAGAAAAATTATACTAGTGCAATTACTCGAACGTTATCGAGAAATCTATCTCACATAGCTCTTCAGGTACAAAACTATCGTCAGACAAACATATGGTTTAGAAAACCATATCCCACACATTAGAATATTACCTAGGGAGTGGGTGTATCATTCTCATAATCAGATATTTAAGAAGCTAAAAATATAGCTTGTGGGTGCAAAAGGTGAGGTTGCTAAAATATGAACAATCAATCAAAGCAATACCCATGGCAGTGGGCATTAACAACACATAAGAAATTGTCACCAAACAAGCTCATGATTAAGTTGAATGCTTAGTTCAAAAGATACTCCTAAGCACAACAAGAACAAAACTATCACAACAAATAATATAAGTATCATACTCATGCTAAGGCAACCACTCAGACAATTTCCAAACATCAGGCTAACACATCACAGATGCATGGACTATTTATGGACTATGCTAATGTCTACTAGAAGTTATGGAATCCAGCAAACATGAAAATTTAACCAACAACCAGTAGCTAAAACCAATGATATCAAGTCATAAAAATAACCTAAAACACAACCATCACACAAGAATAATATTCTTATCAAATAACATACAACAGGACTGCCTTTAGCATACTAGTATGGAAATTTATACACAAACATGCTATAAGGAATTCTTATATGCTACAACTATAGCACATGAAACTCAAGATGTCATGGAATCATAACATAAGTAATAACTTCCTAAATATGCTAGCGTAAATCATACACTCATAAAATAAAAGATAACAATACCAGAGGAAAACTACAATTTCTAGTGGTGACACTAGCTCGGCACTAGAGAAGCAATCTGTGCTACAATGGTGCTTAACTCTAAACAAGAAAGGCATGAACATAAATGTACCTACTAACAGTACCCAAACCATACACATGCTAGCAAGCAATACCATCAAATCATTCTATGAGAATATCTACTAAGCAAGCATACACCAATTCTAGTAATACATGCCTTTCTAATTAAGTAAATAGCAAGCAATCAAAGTATAAACTACACAACCAGTAGCTATGCACTCAATTAAAGGTGAACTAAACCTTTTCAAAAATCCAAACACTCGATTAAAAACATTCACAAACAATATATCATTCTCAAGGACTTAGTTTATTTGTAAACATTTTAATTTAGCACACAATAGTGAAGCATTTCTTAACATGATACCCTAAGGAATATTATGCTAACAAATTAATCACACCCAGACATACTAGTATTCACAAAGAATAATAAACTTTTCACTTGCATAAGTGAAACAAACAACCTATTTTCCACGGTGGAAAATAACGCAATCATATAATAAAACATGTTATTTTCACACACATGTATGGTTGGGGATTTTCATCCACAACCGATATGAAATGGTACCAGTGGGTTATGAGCCCAATAATACCAAGTAAAAAGAGTTACTAAGACTCTGGTTACTCATGACAAAATTAGTATGACAAAAATAAATACCACAAGTCTATTTGTTCTAGTGAAAACAATACAAGTGCAAATAAATAACAAAACTTACACATGCTTTGCTATAAAATAACATGCAAGCTAACAGAGGTACTAACATCAAAATAACAGTACCAAAATGGTACTGGATCCATAGCAAACCTATCACAAGTTTAGTCAATCAAGCACACAAAGATCTTGCTCACACAAATATTCCAAATAATAAAACTAGAAAATGACAAATGCTATTCCTATTTTTATTTCGCTTTCAGAACATACACACACTTTCTAAGGTATATGTACTTAAATAAAACAACTTAATAACAAGACTTAAAACATGCCTACAAGCTAGGAAACAAAATACAATCAATCACACATGTCATTTCAAGCAAATACACAAACATTATTGAAAACAGAAAAGGGCGGTTTCTAGATCTGCTCACCAAAAATAATATAAAGCTCCAAAAGTTTATCTAAGCTAGGAGTAGATATATATAACAAATATCAAACTCATACAGTTGGATTTACTTCAAAAATCATTTTTAAACTCTCTCAAAAAATCCTAGAAGATCCTACTAGTCTTTTACCAAAATGGATGGCATTTCCATTTGGTAGCTCACCTTGCTATGAGGCCAAGTGCTATGGATAGAACTGTTCAAGGGCTATCCAAAACACTTTAGTTTGTCCATTTTAGTTACAGATTCAAAAATTTATGTTCAAAACAGTTTCATAGGTTCTCTGTGGAAAAAACGCCATTGAGAGAAAAATATAGTCCAAAACGTAGATCTGCAATTTTTGTGTGGTTAAGATCACATAAAGCTAGGTTCCTGATATTTTGTAGATTTTATTTTGCACTTTTAGTATTTTTCACACGTACAAAGCAATCATCTAAGTTTCTGTTAAAAACTTTAAAAGAAAGAACAAAAAGCAGTGCGGGGTGGTTCTCTGCGGGCGCAGCCCAGCTAGGCTGCGGCGCGCCCCAACTGCTCTCAGCGCGCGAGAGCGGACACGGGAACGCATCGGTTCAAGCGTGGTCGTGGATCGAAGATCCAACGGCGCACGAGCGTATTCTTCCTCTCCCCTCCTCTCTCTCTCATACCCGCACGACGGGGAAACGACGACGGCCAGGAGCTCACCGTGGGCGACGGAGAGTGGTGGCGCGGGCTCGGGGGAGGTGGCTGAGGTCGAGGGCGTCTAGGGGCGTGGAGTTTGGCGACGGGCACGCTCTCAGGCGGTGGCGCGGGACAGGGCGTCCACGGCGGCGGCGTTCCTGCAGGCGAGAGACCACGGGATGGAGTCAGGGAGGGTCAGGGGGTTGTGGGAAAGTGATTCAGAGAAGAGAGGAAAGGTGGGAGGGCACGGGTCATGCAGATCCACCTGGAGGCCGTGGTGGTCACCGGCGGCAAGATCTCAGGCTCGGGGGCTTCCAGGAGCTCGTGCTCTGCCTCTTTTCAACTTGGGGAGGTTGGGTGAGTATGAGAGAGGTGTGTGGCGCAAGGAGTGAGACTCTGGAGCCTTGTACTCGGGGGCAAGGGCAAAATGGCCACGGGTGGGCTCGGGGGCAATGCCAATGGGTGGCATGAGGGCGCCCAGGGGGTCTTTGGTCATTCCAACTCGTGCACTGGTTGTCCAGGGCAGACAACACATGGGGCAAGGTCATTGCTGGACTTTGGAGGCAAGTTGAGGCAAAGGCTAGGTCAATGGGTTAAAGGTATGGTCCCCCATACCATTCCACATCACCCCTTTCTCTCTCTTTGTTTTCTTCATGTCTAAGGCTTCTATAAGCAAACCATTGTATCCTGGTTCGAGTAGGTACTGTGGTCAACACACTAGGCATGGTCACACTTCCAAATTTGCAAAGAAACACAAAGAAAACAACTGATCAAAAGTGTATCTCTTACCGTTCAAAAAATTCAATCTAAAACTTAGAAAAAAATTTAAGTGTTGAAAACAGATTAAATCATCAAAAAGTTGAGTTTGTTTTCAAGGGCCAAATGGTTTCCAAAATTTGTTTTCAAAGTAGGAACTTGTTAACCATGTTATAAAATTTGAGAAACATCCTTTGAAAACAATTTTGAAATAGTTGAAGGCCATGTAAACAATGTGGAATAATGTGTACTTTCTGTTTTTCTCTGTTTTTCAAAAATGCCTTTTTCTGCCTTAGTTTTATACCACAAAAATAACAAGCAAAAGATAATTTTTATTTATCCAAAAATAAAACTAAGCTTATGGTTTTGTAGTAAATATATCAAGGATTAATTAAATGGCAAGAAAACATAAAATAACAATTTGTAGCCTAGTGAAAACAAGGGTACAAAACAGATACTTGGCTATATTTTCAGAGATTGTTTTCTATAGAAATCTTAAAAGAAAACTTTCATAAATCATTTTGGAAACTTGTATTCTTGGATCCAAGAAAGTCACAATTTTGTTTTAATATGCAACAAATAATAATCCATGTCTTGGAATAAAAATCCACTGAAGTAATATTAGGAAAACATCAGGGAAAAATATCATGAAAAATAATAGAATTTGTTTTCAGGAAAAATTTGGTATTAGTTTTATTCAAGAAACAAAAACTTGTATTGCAAATATGATTAAGATCGTAAGCACATGTTAGTTCAAACAATCTTGTTGTTAGAAAAAAAATTGTTGGCCCTAATTTTTGTCTTCTTGAGCACAGTACAAGAATCCAAAAACTAGGGTGTGACAGACGCCGCCTCTCTGTATCTTTCATGGAAAATAAGTCTGATCCCGATGTTTTTAGGGTAAAGGACAATTTATACGCGAAGAGGCGGTGGACAGGGGTGCCAGGTGATCACCAGGCGTGGCATATGGTGGCCCCGCGCCTGGCACCCCCTGGCCCCGCTCCGGCTCTTCTTTGGACTCCATCTCTGTTCCGGGTAAAAAAAAATGATCTTCGTGGATTTTCAGCCCTTTCCGAGAATATTCCTTTAAGAACTTTTATGAAATAGAAAAACAGTAGAAAACATCAAATGGCCTGGGGCATCTTGGTAATAGGTTAGTAAATGAAAACATGCGGAAAACAAAGGAAAACAATAGAAAACATGTGGAAAACAAAAAGGTATAGGATAGAAAACAAGCATGGAGCATAAAATAATTTTGCAACATATCATCATCCCCAAGCTTAACTCCTGCTTGTCCTCGAGTAGGTAAGGGATAACATAATTTTTGAGGTGACATGAAGCCAACACAAGTCTTGATCAAGGTTATGTAAAAGCATTGCAAGCTAAGATCAAAGTACTCTAACAAAGGCATGATAATTATTATTTGAACTTGTGTAAACTTAGCGATCATGTTGCACATGAGAAGTAATGAAAATAAAAGACAATGAATAATAATGCATCAAAAGTGATATGTTTGTTTCAATCATGAAGAAAAACATAATAAAGTGGTATCCAACTTGTTCTTCGTGTGGTAGCAAAACATAAATGTCAGGACACCTTCAAAGTTTAAATAGTGACTAGATACAAATAATTTGAGAGGAAGCAATACCATAATAATGAATTAATCAATAATAAATTTGGGACTATGCACATTATACTCAGAATGAGAACTATGCTCTCTTAACTGGTGCATAAAGTAAGAAGATGAAGACTCAAAATAAAAATAAAAGAAAGGCCCTTTGATGAGGGAAGCAGGGATCACTCATGTGCTAGAGCTTTTTATTTAATAAAACAAGGGCATTAAAACAATTTTTAGAGAGGTGTATGTCTATGTCTATGTCAACGAATGGTAATGAAAAATTTATCATAATCCATGTCAAGCAAAGTGTTGAGAATTTTGAGAGCGGCTTTCATTAGCATTTTTTTTTCTTTTGGTTGGCACTCCCCCCACCTTTCCTTTCATAAACCAGAGCTAGTTGTATCCACGGGTGACTACCAGCATTCATTAAACCAACCAGCATTCATTAAACCATGGGGAAGGGCCTTTTTTTGTTCATATTATTTGGCACTAGCTCTTTGAAATTTAGATGAGGACAGATTCCATACCCATTGGGTGAATTAAGGGACATATTCCATACTCTTTGACATAAACCATGATTGTCGAATCCCTGACTCGACAAGTCCCTTAGGTGACCCTATCGGGTTTCGATTAGGAGAAGTCATGGGCGCTGGTGAGATCGTCGGCTAGACAAAAGGCAAGATTTACCCAGGTTCGGGGCCCTCGCAGAGGTAAAACCCTTACTCCTGCCTCGTGTCGATCTGTATTGGATGATTAGATCAGTTACAGGTTGCTCGAATCGAGAGTAGATCTCGAGTTCCGAGGCTTTTTGGTCGTGCGGTATTGCTTGGTCCTCTCCCTGAGGGCTCTCCTGGCCTTATATAGATGGCCAGGTCTCGAGTCCTACCCGGAGAGGATTCAAACCCTAGCTTGGGTCGGTTACAAAACTACCTAACTTAACCCGCAAGTTTGGTGCGGGTGGGCTTCTGGTAGGCCTTCTGGAATCTTCCAAGGGCGCCTCTTCTTGGGCCTTGTCATTGGGCCTGAGAGGGGGTGTCCTTACCCGCAGGGTCCAAGATCTATGTCTTCATCAGTAGCCCGCGAGCGTGTGCTCGATTGGGATTTATTTCCAATCGGGTAGACGGTCAGACCTTTTTTGATCTCCTCTTGGAAGTTCAACTCGACAGTTGTTGTCTTCGAAGGGTGTGTCCCCTGCATTGTAAGTTATAACGCTCGAGTATCGAGCAGCATAGGCGCCTGTTTTGCGGCTTATATTTGCAGAAGGATGTGGCACAGTAGCTTGGCTCTCCCGAGAGATCAGGGCCAATTAATTGCGACTAGGGCAAAGACATTCCTGGCCTACACAGATTCGAGACCTCCGACTCGAACCCGATGAGGTGATTGTTGCGACTGGGCTGTTGTGGACTTATCGAGTCGAACTTAACCTATGAGGGTACCCGGCGCGTCCGCTAGGATTTTTCTTCGTGTTGTTGACACGGAACTATGCCGGAGGACGCAGCTTTCGAGTGCGATTCCAGGCCCAAAAGAGAGATCTTTCTGGGTCTTACCTTCGTACTCGAAGAATACGGCATCCAGATGTGCCTAGTCGGCTGAACAATCCAGGATTTTATGATGTAGAATTATCACGTGCAGGAGAGGTAGGTTTTTCCCACCCGATGAATTTGTTTGAGCCCCTATACGAAAGAAATTTCGTGTTTGGAAAGAACCAAGCCCGTATGAAAGAGTTTTCATGTTCGGGATGCTGTGCCCATACGAAAGAGTTTTTGTGCATAGGGTATTTTCCTCTCTGTTTCGAAGAGGTCTTGCTTTATGAACTGTTCATGAAAAAGTTGCTTTTATCCGAAGGAATTGATATTCGTACGAAGATAATTTCGCGTTTGAACTTCCATTCGAAAAGATCTCAATTTTGAATGACGAATGCCATGACGTCATGGCGCACTCCTCTTCTCCCGATGGGACGTGACGGAGTGGTAGCAGACGGTGACCCACCTTGTCAGCTTTTTGACCGGGAAACGAGACGTCGTTCCCGTTTTTTACGCGAAACGCGCAGTAAATGCGCACGATCTTCTGTTAAGATCGTGGCACGAAACAGCGCAGTCCGCCGCTTCGTTTCATCCTTACGCGTGGCGGCCGCGATAGGCGCCACGTAGCGCATCGTACGGCCGAAATTGCTTTGCCCCGTGTATAAATACGGGTGTTAGCGCTGCGGTAAAATTTTCCCCGCTCTCTGTCTTCATCTTCTTCCTCGCGCCCATCTTCGTCTCCCTCGCGCTCAAGCTCTTGCTGTGAACAATGGCTGGCGGGAAGAGACGTGGTGCTGCCGGTTCCGCATCCGGTGAACCTTCCGCGCAACCTGCGCCCCGTGCCGGCGACTGGCGGTCTCCCAACACCACCGCAAAAAGCATCAAGGAGATGCAGCGGGAGGGGTTGCTGCCGGCGGAGGCGGAGAAGCGCGTCCGCCTCGGAAAAAAGGAAGAGGTACCCAATCCCCAGTCGAACGAGCGCGTGGTCTTTGTGGATCACGTGACTCGGGGCCTCTCTTTTCCCCTTCATCCCTTCTTCCTCGGGTTGCTGTGTGTCTATGGCATACAGCTTCACGATCTCCCCCCGAACGCGGTGCAGCACATTGCGTGCTTCATCGTGTTCTGCGAGTGCTATCTTGGCATTCGCCCGCACTGGGCGCTATGGAAGGCGCTCTTCAAGGTCCGGATCTTCCGCGAGAAGTCGCGGGTGGAGTCCGAGCTTGGCGAACCGCTTCGCACCGGCGGCTTCGGGATCCAAGCTCGACAAGAAGGCAGTTACTTCAACATGCACTTCGTCGACTCCGCCCAAAGCTGGCGGAAAAGGTGGTTCTACGTCGTCGACAACAGCTCGGGTGGGATTGTAGAGTTCCACCCGTTCGCTGTTTTGACCAGGCGCAAGTCTTGGGGGCACAAGATGTCAGCCGAAGAAACCCAGACCGTTGCGCCTCTAATCGCGAGAGTAGCTGCCCTTCGGGATCAGACCGCGGGAGTTGTGCTCAACGGGATGCACTTGGTGAGCATCTTCTTGAAGCGCAGGATCCAGCCGCTCCAGCAAAGGCCATCCGCCATGTGGGAGTATCAGGGCTCAGAAGATCCCAGTCGAGTAAGCCGCGAGGAACTTTCGAATGTAGAATTCGAGAAGAAAATCGCAGGCATCACCCGACTGAAGGTGGGAGAGAAATTCCCCGATTGCTCCGTGGAAGCCTTCGCCGCCTCGAATCCTCCCCCAGCCGAGGTTAGTTTCTTTCTCTTCTTTCGTTTTTGAGTTGTTCTTCTTTTCTCCGTTCAGAGTCTTAGTCGATAAGATTTTTCTTGTCTTCTTCTTGCATTTGCAGAGCCTAGCCATGGCGGACTGCTACCCGCCAACCACGGGGGAAGCCGCCTCAGAGCAAGTGTCGAGCCATCAAGACGGCCCGATTGACACCAGCGTTGCCAATGCTTCTTCGAGTTCAGAGCACGATTCTTCGGATGACGTTGCGGACTCGAATGGCGCTCCGACAAAACGTCATCGGGTAGACGAGGACGAAGCTACCTCCAAAGACAAATCTTTGGAAGCATCGCCCGGTCAAGCTCCTATCCATGCGACTCCACTGCGCTCCCTTGCTCCTTCCCCTTCGATCCCAGTGATGACGCCCGCTTGGAATGCGGACTTGCTGGATGACGACGAGGATGACGAGTAAGTGTTTTTCCCTTAATCTTGGTCGAACATTTTCTGCGCTTCGATATCGACTGTTTCTATCTTTCGATGCGGTCTGCAGGCGATCAGTCCTCGCAGGTACGCGGCTGCTGTTCCTCCCGAGAAGAGGAATAAGGGCAAGGATGCGGGTGAAACTCCCACCACGGGCACCGTCCAAAACTCCCCTAGAGCAGCCCCCGAAGTCGTGACAATGGTGCGTGAAGCTCCAAGCTTTGCCGCCAGGGCTTCTGCTTCTAAGGAAGTGACGGATAGCTCTGCGGATCCGCTGTCTCGCGCCTCTGGCCAGGTAAGCTTCGTCTGTCGTCTTGAAACCATAATTTATTTTTATCGGGTGCACGACAGTGCTCCCGATGGGAGTAGCCCCCGAGGCTGTAGTCGATCGCATGCGATCGGCCACAGGCTCAAAGTCTAGTTTAATTCTTCTTCATGCTTTTAATTTTTATCGGGTGCACGGCAGTGCTCCCGATGGGAGTAGCCCCCGAGGCTGTAGTCGATTGTAAATAATCGGGTACAGGCTCAAATTTGATCCTTTTAACTCTTCCGTCTTCGCGCTTTTGCAGTCACTCGTTGATTCTCTTGCGGCGATTGGTCGCCGCGTCGTTCTTGCTGAATCGGATTGCAAGTCTCTTCGAGCGGACCGCAACCGACTCCGGACTGAAAACGATCTTCTCAAGGGTGATCTCTATCGTTTTCCTGTCTTCCACACTCCATTCATTCTTGAGTTTTTAACAAGCGTCTCTTTGCAGCTCGACTTGAATTTGCAGAATCCGAAAAGGTCAAATTCTCTGAACAGGTAACTGCTCGAGAGGCTGACCTGACGGCCATTCGACAAGAGCTAGAGGCTTCCCGCATGCAGTCGGAAGACTTCAGTCGACAGCTTGCAGATGCGCGGAAGTCCTTGAAGGAGTTAGAGAAAACCGGCAGTAAGGCTGACAGCGAGCTTGTCGGGTTCCTCCGTCCCCTTGCTGAGCGCTTCGCGGGTAAGCGTGTTGGAATTTCGCGATTCTGATTCTTCACTTGGCTGTACTTTGCTAAGTATTATTTTCTCCCTTCGCAGGTATTCTGGATGTTCCTCTAGAAATCCCTGGACTCCAGCGGGTGGATTCGGTAACCGATACACTTGCCCAGCTTAAAAGGCACGCTGATGGAGTTTTCTCCATGGTCAGTGATGCCACCCAAGTGCTGGGGCAACTGTACGGTTCCCTCCTCGCCAACGCCACTCCTGCACCTGCGCTAGATGATATGTTGAAGGTTTTCTCAGAAGGAAAACTTCTGGATGCCTTTGCAGTCGCTCAATCGGAGGCTGGCGCGAAGACTGCGATCCAATTTGCTCTGGCGCACGGAGTCGAAGGGTTGGAGGAGGCTTACTCGTCCATTCCAGTCGATCCTTCCACGGGCAAAAAGGTACGGCTCTCTCGTTTTGGCGAGCAAGCCGCCATTCTTGCTCGGAAGCTTTCTGAGATTTTTGCTCGGAAGAAGGGAGGGTCGACTGCTGCTAGTGGGAGCACCAATGTAGCCTCGTAGTTCTTTTTTATTTCCTTCCTTGAATGTAATGAACCTTGGGATGTATTCCGTACCTTTGTTGTCCTTAATCGAAGCATTTATCTTTTGGAATTTTTATTCTTCTTGCTTGTGCCTTATCTCCCGATGGGAGTAGCCCCCAAGCGTTTTTAGTCAGATGTGCGCCTAGAAACAACTCGAGTAGAGCATCTCACTTCTTTCCTTGTACTTCTTCCAGGCTACTGTGTTTGCCGCGGAAACTTCTGGTGGACGTGGTAATCCAGTAAATCCACTTGTGGCCTCCGTGGGCACTTTTGCTGGCCTCCGTGATAAGGTTCAGGAGGGTGAGCGTAGGCTGAAAGCTTTGCGCGGGGTGGCTGATGTGGCTATATCCAAACAGAAATTGGCGGCTGAGCGCGAACAATTTCTGATGGACGAACTATCTTCAGTTGCGAGGGAGTTGCTATGTAAGTGGTGCAGCCCCCGTGCATTTTTCTTTCTTTGTATTCTTCAGCTGACTGAGTGCGTCTGCTCTTCAGTTGTTAGACCGGATGACAGGGAGGAAAGGCAGTGGGTGGAAAACCACATTCACCAAGAGGTTAACAGCCCAAAACCTCATGCGAATAACTTCTGGTCTGATCGCAGTCGAGGTTTTGTGATGGCCACCTTGAAATTCCGAGTGCTGCAGGCGAGAATTCTCGTGGGTTCTTTTCACGAGGTCTTGATCGCGATGAATGCAGCTTTTTATCCACTCGAAAGGGGTCCCGAAGACTGGAGTTATCTACTCAGGTTGTTCAGTCGGGAAGGGGAGATTCGCACGTGCGTACGCAAACAGATGACGTGCGGCGCGGTTGTGGCTCTCTCTTTTGTCCGAATATGGCATCCTGAGATAGATTTGAACTCCGCAGCTCGGCGCCCAGATTATGCAATCGAAGACATCACACCGTTTTATGACGCTGTACGCCCTGCAGCCGAGAAGATTATCCGAATGACCTCTGAAGAGGTAGATAGGGTCTTAGCGACTGAGAATGCTCAGCGTTTTGACTGATTTGTCGGATGTGAATATCCTGTAAACTGTTTATAGTTTGTAAAAATTGTTGTAAGGTGTGTAACCTTGTATTTGATGATATTTCTTTGAGATGCTAAGTTTTTAGGCGTAGCCCCCGTGTGTGCGATGGGGTGTGTACCTGTGACTGTTAGCATGTAGTAAACAAGAAGCTTCGGGTAAATATGATGAGGAAATCATATATTTGTATTGTAATGACTGAGGAGTCATGTGTTCGAGCTACAAAATTGGCTAGTATAGCCTTATTGTTGTAGAAACAAGTAAACCTAGGGGTAGAATTTGCGGAGTTGTGCAATATTCCATGGATTGGAATAGATTCCTCCGGTCGCTGGATTCTTGAGCCTGTAGGCTCCTCCTGGGATAACTTCGTGTACAATGAAGGGTTCTTCCCAAGGTGGTTCGAGTTTGTGTCCTTCCTTCTGCTTGAGCCGCAACACTAAGTCACCTACCACGAATGACCTGTGGCGTATGCGGCGACTGTGATAGTTGCGTAGCGATTGTTGATAAACTGCGGATCTTGCGAGTGCGATGTCCCGCATTTCGTCGAGTGCATCCATGTCTTCTGCAAGCGCTTTGTTGGAGGTTTCTTAGCTGTAGGCCACAACCCGTGGGGCGCTGAATCGAACTTCCTCGGGAAGGACTGCTTCCGCCCCGTATACCATAAAAAATGGTGTGTATTTTGTAGACCTGTTTGGGGTTGTCCGGAGGCTCCAGAGTACGGAGGGTAGCTCCTCTGCCCAATGCCCTGCTGCGGGGTGTAGACGGTCGAGTAGTCGTTTCTTGATCCCAGCCGATACTAAGCCGTTGGATCTTTCGACTTGTCCGTTCGTTTGCGGGTGGGCGACCGAAGCAAACTTGAAATTGATGCCTTTCTCTTCGCAGAACTGCTGTGTTTCCTTTGCCGTAAAGTTTGTGCCGTTATCCGTAATGATGTCGTGTGGCACACCAAATCTGCATATGATTGAATCAAGGAACTCCACGGCGCATTGGGCGCTAGCCGAAGTTACTGGTCTTGCCTCTATCCATTTGGTGAATTTGTCGACTGCGACCAGCAGATGTGTATATCCACCGGGTGTGGATC
The DNA here is from genome assembly GCA_028641055.1 of Alopecurus myosuroides. Classification (NCBI taxonomy): domain Eukaryota; kingdom Viridiplantae; phylum Streptophyta; class Magnoliopsida; order Poales; family Poaceae; genus Alopecurus; species Alopecurus myosuroides. The sequence goes on along the minus strand of CM054060.1, from coordinate 244,396,360 downwards.
TGCGTAATGGTCCAACCATGTCTAGCCCCCATTGTGCAAAGGGCCAGGCGATGGGTATCATGTGCAACTCCGTGGCGGGTGCGTGCGGCTTTGGTGCGAATCGCTGGCAGGCGTCGCATCTATCGACCAGGTTTTTTGCATCGGTGGCTGCTGTGAGCCAGTAGAATCCTGCTCGAAAGGCTTTCCCCAATATCGCTTTCCAGCTAGCATGATGTCCGCAATCACCCTGATGTATGTCTCGAAGTAATTCCTTGCCGTCTTCGGGTGCGATGCAACGCTGAAGTATTCCCGAGATGCTTTGTTTGTATAATTCTCCGTTAACCACCCGAAAGGATTTGCTACGCCTGATTAGCTGTCGAGCCTCACGTGGATCGGCCGGGAGCTGTTTGTTTAGCAGGTAGTCGAGATATTTCTGCGTCCAGACTGGTTCGACCAGGAAAACCTGCCGTGATATGTTATGAGTAAGCTTGAGAAGCGCGATTTGCGGGCTGACCTCTGTTTCCATTGCTGCGGGTGTTTCTGCGGGTTTCTTCAGTTTGATCGATCTCTTAATCATCCGCTCGAAATATATCCCTGGCGGTATGGGTGTGTTCGTGGAACCCATGTTGGCCAGTCTGTCTGCTTCTTCGTTGCTAGATCTTGCAATGTGCTTTAGCTCGCACCCTTTAAAGCTTCCTTCGAGTAGGTTATACATGTCGCGATATGCAACCATGTTTTCGGCAATGGCGTCGCATTCTTTCATTGTTTGCTGCACTATGAGGTTGGAATCGCCGTAGATCATTAATCGGGTAGCTCCACAGGCGATTGCCATCTTCATCCCGTGCAATAGTGCTTCATATTCTGCGTCATTGTTCGATGCTGGGTCATCGGGTGGAAAATCCAGTCGCAAGACGTACTGCAGTTTGTCTCCGCTAGGTGAGATGAGGACGATTCCTGCTCCCGCTCCTTCGTTTCTCTTGGATCCATCGAAGTACATTATCCAATTGCTCGTATACTCGGGTGGCCCGGGTGTTTGCAGCTCTGTCCATTCGCTGATGAATTCCACGAGAACTTGGGATTTGACTGCGTTGCGTCCAGCATAGGTGATGTCCCAGGCGCCCAGCTCGATGCTCCACTTTGCTATTCTTCCGGATGCCATAGGGTTGTTCATGATTGTCCCGAGTGACGCATCATTAACCACTGTGATGGCGTGTTCCTGGAAATAATGTTTGAGCTTTCGAGTTGTGAGAACAACCCCGTATGCGAGCTTCTGATAGTGAGGGTAGCGTTGTTTGCATGGCGAAAGTACTTCGCTGATGTAATATATTGATCTTTGAACTCCGTATGCTTTGCCGTCTTCAGGTCTTTCGACTACGATCGCTGTGCTGATGACCTGGTTTGTAGCGGCTAAGTATAAGAAAAGTGGCTCTCTTTCTTGCGGTGTCGCAAGGATGCGCCTGCTTTGCAAGGACCGCTTCAGATCTGCGAACGCTTTTTTAGCTTCGGGTGTCCATTCGAATTTGTCCGTCTTCTTCAGTAATTTGTAGAAGGGTAATGCCTGCTCTCCCAATCGTGCGATGAATCTGCTTAGGGCTGCTAGTCGTCCTGCGAGCTGCTGTACTCCGCGTAGATTGGTTGGCTCCTTCATAGTCAATATGGCTTGTATTTTCTCCGGGTTGGCTTCGATGCCTCTGGCGGATACCAGGTACCCGAGAAGTTTGCCTGCGGTGACACCGAAAACGCATTTGGTCGGATTGAGCTTGATCCGATATGCGTTAAGGGCGTCGAATGTTTCTTTGATGTCCTCGAGGAGTGTGTCCTCCACTCGAGTTTTGATGACGATGTCGTCGACGTACACTTGTACATTTTTGCCAATGAGATTGGCGAGGCATCTTTGCATGCAGCGCTGATATGTTGCGCCTGCGTTCTTCAGCCCGAAGGGCATTGTCGTGTAACAGTATACACCGTGTGGTGTGATGAAAGCCGTCTTCTCCTCGTCTTCCTTTTTCATGCGGATTTGATTATATCCTGAATAGGCGTCTAGAAAGGAGAGACGCTGGCAACCTGCCGTAGAGTCCACGATCTGGTCGATTCGTGGTAGAGGAAAGTTGTCCTTGGGGCAGTGTTTATTTAGCGACGTGTAGTCGATGCACACCCGAAGGATATCCGTGTTTTTCTTGGGGACCAACACCGGGTTTGCTAACCAGGTGGATATTTTGATCTCCCTGATGAAGTTTGCGGCTAGCAATCTGTTTACTTCTTCTCCAAGCGCTTTCTGCTTAGGTTCTGAAAATCGTCGAGTCGTCTGTTTGATAGGTTTGGCGTCAGGAAAGACTTCGAGTGAGTGCTCGGCAAACTCCCTGGGTATTCCTGGCATATCTGAGGGCTGCCAGGCGAAAATCTCCCAGTACTCACGGAGGAGTTTGACGAGCGCGCCTTCCTATGCTGGCGAGAGGGTTGTGGAAACCATCGCCGTCTTCGCGGAGTCTGTCGGGTGCACTTGGTGCTTGCGAGTATCGCTGTTGGCGCTGAATTCCAGTTCGGGTGCGTTTTTCTTCGTGAGGGGCATAACGGAGTGGTCCGTTGTTTTTGCTAACTCTTGAAGTTCTTCTTGCATCCCGAAAGATTTTGCGATCTCATTAAATTCTATGTCGCACTTGTCCGATTTCTGGAAGTCTCCATCGATGGTGATCACACCGTATTCGCCAGGTAGCTTGAGCTTCAAGTATGTGTAATGTGGCACGGCCATGAATCTGGCGAACGCGGTTCGACCAAGAATGGCGTGGTACTGTGAGGGCCAGTCGACGACTTCGAAGTCCAGGAATTCCCTTCTGTAGTTGTGTGGGGAGCCCAGTACAACTTCTAGGTTGATTGTTCCGAGTGGACGGATTGCTTTGCCCGGAACTATCCCGTGGAAGGATGTTTCTGATTCCGTTAGGCCGTCCAGATTTTTGTTCATTCGACGGAGTGTATCCGCGTAGATGATGTTGATGCCACTGCCACCGTCCATGAACACGCGGGCCAGGTCATAATTGCCAATTTGAGCTTGAATGACGAGGGCGGCGTGTCCCGGCCGATAGACTCGTGGCGGGTGGTCTTCTTTTGAGAACGTGATTGGCTGATCGGCCATCTTCAGGTACTCGGGCTTTGTTGGTGGCGTCTGCACTGCCATGTATATTTGTCTCGAGTTAGTCTTTTGAGCTATGCGAGAGGGGCATACCTTCTGTATCATCCCGAGGAGTTGTCCGTGCGGAGTCGGGTATGTATTTGCTCCCGCGTTTTGTTGTGGTGGCGCTGGCAATGCGGCGAGCGCCATGTTTGGGTTGGTCGGTGGAGGTGGAGGCGGTGGTAGCTGGAATTGTTGTCCCCCTCCTGGCAGTGGTGGATAGTTTTGGGTGGAAGCGAATCTTTTCTTGGCGAGCGCGTCCGAGATTTCGATGAACTTTCGGCAATCCTTGAGAAGGTGTGTTGCCTTAGTCTTGCCCGTGCGCTTGTCTGTGAACAGATGTAGCGAGCAGTACGCATCGAGGTCCTCCTCGGGTGATTTTTCTTCTGCTTTTGGTTTCCACTCGCGACTTCCGCGACGACCGGAGTCGCGACTTCGCGTGAATTCTGCTGCCACTAGTTCTTCTCTATCATCGTGGTCGTAATATTTTCTTCTCTTCCTTCGTCCGTGGCGGTCGTCCTCGTGTGCAGGTGATGATCCTCTTTCGTTGCGTACTGCGTCTTCCCCATTGGCCCATTTTTCGGCTATGACCATGAGCTCCCCGATGGTTTTGGGCGCGGCTCTGCCGAGCTCTTCTCGAAACGCGGTTCTTCTTGCTCCTTTGGCGAAGGCCTCAATCGCCACTTCTTCAGAGATTGTCCCTGCGGTGTTCCTGAGCGTGTTCCACCGCTGGATGTACTCTCGGGTGGATTCACCGCTTTTCTGTTTGCAGGCTCGTAGTTCTTCGATTGTAGCCGGTCTCTTGTAGGTCGACTGGAAGTTCTTGCAGAAATCACGGTGCAAGTCATCCCACGACGCGTAGCAAGATCGCGGTCTCCTCTCCAGCCAGCTGCGAGCTGCTCCGGCTAGGTGCAAATTGAGGTATTGCATGGCCGTGTTCTTGTTACCACGTTGGCATTTCACTGCCGTGAGGTAGTCGCTCAACCATTGAGAGGGCTCGAGTGAGCCGTCGTACTTCGTCACTTCCATGCTGAGCTTGAATCGCTTGGGTAGGGGCGCCTCGCGGATGCTACGGGCGAAACATAGTGCGCCGCAGGTTTCGTCATCCGAAGAGCCGGACGATGATCGATCGCGATATCTTGACGCCCTCGCTCTATCCACTTTGTTTTGCGCGATGTCTGATCGCGCGTCCCGTCCGGGTTGATCGCGATCGGAGTTCTTCCGTGGTTCCTTGCTTCGTTTGCGTGAACGGCTGCCGCGGTGTCGCGGGCTTTTTTCTCTCGGGCTGTCGTCGCCGCTGCTTCGACTGTCATCACGGCGGCGGGCTTCTTTCCCTCGGCCACGACGTGGCGACTTGTCTTTTCTCGGGGAAGAGCTTCTGTGCCTGCGGGGCGTTTCCTTGTCCTTATCCTTCTCCAGTCGCTCCTTCTCCAATTGTTCTTTGCGATCGTGAGAGGCGAGCCTCGCGGCCGCCAGCCCTAGACCTTTGCGAATGTGCTTGTATTGTTCCACCCGGGGATCGCTATCCGTTGGCTGATTCATCTGCATGTAGGTTGCTGCGGCTAGGATCGCAGCGGCTGGGGTTTGCAGGTAGACGTTGCCATCGTCGTCGACCCTCATGAAAGAAGACGTGGTAGACCTGTTGGTCCCAGCCATAGATTCGTGGTCCCTCGTCGACGCTGCGGGTCCCTTCCCCCTAGGTCGGGTACCGACTGAAGGTGCGTGGGATAGCTCGGCTCGACGTTGGCTTGATTCATCCGCCGCTCTCCTGCGACGGGCTAGATCTGCTCGGGCATCCTTGATGTTTGAGGCCGCCCTCACTAGGTGATAGTGGTAGGCGGTTAGGTCTTCCTGCGTGGCTCCCGCCGCAGGCGGCTGGCTCTTTCGCATGGATTCCTTGGCTCTTTTCCAGGCTTCCCGCGAAACGCCGATTATATCGCGCTCGGTCGCGCTATACTCAGTTTCCGAGGGCTGTTCCGACCCTGCCATGCAGACTTGGGCCAGTTGTGGTCCGTGTGTCCTAGGCGTAGATCGAAAAGCTCCCCGTACCCGAGAGGGTTCCTCTGTCGAGAGGGTGTGGTAGTCGACTGCGTTGTAGCGGATGGACTCGCCGCTTTTCCCCGTAGGAAAGCGCGAGTTGGCGGTTCCAGATTCGGTTTCAGATTCGTCTGAGAAGTGGAGGATCCCGTCTCTGTTCGCCATGAAGTTGAAGCTCCCGAACGTCAGGGTGACGCTCTTCTCCAGTTCTTCAAACGTCGGGCGAGATTCCGGCGAGTGAGGCGTGACCACGACAGATCCGATCCGTATAGGATTGTTCGGAGCCGTAGTCGTTGGTTTCCAACGGGAGTTGGATGTCGATGAAGCCGAAGATGCCGGTGATCCAGCGCCCGCGATTCCCACAGACGGCGCCAATTGTCGAATCCCTGACTCGACAAGTCCCTTAGGTGACCCTATCGGGTTTCGATTAGGAGAAGTCATGGGCGCTGGTGAGATCGTCGGCTAGACAGAAGGCAAGATTTACCCAGGTTCGGGGCCCTCGCAGAGGTAAAACCCTTACTCCTGCCTCGTGTCGATCTGTATTGGATGATTAGATCGGTTACAGGTTGCTCGAATCGAGAGTAGATCTCGAGTTCCGAGGCTTTTTGGTCGTGCGGTATTGCTTGGTCCTCTCCCTGAGGGCTCTCCTGGCCTTATATAGATGGCCAGGTCTCAAGTCCTACCCGGAGAGGATTCAAACCCTAGCTTGGGTCGGTTACAAAACTACCTAACTTAACCCGCAAGTTTGGTGCGGGTGGGCTTCTGGTAGGCCTTCTGGAATCTTCCAAGGGCGCCTCTTCTTGGGCCTTGACATTGGGCCTGAGAGGGGGTGTCCTTACCCGCAGGGTCCAAGATCTATGTCTTCGTCAATGATAAACTTTAAACTACTTCCTCATGAGCTAAAACAGGAACACAAAACAATTTAATAATTTGAAGGTTTAAAGGTAGCACACGAGAAATTTACTTGGAGTGGCATATAGGTAGGTATGGTTGACACATTTGAATTTTTTTATTTTTGGCAGTTGGATGCATGAGTAGAGATCATACTCAGTATAGGTGAAGGCTACAAAAAGACTGGGAGCGACCAACTAAGAGAGCAATAACGGCCATAATCATGCATAGCGATAAATAAAATAAAATAATGAAGTGATATCACAATTAAAAAACTAAGTAATCATCAAGGCTAGAGGTGACTGGTTTGTAGTCATAAACATGGTGTGAGCATGCGCCGAGTACATCCGGATAAATCATTCAAAGGAGAATACCATGCTTCAATATGAGGAAACAACACATGATTTAATTTCAATGGCACATTAAGCACTCTTAGATATTTGAGACTAGTCATGATACATCATAAATAACTAAGCACATAATTAGAATAACATCTAACATGACATGCCAAAGCCTAAGCCAGCGTCAGAACAAGCTTCCTATTGCACCACTATAAGCATGAAATTTTTTACTCTTCTCCAACACCAATCAACTTATTTGAAACAACTCTCAAATAAAATAAGCATCAAATACCAGAGATCTAATCATACATAACTAAAGCAAACCAACAAGATCTGAACAAAATTCAGTGAAAAACATGAGCTAAACGTTGTACTAGCAAAAACTGGACACTCACAAAACAATAAGAGTGAAACCTAGAGTGTTCTAGGCAATGAAAATGGAGCGCTTTTGTCTCCAAAATAAAAGTGTTAGGACCTAACCACAAACTATAGAAAACAAAACAAAACAAAAATGAAAGAAAAATAAAATGACGCTCCAAGAATAACACAAATCATGTGAAGCAATAAAAATATAGTGTTTTGAAAGAAAGCTGCTAGTTTTGTTGACGAAGAAGAATATGCCTTGGGCATCCCCAAGCTTTGACGCTTTTAGTTCTTGGATATGTCTTTGGGTGACATGGACATCCCCAAGCTTTAGCTTTTTTCATCCTTTATCTCATTATATCATTTTCTCTCCCTACAGAGATGAAAACTTCTTGCACCTAAAACTTCTCACAATCTTCACTAGCAACGTTAGTGCAATAAAAATAATAAATCCACTTGGTTAAGTTTTAAAACTAGTCTAACACTCAATTTAAAAATATTAGCTACTGTCACAACTTCTTTTGAAGCTCGGCCCCCTGAAACAATATCAAAATAAAAAGATTAAGAGGGAAATGCAAATATTGGCAGAAATCTATCAATTAAATCAAAGGCCCCCAAATCGCACTACCTCTCTATTAGAGGTTAATCTTGGCACAAAAACGAAATAAAAATGATAGTTATCAGTTGTTACAAAGGTAACAACTTACAATACACAAAAAGAAAATAAAGGAAAACAAAGTAGGTTGCCTCCCACAAAGAATCAAGTATAATCATTAGAATCACGGGTAGTCCTCACAAGGGACTCAAAAGGTAACTTCATGATATTTCTAGGGACATGTTCCATGAACTTTTTAAGGGGAAACTAAAATCTTATAATTCCCTCTTTGATATCAATAATAGCACCCACGGTGCAAAGAAAAGGTCTCCCCAAAATGATGGGACAAGAAGCATTGCGTTCAATATCCAAAACAAGAAAATCAACGGGGACATAATTATCATTAGAAATAATAAAAACATCATCAATCCTTCCCAAAGGTCTTTTAAAAGTGGAGTCTATAAGATGCAATCCCAAAATACTGTCATCCAATGGTTTCAAACCAAACATATCATATAAACTTTTCGGCATAATAGAAGAACTTGCACCAAGATCACAAAAAGCATTGCAATCAAAATAATCCACTCTTATTCTAATAGTGGGCTCCCAACCATCTTGTAATTTTCTAGGAATAGAAGCCTCAAGTTTGGCCTTTCTTCCTTCGCTTCAATAAGAGCATTAGTGATATGTTTAGTGAAAACAATATTTATCTTACTAGCATTAGGATATTTAGCTAATTTTTGTAAGAACTTAATAACATCAGAGATGGTGAAATTATAAAAATGAAGTTTATCTTCCTAAAAAATGGTGGGAAATTTTCTCCTAAAGTCATATCATCCTCAATCCCACTTGCAACAATTTTCGCACTAGAAATATTTTTAATCTCCAAACTTTTGGGACTCCTTCTACCTAAAGTCATGACCTCTCCAATACCATTTGTTTTGATATAAACATGTTTAGAAGCATTAGGATGCTAATTGGTACTGAAAGTTTTAACTTTCTTAAAGGTTTGGATGGTATACATTTTAACAGGCTTACTTTTCGCAGTTTTTTCAGCAATTTCAGCTTCTCTTTCTCTTCTAGCACGAATTTGAGGTAACATTCTCATGTTATCATTTATTTGAAATTGTATAGAATTTACAGGTTCAGTTTTCTTGGCCTCAATAGGCGTAGTCCTAATTTTTAAAATTTCTACGTCATGAGCAAGACTATCAACTTTCAGCACAAGATTATCTAGTTTTGCAAGCCTTTCATGAAAAGTTCTATTGAAATCTTTTTGTGCAGTGAATTCTTTAAGCATGTTCTAAAGATCAGAGGTGGAAATTTTAGGATTTTTATAAACATTTCCATAAGAATTTCCATATGAATTACCATTATTATTAGGATATGTCCTATAGTTGGTACCACCAAAATTATTCTTGTAAGCACTTTTGTTGAAATTGTTTCTCGGAATAAAACTCACATCAATTTGATCATTCTAATTAGAAACCAGAGAGTTCAAGGGAACATTATTAGGATCTATAGGAACTTGTTTAGCTAGAAAAGAAGCAAGTATATCAATCTTATCACTCAAAGAAGAGACCTCCTCACCAAAATTTATCTTTTTACCTGTTGGAGCCCTTTCTGTGTGCCATTGGGAATAATTTATCATTAGATCATCCAATAAATTGTTTTCTGTACCTAAAGTTAGGTTCATAAAGGTTCCTCCCGCAGCTGAATCCAATAAATTCCTTGAAGACAAATTTAATCCCGCACAAAAAGTTTGGACAACCATCCACGTAGTTAGTCCACGTGTGGGACAATTATTAACCATAGTTCTCATTATTTCCCAAGCTTGAGAAACATGTTCATTATCATTTTGTCTAAAGTTCATAATGTTACTCCTCAGTCATATAATTTTTGTAGGTGGATAATACTTACCAATAAAAGCATCTTTGCATTTAGTTCAATAATCAATGCCATTTTTAGGCAAAGGCAATAACCATTCTTTAGCTCTTCCTCTCACCGAGAAAGGGAACAATCTTAATTTCAAATATCACCATCTACCTGTTTATATTTTTACATGTCACATAACTCAGCAAAGTTATTTAAAATGAGAGGCGACATCTTCTCCAATACCATAAAATTGATCTTTCATGACAAGATTCAACAAAGTAGGTTTAATTTCATAGGAATCCGCTGTAGCAGCAGGGGGAGAAATTGGTATCCATATGAAATCATTATTATTGGTACTAGTAAAGTCACAAATCTTGGTAGTATCATTGGTAGCCATGATTGCAAGATAACACAAAATAAACTAACAACACAAATAAAATAGTACAAAATAGAGACCTAATTTTTTTGGGGGTTTTTGATAAAGAGAAAAAAAGTCTGAATAAAAGTAAACCAGTCAAGAACAAGACAAAAGAAAAAAAAGTGGAAGTTTGAGACTCCCCTTGCAACAATATAGAAGTCCTTGACAATGGTGCCAAAAAGTACTTGATGTTGACGTGATCACACACTCGTTGTGAGACCCCAAGCGGAAGGTATGCAGTAGTCTAGCGGAAATTTGCCGCTGTTAAGGAACCAGGGTTTATCGAAACATCAAGACTTTGTAGTCTTGGATAAGTTTGCTTGTTTTCTGGCGTGTCAACAAGCGTGCAACCTCCACACAAGCACAAACTCTCTCTTGTCCCTACTTTCCAGAACGTTGTCAATCTTCCGGGCTTGCTGAAAATGAGATAATTAAATGTATAGAGTCTTGAAAAGTAATAAATGTAAAAAAGGGAACAAACAGGAAACAATTATGGAAGTTCTTAAAAGAAGGTTTCAAATATGAGGAAAACAGGACTCGGGGCCATTGGTTCACTAGTGATGTCTGTCCAAAGAAAACAAACATGCTGGGTGAACAAATTACAACTGGGAATTTGACAAATCACGAACATATAACAATACTATTATAACGAAATATAGACCATGGGTTCTAACTTTGTAGGCATTACGTCAAGGAATATGGAACGCTATCCAACATGCATCCATAACTATAAGTCCACCACAAGAAAGCTATCCAGCAAATCTCTCTGGTATTAAGTTGCAACAATGAAGTGATTGCTTAGACAAATGCATTAAGAACAATACGTAATGTAAGCATTGGTCGTGATCCGTAAACAAGATCACGTCTATTTTCTCCTTAGTAGCAACAACACATCCCCCATTTGTCACTTGAGCACATATGTAAGGGAGGCATGAACCTACCATCTAGCATATAAACCTTCTCTAGGAGGTGAAAACAATTACGTGGCCAAAGCAATCATAAACACCAGAGATCATTGCAAGAAAAGATTAAAATTCTCTACAAATATAAGTGAAGCATATCAGATAGACATGAACAAAATAATCATAATATCATGGTTCATCAGATGCCAGCAAACAGAACATGCACAATTATATAGCAGTGGTCTCGGTCATGTGAGGCAGCTCACGAGACTCTAAACATGGAGGCATAGGGGGAGAGAACAACCATCTATATACTTCTATGGACCCGTAGTCCCAAGATAAAATACCCACGCATCTGTCGGGAGGCGATCATGGCGATGTAGAGGCTTCTGATGATGATTTCCCCCTCCGGCATGGTGCTAGAATAGGGTTGTAGAAGCCCTAGATTGGACTTTCGAGGTGCCGGCGCCTCTCTGTATTTTTCGTGGAAAATAACTCCACCCCTGACGTATTTGGGGTAAAAGGAAATTTATAGGTGAAGAGGCGGTGTAGGTGGTGGCCAGGGGCGCTAGGGGGGCATCTGGCGCGGCCTAGGGTGGGGCCACGTGTAGCGTTCCCACATTGAAATAATGTAAGAACATCTATGTTATTGTGTTAGTCCATGGATCAATTGCTAGCACCATAGTACAAGATGAAATATCATGCAAACACATCAAATTCTATTACAACGCATGATCCATACTTTACAAAATAATATTACAACTTGCATAGTCTTAGAAGATTAGCAGAAAACAAAGTAATACATCGAAAAACATAGTACAACATTGACCCCATCTTCTTCATGTGCCACAGGAAAAACATGTTGTGGTAGACTCGAGATCCTAAACGAAATCCTCACTCGTCTTCAGATTCATCTATAGGATGGAATATGCATCCACGAAGGGGTCAATACAATTTAATGTATTGGCAAGTAACACTATGGTGGATATAAATGGCAAGACTAATACTACATGCTTATTTGGCTGAGTGGAGTTTTAGCTAAGTTTGCATAAAGCCAGTTTTCTCCTATCACTTTTGTAAAACAAACCTTTCTTTTCAAACGGTGGCATCATTGGACTGAAATCCAAGCACCACAACTACTGTGCACTTGGTCAAAATTTTACTTATTGAAAATGGTGATGTGATTCTTCCGTCCATCCTTATCGAGCTGATCATGGTTGTCCATAACCGGGAACAGGGCTAAGATCTTAGTTTTTAGTCTGCAGAGTTTGTGCACTTTCACCTTCAGACTCAAATCGACCCAAACATCCTATAGACCCTGAGTGCATTAAGGAAAGAAGAATAATTGCGACGAGATCTTTCAGAAGCAAGAATTCAACCCAATGGCAAGACCCGTTCCACCTATAATTATGCTACATCTTCTTGTCAAGCCTGGGTTGAACCCTCACAACTTAGTTGATCAAGATAGAGCCCATATGACTAAAGGAATGCACTGGAAGCAATCTAAACTTGGGGGACATCATAATCACTTTATTCCTGGGTGGCATTCCTTCAAGTAAACATCTCAGGTATTACCCCCTAGGAGACACTCAACTCTCATCAACCATGCAACCAATTCCACCCAGGTGGTTCATTCAAGTTGTTACTTATAATTTTCCAACATCAAGTAAAAAAATTTGTAACATTTCATAGCATCTACAAAGTACCAAGGCTTCAAAATATCAAGGTATAAGGATGGTTACACACTACTAGGAAATAACATAGCATAGTACTTAGACAAAATCACCTATCATGCATACTACTCAAAAATCTAGTAATGCATAGGAAAATAATAGGTAGTTGATGGTTTGTTACTTGCCTGCTTGAAGTTGGTGAAGAAATCACACTCTCTTCACAAAAGATCGTTGCTCTCTGTACAATCTACAAATTGAAAACACAAAAAAAAACAAGCATACTATCAAACATACATACAAGTGAAGAAAACATACAAAGCAACAATCATGGAAAAAGGGGTTTATCCAAGTTGGCTAGGATAAGGTCAAGATTTGAGTTGGAAGATTCATTCTCTCTTGGTTCAATACTTGTTAAGGGGCTTCCAAGGGTTTACTTGGGACGGACTAGGTTGAGTTTGTAGTGATCAAACTTTATTATTACCATACTTGTCAAGGAAGTTCCAAGAGTTCACCAAGGGTGGTCTTATCACTTCTTCAACTAAATTAGCACATAACAATGTGTAACACTTAGTCATTTCCCTCGAGACATTTGAGTGATCTAACCTAGTCTTTCCATTTTGGGTTACGGTAGGTCTAGGGTCAACTAACTTCATGAAAATAGAGAAATTAAGATAGTCTTGCGATTTTCCATTTGGGTAAAGGGTTGGAGAAAAACATATTTCTAAGTCTTCAACTTGTATGGATTGCTCTAAGTCTTCACATGCGTGTCTTCTTGAAGATCATCTTCATGCTTATATTGTAGTCTTGTTCCTTGGATGGATTCTTCTCTTGGTCTTGATAGACTCTTCATGGATTTCTATTTGTTGGTCCAAGGTGGGTATGGGCACAAAATACAACTAAGTCAAATAGGAAAGAAAGGCAATAAGAAATATAGAAAGAGAGAGGAACATGTTTTCTTCTTGATTTCTTGATACACTTGTACTTCCTTGAGTTGCATTTAGTTGTGGAGTCTTATATGTGAAGATTTGAAGTATTTTTATTTAAAATTTCTTCATTGATCTTCCTTGTAGCTCTTCATGTTGCCACCAAGTTTAAAAATGAAGTGCCTTCTTGTGCTTGATTCTTGATTTCCATTTTGCTACTTGATGAATTCTTGAAGCAAGAATGGGGTAATGGAGGAGTAGATAGAATACTATGGTACTAGTGTTTAAGGTTCAGTAGTTGTTCTTATATGTTATTCACACATACTAGGGACTTGGTCTTGGATCCAAAATACCCATAACAATTAAAATAAAGAGATGGAAACAAAATTCTTAGGCATGGTAAGAAGGATGAATCACTATGTTGGGTTCTTGGTCAACAACACATAGTCATGGTGCAAGGGTGTCCAAAATGGTTAGGCACGGATGTCTCTGGAACTATATTGAAAGTATTTATAGAATTAAATATATGTCATAAATACTCAAATATACCACCTAATTCTAAATTCCAATTTAAATGGTTCCAAATTTATTTTGGAACGAAGTATGTGAAAGTACACATCCTAAGGTTTCCAAATATATTTTATTTGCAATATTTGGATTTGTAGACTTTGAATTGTGCCAAAATTCATCAAACAAGCATATTTGAATTTGAACAAATTTTAAATGCTAAAATTTAAATTTGGACAGTGCTAAAAGTTTCTACAGATCCAGGGGATTTCAAAAGTCCAAGTTTTCTACATTTGGACTTATGGATCAAAAGATATGATAGATCTTATATGCAAGGGCTTTTCTGCAAAATTACCATTCTATTTTTACTCGGAATAAATCCAGAGACGAGCTGGGCTAAAAAGTGCTTATCTGTCGCGCAGGGCGACGAATAGGGAGTGGGCTTGGGCCGGCTGTGCGTTGCACCGAGCGACGGATAACGAAATAACACGGAGGCTGACGCCGCGCTCCCTGATTGGCCCATACCGGTTCCGTAAGGAGATCTAATCGCAGCCATTTGTTTTAGATCCAACAGACCGTAAGCTAGGGTTCGTACCTGGCCGGCGTGGGCTCGCCGGAAAATGGCGGGGACGCGGCGGACGATGCAGGAGCTTCACGGGGACGGCTCTCCGGCGGTTTCCCAACCTCGCGGAAGGGTCAATGGGGTGAGGCACAACGTAGGGACTGCGACAGTGGCGTTGACGATGTCCTACACTTCCTCGGGTGGCACCAAGAAGCGGCCGGAGATGACGCAACTCCGATGACGCAAGGACAAATTTGGCGGCGTCGATTTCCTACGCCAAAAGGTCGAGAACGGACATCAGAACATGCGTACACTCAGGGTGGTTCGAGCAAAGGGGTTTAGGGACCAAGGGATTGCTCACCGTGGCTAGGAATGGAGGAACACGACGTGGGAACGGTGGATCTTCGGCGAAGAATTTCTCAGTCTCTAGGAACCTAAACGAGGGGAGAGGGAGGGGAAATGGAGAAGGGGTCGAATGCTTTAAGGGGAGGGTAAGGAGGAAAACAATCCCACAGTTAATTGCAAGCAATCAACACGCAAAATCTCGGTAGAAAACGGTCGCATGCCGTTTCCAGAGGTTGATGACGGGTGACGTCATCAATGTCGTCAGCATTCCTTTTTCTTTTTCTTTTTTATTTATGTTAAACCAAATCTTTAATAACTTCTATTTTAATTATCCAATTAACCTCAAATAAATTTCTAAAATCTTGAAATACTAAAACCTTTCAAACAATACCATTTTTGTAAACTTTTCAACATATTTTTATTTTTGAATTTTGAAAATTGCATAATTCCTTAATAGTGATTAATGTGATTTTTAAATTACAAATATACAAGATATAAGTATTAGTCAAATGAAATTTTATTGGCCTTCTATAAGTTGGAAACATATTTGTGAAAGTCATTACATCTTATTTTCATAATTTTATATTTTTTTAAAATAGGGGGTAACCCTAATAGCAACATATGCCATTTTTAAAATAGAAAATGTAATTAAGGTGAATATTTAGGAAGATAGAAATTTGATACTTAACCATTTGAAATTATGTTGCTTACATGTCCTTTTCTCAAAAGGAAAACTGTGAAAACTATTTTGGTACTGGATCATTAGTTGAAAAGTAATATAGTTGAATTTTTTCTTTGAATATATTTTCAGTAACCAATTAGTTAGAAGATGAAATATCATTATTAGGTAGAAGTTGAAAACAACCATTTGGAAAACATATTGTTAAGAAATCCATTTATCACTTTTTAAAGTTGGATAAATCATTTTGTAGTCACATGAATATTTTCAAATTCATAAAACTATTAATGATGGTGAAAATATCATTGGGGTTTGTAAGCCTCAAGTTTTGAATGTCATGAAAACATTTTCAAAGTGGTATTTGAGTTGGAAACATTTTATAGAATAGGGTTCTCTAAGGAGAAACTATCACTTTGAAATATGAAGACTTAGTTGAAAGAGGTTTAGGGGTTATGGAAAACAGAGGCATAATGGATTTTTAATTTCTATAACATTAGAATAACAATATTATGTCCTTTGTGTTTGAGTTTTGTTTGTTTTTGGTGAATTTCTTTAATAGAAAACAAAAAGTTTCAAATTTTGTGATTTTTGCACTTTCCAAAAATAGTGGATGTTACAGACTACCACCCTTAAAAAAAATCTCGTCCCGAGATTTACGAAGGATAGAAAGAAAGATTAGATTTGGGTAACTCGATTCCAAAACAACTAGGTGGCTACCACCCTTAAAAGACACTTTTGTGGGTAGTCTATTTTCATTAGATTGGGGTGTTGGTGGATTCCAGATTGACTTGAGTAGAACTTTCCTTCGCCGTAGAGCTGTAGAAAAACATAGGTATGTTGAACTACCTTTGACACCGAGGGGTCACTCTTCAGGTCAATCAAAAGTCCTTGGGTCACTCTCAACTTGGTCTTTTCATGTCCTTGGCAATCTTCCATCTTGTTGTTTGATGACCCAGAAGTATAGGGGGTGTATCGTAGTCCTTCCGATAAATAAGAGTGTCGAACCCAACGAGGAGCAGAAGGTGTTGACAAGCAGTTTCGATGAAGGAATAGCTGTAAATACTGGAAAATAGATTTGTAGGGGTTTTTAATATTGTAGATAAATAAAGTGCGAGTAAATAAAATGCAGTAATAATAATTGTAGCAAGTGGCCCAATCCTTTCTTTAGCAAAGGACAAGCCGGTGAGTTTACTTTTTATTAACAAACGTTCTCGAGGACACACGGAAGGTTTCTGTCAAGTGCTTTTGTTCCATACATCTCAATAATTTTGATGTTTTGATAAGTGTTGTGTAGGTGAACCTATGCTAATGTACCATCCCATCCAAGACTAATACATACTTGTTATTATACCCCTTGCAAGCATCCGTAACTACAAGAAAGTAATTAGGAAATAAATCTAACCACAGGTTTAAACTCCAGGATCCTACGCTCCCTCGTATAATGGTTTCCTAAAGGGGGTTTAGGTTTCTGTCACTCCGGCAACCCCACAATTATTAGCCAAATACACGATGCATTCCCCTAGGCGCATAAATGGTGAAGTATCATGTAGTCGACGTTCACATGACACCACTAGGAGAATAACACCACAACTTAAATATCAAACATTAATTATTATTCAACATTACTTCACTACTAATAACTTGACTTCTCCCATGTCCTTAAGAACAACACGAACTACTCACAACACATCATATGGATCATGATCAGAGGTGATATAATAGATAATAACAATCTGTTCATAAAGTGTAAACACCGATAAATCTCACAAGCATCAACTACTAACAAGTAATCCACGCCAGGAGAGAGATTTAATGCAAAACAACGATAGAGGCCCCTAATTGTTACAACGGGATGAAGGTGGATGATGAGGGTGATGGTGCTGGTGGTGATGATGATGATGATGACGATCTTGATGATGCCCGGAGTGATGACGGTAACGATGGCGGTGATTTCCCCTCTCCGGAGAGGAATTTCCCCAGCAGATTTCTCCCTGCCAGAGAGCTTTTCTCTCTCGGGTGTTTTCCGCCCCGAGGCGGAGGCGGAATAATTCTTCGAAGATGGAATGAGGCTTAGGGTTTCCTGGGGGTCAAGCACGCCAAAGATGAACTCCAGAGGTGGGCCAGGGTGGCCACACCCCTAGGTGGCGCAGCTAGGGGGAGGGCGCGCCAGCCCTAGGTGTGGGCCCTTGGTGGCACCCTTCTTCTTCTGATCTTCTGAAATATGGTATCTCGGCAATCCTTTTTTCCATCATATTTATGGTCCGTTGTTTATTCTCCAAAAATTATAAAACATGAAAAATAAGATAAAATAACATAAGAGATGCATCATAACATGAAGTATATCGATTAATAACAGAAAATTATGATATAAAATAGTGATGCAAAATGGACGTATCATTGGTGTCATCCTTGAAGGCAAACACCATGCTATTTTTAACGAAACTCTCATGGCAGGCCCATTTGTTTGATACCTCCAAGGTTGGCTGGATCCTCACCGAAAATAGTACGTTTTTAGCAACACTAACATAGGGTCATCATTGTATTCTACCATTCTATGGTTCAGGTTTAACATCATCGTCTCTCTAGTAGGTATGTTACTCAGATTTACCATTTCTTATAACAAAAGTGAATAATGTGAGTAGTCACCATGGGGTCAATCCATGTTGCACTCAATTATTACCTTGTACTTAGATTGGTGAATCTCGTTCAATAACACTAGGTCACCTCACTTATCTAACAGAAAGTTTCCCATCTATAAGACATACCTGAGCTAAACTATTTGTTCTTACACTAATGGGGTTGCGTAAACTCTTATACCTCACTAACCGAGTTATTGTAGTTTTGATGTGGCAACTCGTGTACTCGATGTTATGGCCAGTACAACTAGTGCGATTACTTTCAGCTATGCACTTTCTTCACATGATTCGTACGTGCATGGATTTTGCGGCCCGACACCCATGCTAATACTAAAAGGTATGTTTGATTTTCATGGTTCCTACTTGCATGGATTTTGCGGCCGGAAGCGCATGCAAATACTTGAAGGGATTGCACGTTTAGAAGAAAAGCTAGAGTCAAGAAGGAGCATGTCAAAGCATGCATGCATCGGGTTAGGAAAAACATGCAAGCGTGAATTCTATTCGGTTGGGGCTAAAAGGTATATTATGAGATATTACTTTGGACTGCCACGACCACCAGATCGAAGAGTGCAAAGAGCATGGACTCATGGACCATGGGATTGCTTAACCTTGAGCGCTGCCGGCTGGGGCCCACCACTAACATGTACATCAATGAGGCGTACCAATCAGGGGTCCAAGTTAAACACGTTAGGAAGGATATTTTCTATTTTTTTTTTTTATTAGGTTCAATCTAGCCGGGTGGTTATATTTGGTTTGTATTTTCTTAAGGGTCAAGTTGAGTCGGCTATAAATAGCCGGGTGTGTGCGTTGTAAGGGGGAGTTGAAAATTATTTGATATTGAGAATACAGAAAAGGTCCCATGTCAGGGGACACCCATATCGTTTGTTTTGCTTGTTGATTCGTGAGGATCTGTTGTGCGTGTCGTGGAGTAGATCAAATCTTCTCACCGACCGAAGTTATCTGTCATTGTTCTTGGTTCGCCGTCAAAGATTGGGCCAAAACCCTCTCGGATCACGTTGATCCGTATCATCTTGGTATCAGATTCGTCGGGTTTCTCACGGCGCTCTTAGTGTTGAGATTTATCTGCTGAAAATTTCTGCCGGAGGTGCACTCCAACACACCGGTTCTGTTTGATTAAGAGGTTGCTGCCGCAGGTTTAGGCCAATACACCGGTGCTGAGTTTCCGTCGAGGAGGATCGCTCTTGTTCGTTTGTCTGTTTCTGCTGGGAAGGTGGGTTATTGGCGCGTCGAGGAGCTGTCGCCGCGGTCGTGTGCTTCGAATTCCGTCGCTAAACAACGATTGTGATCCTTGCCTTGGTGTACGTATAAGCATTGGATCGGATCTGCTTAGATTGGCTTGGAGCCTAAGTAGAAAAAGAAGGTACCGATCAGAACTATCTGCTACTAGCTTGTGCATGTACGTGCAAGCATAGAAAAGGAGATTTAGCTGCAGCGATTAAAAAAAGGCTTTTGTTCCGTACACTCCTTGCAGACATTGGATCGCGAGTTGTTTCCGTTCTGTTTAGACGTCACGGAAGTAAGGAAACAAAAGATACCAGATCACGTTGGATTAGTTTGGTACGTGAAACAAAAGGAAAGAAAGAGTCGTACAGCTCGGAATAAAATTCTTTGTACGTGCAACTTTGGATTTGGTCTACTATCCTGTAATTACCTTGGAGTCTGCTAATGCAAGTCGCTCAGGAGGCCACGCCAGTTTCACTTTTATTCAGATCGAGTTCCTGCTGGGTGTGTCTTTCGTGTTTAGACGCATAGCAGTCGACTCTACCCTGTGATACGCCTACTGCCGTCGTCTGAGAGCCGACCTTTGAAGATTTTTGTGCTGCTGATTTTTCCATCGGCAATGGAGAAAAAAGATGTTCTATCTTACTGGTTTCAGCGAGAAGAAGAAAGGTGTGATGAAACGTTATTTCA
The DNA here is from genome assembly GCA_028641055.1 of Alopecurus myosuroides. NCBI lineage: Eukaryota > Viridiplantae > Streptophyta > Magnoliopsida > Poales > Poaceae > Alopecurus > Alopecurus myosuroides. The sequence continues at coordinate 244,376,536 of CM054060.1, read as the reverse complement.
TTCTCGTGTGAAAGTACACGACACGGCATGTGCGTTGACAATTGACCGTAGCAGTTTCATCAATGCCGTGAGTCTTGAGATGGCGGAGAAGCTTGAGTTGTTTACCGTGCCACTTCAGCATCCATATTGCCTATATTTAGGTAACATTGATCTTATTATCACACATCAAGCATTAGTTCACTTTCAGCTGGGGCCGTTGTCCTATGATGTGTGTTGCGATGTGATTCCAATTCATATGGTTTCATGTCATTTGATGCTGGGGATACCGTGGAATAAGGAGCACAATGCAGTTTACTTTCCGAATAATAATTCTCCTCGGTACACTCTGACTCGTGGTAAAACGGAGTATGATCTGAAATCCATGGATATCAACATATACATAGCTTGGAGAGATAAACGATTGCAGACTAAGAAGGAGGCCGATGCAAAGTTTAGAGAGCCAGAAGTGGCAAAGACGAGAGAACCCGAAACTACTGCAATTCTTGTGGTGGCCGACATTGCTACACCTGTTTTGGAGCCTCTTCAGCCTACAGTTGTGGCTGATATTGCTGCATTTTCTATTTGTTCTGCAGATTCTGTTGTTGACATCCCTGTGGTTGATGTTCAGCATGTTCATGACGATATTGCTACAAAAAAATGACCTGAAACCGAGGACGGTTTCTCTTGAAGAAGGGGAGGATGATGTGGCAACTCGTGTACTCGATGTTACGGGCAGTACAACTAGTGTGATTACTTTCAGCTATGCACTTTCTTCACATGATTCGTACGTGCATGGATTTTGCGGCCGGACACGCATGCTAGTACTAAAAGGTATGTTTGATTTTCATGGTTCCTACGTGCATGGATTTTGCGGCCGGAAGCGCATGCAAATACTTGAAGGGATTGCACGTTTAGAAGAAAAGCTAGAGTCAAGGAGGAGCATGTCAAAACATGCATGCATCGGGTTAGGAAAAACATGCAGGCGTGATTTCTATTCGGTTGGGGCTAAAAGGTATATTATGAGATATTACTTTGGACTGCCACGACCACCAGATCGAAGAGTGCAAAGAGCATGGACTCATGGACCATGGGATTGCTTAAACTTGAGCGCTACCGGCTGGGGCCCACCACTGACATGTGCATCAATGAGGCGTACCAATCAGGGGTCCAAGTTAAACACGTTAGGAAGGATATTTTCCATTTTATTTTTTTATTAGGTTCAATCTAGCCGGGTGGTTATATTTGGTTTGTATTTTCTTAAGGGTCAAGTTGAGTCGGCTATAAATAGCCGGGTGTGTGCGTTGTAAGGGGGAGTTGAAAATTATTTGATATTGAGAATACAGAAAAGGTCCCATGTCGGGGGACACCCATATCGTTTGTTTTGCTTGCTGATTCGTGAGGATCTGTTGTGCGTGTCGTGGAGTAGATCAAATCTTCTCACCGACCGAAGTTATCTGTCATTGTTCTTGGTTCGCCATGAAACATTGGGCCAAAACCCTCTCGGATCACGTTGATCCGTATCAAGTTTCTTCATATATTCTTCTCCTGGTGTAGTAGGGAAGAGCTTCAAAATCTTCATAGCTCCTATAACTTTGAGTCCACTTGTTTATCTTCTCTTGTTGATTGGCTTGCTGCACCTTGGTATACAGTTGTCTTCATCATGGATGTGATTGTTCCTTCACACTTAAGAACAAATTGAGGCTAACCTTCCTTGAATAGGATGGCTTGTGTCTTGATAGGATACTGGTTGTGACCTTCTTGGGTCAAAGGTTTGTTGTTGCACTTCATACTCTAGTCCACTGGGGCTGGGGAATGGGTGTGGGATTTGGTTGGCTTAGCATGGATGAGTAGACATTAGAAAAACATTAAAGAAAATGCATGACCTAACATAGCAGATCAAGGAAACTCGTCTTGCAAACAACACATAGAAAACATATAGCAACACATTCATCACACCAAACAACAAGGTTTTTAGAAAACAAACTACTATTTTCATACCACACTGGTTGGTATGATCAATACACTAACACGTTAATGTTGTTCTAGCAAGGTAACTAGATTGGTGATCTCATCTATATCTTCTTGAGTTTCTTCAAATTCTTCCTTCATTTCCTTGAGGTTTTTTATTCTTGTGAGTCTTTCTTCAAGTTCTTCAAAATTCTTGAGTGTAGGTCTTCATGTGGTGAAAATACTTCTTGCACTTCATGGTATGGTCATCAACAATCTTGTCTTGATGGTATACAAGAGGTAGGTCAACTAGAACAACAAAGAAGATTTTGAAGGTGAATAATAGATGAGGATATGAGAAAGATTAGGATGAGATGTTTTGTTTATAGAAAGTTTGAACAAAGTAAATTTTTAATCCTATGGTCTTTTCCAAACTTAGGGTCTCGAATTCTACAGGCAACACAGTGTTGTGATACAATTTTGCAGCGTTCCCACATTTAAATAATGTAAGAACATCTTTGTTATTGTGATGGCCCCTGGATCAATTGCTAGCACCATAGTACAAGATGAAATATCATGCAAACGCATCAAATTCTATTACAACGCATGATCCAGACTTTACAAAATAATATTACAACTTGAATAGTCTTAGAAGACTAGGAGAAAACAAAGTAATACAGCGGAAACCATAGTACAACATTGAGCCCATCTTCTTCATGTTCCACAGACAAAACATGTTGGCGGTAGACTCGAGATCCTAAACAAAATCCTCACTCGTCTTCATATTCATCTGCAGCATGGAATATGCAGCCACAAATGGGTCAATACAATTTAATGTATTGGCAAGTAACACTATGGTGGGTATAAATGGCAAGACTAATACTACATGCTTATTTGGGTGAGTGGAGTTTTGGCTAAGTTATCATAAAGCCAATTTTCTCCTATTACTTTTATAAAACGAACCTTTCTTTTCAAAGGGTTGCATCATTGGACTGAAATCCAAGCACCACAACTACTGTGCACTTGGTCAAAAATTTACTTATTGAAAATGGTGATGTCATTCTTCCGTCCATCCTTGTTCAGTTGCTCATAGTTGTCCATAACGAGGGACACGGCTAAGACCTTAGTTTGTTACTCTGCCGAGTTGTGCACTTTCACCTTCAGACTCAAATCGACCCAAACATCATATACACCCTAAGTGCATTCAGGAAAGGAGAAGAATTGAGACGAGATCTTTCAGAAGCAAGAATTCAACCCAATGGCAAGACATGTTCCACCTATAATTATGCTACATCTGCTTGTCAAGCCCAGGCTGAACCCTCACAACTTAGTTGATCAAGTCAGAGCCCATATGACTAAAGGCTGCACTGGAAGAAATCTAAACTTGGGGAACATCATAATCACTTTGTTCATGGGTGGCATACCTTCAAGTGAACACCTCAGATATTACCCCTGAGGAGAGACTCAACTCTCATCAACCATGCAACCAATTCCACCCAGGTGGTTCATTGAAGTATTCTATAGTTTTCCACAACATCAAGTAAAAATAATTTTGAACATTGCATAGCATCTACTAAGTACCAAGGCTTCAAAATAACAAGGTATAAGGATGATTACACACTATTAGGAAATAGCATAGCATAGTACTTAGAGAAAATCACCTATCATGCATACTACTGAAAACTCTAGTAATGCATAGGAAAATAATAGGTAGTTGATGGTGTCTTACTTGCCTGGTTGAAGTTGGTGAAGAAATCACACTCTCTTCACAAAAGATCGTTGATCTCCGTACAATCTATTCATTGAAAACATAATAATAAAAATAAACAAGCATACTATCAAACATACATACAAGTGAAGAAAACATACAAAGCAACAATAACGGCAAAAGGGGTTTATCCAAGTTGGCTAGGTTAAGGTCAGGATTTGAGTTGGAAGATTCATTCCCTCTTGGTTCAATACTTGTTAAGGGGTTTCCAAGGGTTTACTTGGAATGGACTAGGTTGAGTTTGTAGTGATCAAACTTTATTATAACCATACTTGTCGACGAAGTTCCAAGAGTTCACCAAGGGTGGTCTTATCACTTCTTCAACTAAATTATCACATAACAATGTGTAACACTTAGTCATTTCCCACAAGACATTTGAGTGATCTATGTTAGTCTTTCCATTTTGGGTTAAGGTAGGTCTAGGTTCAACTAACTTCATGAAAATAGAGAAATTAAGATAGTCTTGGGATTTTCCATTTGGGTAAAGGGTTGGACACAAACATCTTCCTAAGTCTTCAACTTGTATGGATTGCTCCAAGTCTTCACATGCTTGTCTTCTTGAAGATAGTCTTCATGCTTCTATTGTATTCTTGTTACATGGATGGATTCTTCTCTTGGTCTTGATAGACTGTTCATGGATTTCTCACTAGTTGGTCCAAGGTGGGGATGGGCACAAAATACCACCAAGTCAAACAGGAAAGAAAGGCAATAAGAAAGATAGAAAGAGAGAGGAACATGTTTTCTTCTTGATTTCTTCACACACTTGTACTTCCTTGAGTTGATTCTAGTTGTGGAGTCTTATATGTGAAGTTTTATGTCTTTTTCTTCAAAATTTCTTCATTTATCTTCCTTGTAGCTCTTCATGTTGCCACCAAGTTAAAAAATGAAGTGCCTTCTTGTGCTTGATTCTTGATTTCCGTTTTGCTAACTTGATGAATTCTTAAAGAAAGAATGGGGGAGTGGAGAAGTAGATAGAATACTATGGTACTAGTGTTTAAGGTTCACTAGTTGGTCTTATATGTGATTGACACATACTAGGGACTTGGTCTTGGCTCCAAAATAGTCATAACAACAAAGATAAATAGATGGAAACAAAATTCTAAGGCATGGTAAGAAGGATGAATCACTATGTCGGGTTTTTAGTAAAAAACACATGGTCATGGTCCAAGGGTGTCCAAAATGGTTAGGCACTGATGTCTCTGGGTCAAGGTTACGAAATGGAACAATTTTGCAAAAGGAACTATATTGAAAATATTTATAGAATTAAATCTATGTAAAAAATACTCAAACATACCACTTAATTATAAATTCCTGTTAAACTTGTTCCAAAATTATTTTGGAACAGAGTATATGAAAGTACACATCCTAAGGTTTCCGAATATATTTTATTTGCAATTTTTGGATTTGTAGAATTTGAATTATGCCAAAATTTATCAAACAGGAATATTTGAATTTGAACAAATTTTAAATGGTTAACAGTGATAAAAGTTTCTACAGATCCAGTGGACTTCAAAAAGTCCAAGTTTGCTACATTTGGACTTATGGATCAAAAGATATGATAGATCTAATATGCAGGGGCTTTTCTGCAAAACTACCATTCAGTTTTTACTCGGAATAAAATCAAGAGACAGGCTGGGCTAAAAAGTGCTTGTCTGTCGCGCAGGGCGATAGATAAGGAGTGGGCTTGGTCCGGCTTTGCGTTGCACCGAGCGGGGGATTAGGAAATAACATGCATGATGACGCGACGCTCTCTGATTTTCCCATACCAGTTCGGTAAGTAGATATAATCGTGGTCGGTTGATTTAGATCCAACGGACCGTAAGCTAGGGTTCGTACCTGGCCGGCGTGGGCTCGCCGGAAAATGGCGGGGACGGCGGCGGACGACGCATGAGCTTCACGGGGACAGCTCTCCGGCGGTTTCCCGACCTCGCGAAAGGGTCAATGGGGTGAGGCATGATTTTTGTGTTGGGAACCCCAAGAGGAGGGTGTGATGAGTACAGCGGTAGAAGTTTTCCCCTTAGTTAAGACCAGGGTTATCAATCCAGTAGGAGTAATAGGATCTTCGGAAGGTTGATGCCACTGACGGTGGTGTTGGCGCTTCGCCGGTGTCAGCAACAACGTGGAACCTGCACACAACACGACCAAAATAATTTGCCCCAACGGTACAGTGAGGTTGTCAATCTTTCCGGTCTTGCTGGAAACAAAGATTATACGTATAGTGTGGAAAACAGTGTATGCTTGCAGCAAGTAAAGAGAGCAGGAAATTGTTGTGGTTTGTTTAACAGTATGGAAAATGGACTAGGGTTCATAGGTTCACTAGTGGTTTGTTCAACAGTATGGAAAATAACATGCTGGGTGAACAAATTACAGCTGGGCAATTGACAAATAGAGGTTGCACCGTAGTGCACATTATAACATGATGACTACTATTATATTTATTGCAGGCATTACAACAAAATACATAGACCGAAATCCATCTGCATCTATGACTAATAATCCACTCTCAGGTTATCGTTCGAACCCCCTTAGGTATTAAGTTGCAAGCAACAGATAACTGCATTAAACAATGTGTGAAATGTAATCATTGATTGTGCACGCGGGCACTCACACCGTTGTTTTCTCCCTAGTGGCAACAACACATCCTCCCCCGTCACGTTTGTGTCACTCGAGCACAGGCGAAAAGGAGGCATGAACCCACTATCTAGCATAAATACTCCCTCTTGGAGTCACTAGCAACTACTTAGCCAGAGCAACCGCTAGCAACAGAAAGCATGCAAGATCACAAATAACATATACAATAAATACTATAATCAACTTGGCATAGGTTCAATATTAATCGGATCCCAGCAAACACAGCATATAGAATTACATAAGATCAATCTCGATCATGATAGACAGCCCACAAGATCTAAACATGGAGGCATATGAGGAGAAGACAACCATATAGCTACTGCTATGGACCCGTAGTCCAGGGATGAACTACTCACGCATCACTCTGGGGGGAGGCATCGTGATGTAGAAGCCTCCGGTGATGATTTCCTATCCCGCAGGGTGCCGGGAGACAGCTCCAGAACTCTAGGGTTGACGACGACGGTGGCTGCGGAACTTTTCGGGGATTTTTTATCAGGTGTCTAGGGTTTTCCATCCGGGGGAATAAATATGCGAAAGGGCAAAGGCGGTGGAGGCCAGGGGGCCCCACACCCATAGCTGGCGCAGCCAGGGGGAGGCCGCGCCACCCTATGGTGTGGCCCCCCTTATGCCCGTCTTCGACTCTTCTTTTGTGTTCTCGATGCTTCCGGGGAATGTTTCCAGAACAACTTTTCTGAAACCAACAACAGCAGAAAATAGGGAACTGGCACTTGGCATCTTGTTAATAGGTTAGTCCCGGAAAACGTATAAAAATGCTATAAATAAGAGAGAAAACATGTAGCAATTGGCATAATATGATCATGGAGCATCAGAAATTATAGATACATTGGAGACGTATCAAGGAACAACGTAGGGAGTGCGGCGGTGGTGATGACGATGTCCTACACTTCCTCGGGTGGCGCCAAGAAGCGGTCGGAGACGGCGTGACTCCGGTGACGCACGGTGGATCTCCATTAGAACGTGCGTACGCTCAAGGGGATTTGAGCAAAGGGGTTTAGGGACAGAGAGATTGCTCACCGTGGCTGGTAATGGAGGAACACGACGACGGAACGGTGGATCTCCGGCGAAGAATTTCTCGAGTCTGTGGGAACCAAAACGAGGGGAGAGGGAGGGGAAATGGAGAGGGGGTCATAGGCTTTAAGGGGAGGGCAAGGAGGAAATCAATCCCGCAGTTAACTGCGAGCAATCAACGCGCGAAGTCTCACGAGAAAACGGTCTCCTTTCGTTTCCACAGGTTGATGACGGGTGACGTCACCAATGACGTCAGCATACCTTTTTTCCGTTAAATGAAATCTTTAATAACTTATGTTTTAGTTATCCAATTAACCTCAAATAAATTTCTAAAATATTGAAATATTAGAACCTTTCAAACAATATCATTTTTTGTAAACTTTTCAACATATTTTTATTTTTGAATTTTGAAAATTGAATAATTCCTTAATAGTGATTAATGTGATTTTTAAATTAGAAAAATACAAAGATATAAGTATTAGTCAAATAAAATTTCAGTGGCCTAATATATGTTGGAAACAAAATTTTGAAGGTCATTACATCTTATTTTCATAATTTTATATTTTTAAGAAAAGGGGTAACCCTAATAGCAACTTATGCCATTTTTAAAATAGAAAAAATAATTAAAGTAAATATTTAGGAAGATAGAAATTTGATACTTAACCATCTGAAAGTATGTTTCTTACAAGTCCTTTTATCAAAAGGAAAATTGTGAAAACTATTTTGGTACTGGATCATTAGTTGAAAAGTGATATAGTTGAATTTTGTCTTTGAATATATTTTCAGTAACCAATTAGTTGGAAGATGGAATACTATTATTAGGTAGAAGTTGAAAACAACCATTTGGAAAACATATTGTTAAGAAAGCCATTTATCACTCTTTAAAGTTGAATAAATCATTTTGTAGTCACATGAATATTTTCAAATTCATAAAACAATTAATGATGGTGAAAATATCATTGGTGTTTGTAAGCCTCAAGTTTTGAATGTCATGAAACATTTTCAAAGTGGTATTTGAGTTGAAAACATTTTATAGAATAGGGTTTTCTAAGGAGAAACGATCACTTTGAAATATGAAGACTTAGTTAAAAGAGGTTTAGGGGTTACGGAAAACTGGGGCATAATGGATTTTTAATTTATATAACATTGGAATAACAATATTATTTCCTTTGTGTTTGGGTTTTTTTAGTGGACTGCTTTAATAGAAAACAAAAAATTCAATTTTTTGTGATTTTTGCACTTTCTAAAAATCAGGGATGTTACACCACGCCTGGCACTCCTCTAGGGTCCCTGCCCCCCTCCGGCTCTTCTTTGGACTTCGTCTCTGTTCCGGGTAAAAAATGATCTTCGCGTGGATTTTAGCCCTTTCCGAGAATATTCCTTTAAGAACTTTTCTGAAATAGAAAAAAAGCAGAAAATAACAAGAGGCCTGGGTCATCTTGATAATAGGTTAGTCAATTAAAACATCTGGAAAATGATAGAAAACATGTGGAAAACAAAAGGTATTGGTTAAAAAACAAGCATGGAGCATAAAAATTTATAAATAAGTTTGCGACGTAAAACTCTAATCTCTATTATCTATCGTGTGTTTAGAACTTCTAGATTTATATAGCTATAATCACAGTTGATTAGATCTACCAATTAGCAATGCCGAAAGTATTTCTCTCTTCGATGTAGCCGAGTCCTGGATGGCGAAGCGCTGGAGGGTTAACACGAGTGTAAGGATGCATACCGTAAGAAGAATTACATGTGTGATCCTTTACGAGGGAAGCTTAGCGATATCGTTGCAACTAGGCCTAGTTGTGATGATCGGCGACTGTTTAGAATCTACTATGACTACATCGTTGATACGTCTCAAACCTATCCATAATTTCTGATGTTCCATGTTGTTTTCTTGACATATGCTACATGTTTCTTATACACTTTATGTCATTTTGATGGATTTTCTGGGACTAACCTATTGACAAATGCCACATAGCCCGTTCTTGTTTTCTGCTGTTTTTAGTTTCAAGTTGTTCTGGAAATATTCTCAGAATTGGACGAAACAAAACCTAGAAGTCTTAGAAAGTCGTCACGTACACAGATTCCGGAGGAGACCCGGAGGGGGCCTCAGGGGCCCCACACCATGAGGCGGCCCCCTCTGGTCGTGCCTAGGGGTGGTGTGGGCCCCCTGGCTTCCTACCGGTGTTGCCTTATGGCCTATTTATACCTCTCGGAGGGTTAACCCTAAGGATACGAGCCTTTTCCACCAAAAACATCCGCAACCACCATCATCGTCCACCCTAGTTCGAGAGGTTCTAGAGATCTCCTCGTCACCTTGCCGGGAGGGGTCCATGGATAAACTACATGTTGTGTTTGTTGGGATCTGATGAATATTGGATGTTATGTCCAATGATTATTAATCTATCATGTTCTTTTCATGAGTATGTTATTTATGATCTTAAATTCTCTCCTTTACTAGTAGATGCTCTGCCCAAGTTGATGCTTGTAACTCCAAGAGGGCGTACTTATGCTCGATAGTGGGTTCATGCCTCCCTTTCGCCCATGCTCAAGTGACAGAAATGTAACGGGTGGGGGATGTGTTTTTGCCATTAGGGAGAAAACAAGAATGCTCTGTCTAAGGATGATTTTATTGTTTACATTACACACTTTGCTTAATGCAATTATCTGTTTCCTGCAACTTAATACCCAAAGTTTGCTCGGATGACACTCTGAGGGTGGATTATTAGTCATAGATGCAGTTGGATAACGGTCTATGTATCTTGTTGTATTGCCCACATGAATCACATAGTAATTATCATGTCATGCATATGCACTACGGTGCATCATTTATATATGTCAATTTCCCATCTGTAATTTGTTTACCCAGCATGTTATCTATCTGTGTGAGAGAGACACCTCTAGTGAACTGTGGACCCCGGTCCATTTTTTTACACTTATATGCAACCACTGTTTTCCTACTGCAATCATTATTCTCTTTTCATTACTACAAAAAATACCATTTTCCACACTATATGTCTAATCCTTTGTTACAGCAAAACTGGTGAGATTGACAACCTCACTGCTTCGTTGGGGCAGAGTAATTTGATTGTGTTGTGTAGATTCCACGTTACTGCTGAACCGGTATGCGCCCTGCCAACATTAGCTGCATCAACCTTCAGAAGTGATTTATTTCTCCCACTGGTCGATTCTACCTTGGTTTCTTTACCAGGGAAAACTTGTCGTTGCACTCTTCCCACCCTACACTTGGGGTCTCCCAACGAACGAGCATCAACCTCCATCAAATTTTTCTGGCGCTGTTGCTAGGGAGAAAGAGGATTTCTGCAAGGGGAGTCTCTCACTTCCAATCTCTTTACTTTGTTTTTGTTTTGCTTAGTTTATTTTATTTTGTCTTATTTGCTTCTCTTTATCAAAAAAACACACAAAAAATTAGTCTTATTCTATTTGTTATCCTGTTTTTAATCTTATTAAAATGAGTACTCCTGAGAACACTAAGTTATGTGACTTCATTAGCACAAACAACAATGATTTTATTAGCAAACCTATTGCTCCACCGGCTCCTACTACTGATTTTTATGAGATAAAGTCTTCCCTATTAAATTTTGTTATGACAGCGCAATTTTTTGGTGTTAGTACCAATGATGTTGCTGTCCATCTTAATAATTTTGTTTAACTATGTGAGATGCAAAAATAGAAGGATGTAGATGGAGATATTACTAGAAATAGTATTTGTTCATGGACTAAATATAAGGATGCTTTCATTGGTAAATATTGTCCTCCTGATAAGATTATATCTCTAAGGAATGGCATTATGAATTTTAAGCAACTTGATAATGATCATGTTGCTAAAGCTTGGGAAAGAATGAAATCTTTGGTAAAGAATTGTCCCACTCATGGTCTGACTACTTGGATGATCATCCAAACCTTTTATGAAAGTATGAATTTTTCTTAAAGAAACCTTCTGGGTTTAGCTGCCGGAGGAACCTTTATGTCCATCACTTTGGGTTGTGCAACAAAGCTTCTTGAAGATATGATGGTAAATTATTCTGAGCTCCACCAAACAAGAAGGTAAATTATGTTGAAGAAACCTCTTCTTTGAGTAATAGGCTTGATGCTATTATGTCTATTCTTGTTAATGGCCATGATCCTATTGATCCAAACAATGTTCGTTTAGCCTTTTTTTTGCTCAAGAAGAGACGGTTGATGTGAACTTCAAAAAAAAAATTCAAGAACAAAGCTTATAGGAATAATTTTGGTAGTAACAATAATAGTCCTTATCCTTCTAATAATGGTAATGGTTAAGCCAACTCTTATGCTAATTCTTACAACAAAAAAAGAAGTGTACCCTCTGATCTTGAAAACATGCTTAACAATTTTAGTAGTACACAAACTGCTTTTAATAAATATGTCGAGGAAAAGTTTGGCAAAATTGATGTTCTTGCTTCTAAATTTGATACCCTTGCTCTTGATGTTAATCTTATGAAACTAAAGTTTATGAATCATGATTTCAAAGAAATAAAAAATTTGAATACCATTCAAGTTAGGATTGATGACACTGTTAGAATGTTAGCTGAACTACATGCTAGATGGGAAAGAGAAGATGAAATAGCTAGAAAGAATAATATAGCTAATGTTGCACCATTACCACCACTAGTAAAACTGTAACTTCTAATGCTAGTAAACCTTCTACTATTAATGGTAAACTAATTGGTGTTGGCAATAGTTCAACTTCTGATGTCAAACGTTTAAAATTCCCTGAAACAACTAAAACATTTCTTGATAAAAGTGCTGAAATTTTTCGTAATATGAGGGACAATGGTCCCATTACCTTTGATAAAAATGATCTTGATTTTTATGTTGCAATATATCTGAAGTAATTATGTTCCTACAAAAGCTTTGTAGCTGTCCTAATGCTAGTACTATGAATATGGCTTTCACAAAACATATTACAAATTCTCTCATGCAAATTAGAGAAGAAGAATTAAGATGTGAAGCCTCTATCCCTAGTAAGTTAGATAATGGGTGGGAACCCATCATTAAAATTAGGGTGAATGATTTTTATTTCAATGCTTTATGTGATCTTGGTGCTAGTATCTCTGTTATGCCTAAGAAACTTTATGATATACTTGATTTGCCACATTTGGAACACTATTATTTGGATGTTCGTCTTGCTGATAATGTTAGAAATAAACCTTTAGGGAGAGTTGATGATGATATTATTATGATTAACAATAACCTTGTCCACTTTGGTTTCATTGTTATGAATATTGAATGCAATGCTTCTTGTCCTAATGTTTTGGGAAGACCTTTTCTTAGAACTGTTGGTGTTGTTAATAGTATGAAAGAGGGGAATATTAAGTATCAATTAACTCTCAAGAAAGGTGTGGAACACTTTACTAGTAAGATAATGAAGTTTCATTTTGATTCTATTTTAAGGACAAGTTAAAATTCTTATGCTTCTTCACTTGAAAATCCTTGATTCTAAGTTTTCTGGGCCTAGCTAAAAGGCGTTAAAGAAAAGCACTTCTTGGGAGATAACCCATGGGTTTATTTTTTGCATTGTTTTTCTCTGTTTTCTTTGAGTCAAGGTGTTGTTTACTTATATATCAACTCCTTTTTATCTTTATTTTCTCGCATTTGTTGCGCCAAGTAAACTCTCTAGTGAAAGTTGAGGTTAGATTTCGATTTCTGCGCAGGAAACAGATTTCTGTTGTCCACCGTTAAATTTGTGTAAATTCACAGAAAGATTAAAATGAGCTGGAATTGTTTTTTCTTATTCCTCAGATAATTCCAAAACTTTTTCTAGCTTTTCATTGTTTGATTTGAGCAACATATGTGCCTCGAAAAAATTCGTCTTTACAGACTGTTCTGATTTTGACAGATTCTGCCTTTTTACTTGCATTCTCTCTTTTACTATGTCAAGTGGATTTATTTGCTCCACATAACACCGGTGTATGTAGATAATGTTTAAAAGTATTAATAATACTTGTGTTCATGGAGAACATGTGATTTTTCGATTGTGCCCTAACCCTCTAATGCGAATTACATTGAGTTTGGTGTGAAGGAAGTTTTCAAGGGTCAAGAGAAGGGGGTGATATAATGTGATCAAGGAGAGTACAAAGCCAAACCTTGGGGATGACCCCGTGGTTCATCCCAGCAAATTCTAAGACTCAGGCGTCTAAGCTTGGGGATTCCCTAGGCATCCCCTTCTTCATAAAGAATTTCTCAGGTCACTTCTAGTGAAACTTTATTTTTATTCGGTCACATCTCATGCACTTTACTTGGAGCGTCTGTTTTTTTTTTATGTTTTGTTTTATTTTCTTCAATAAATATAGTTGGAACCCAAAATTCTTTGTGTGGGATAGAGACACGCTCGTCTTTTTCACTTGAATACTCGTTTCTTCCATGCTCGTATTTTTAGTTTTTATTCTAGTTGTTGCAAATCCTTTTAGCTCATGTTTTTCATGCATATCTTATTCAGAGTTATTGGTTTTAGTAGATTTATGTTAGTACTCTCTTTTTTCATTTCTATACTAGTTGGAGAGTTTTTTTTGTTTGGTGTTTGATGGAAATAGAAATTGCTACATGTGGTAGACAGTATGTTGGAAATGTTTTGCATGATCTAGTGGGTCATTAAACTGCTTCACTTGACTATTTGCTGTTGTTTTGAGATATTAATATGCTTAATGGTAAACCTGCTGGTCTAGTGAAGTAAAAAAAATTAATGGTTCGTCTAGAAGCTTGAAACTGCGCCACACTCGAAAAACCAGCTGAAAGTATAATGGTATATGACTTCCTCTGCTGATAACAATCTGAGTGACTTTTTGTTACGCGCTACGGTCGGGTTAGCCAGCAGTGACTTGTCACTTCCACAGACCCTCTTGGAGTGATCTTCATTATTCCTTGGATATATAATCGAATTTATAGATGTAATATTTTAACTTGTGAGTTCTAAGTTGCAGTTTTCTAGCACTTCTGTCGGATATATACCGATTAGGGGTATATCAGGCGGTAGTCCAAAGTGCCGGATTACCCGGGTGGCCCAAATGGTAGTGGGCTACGGTCCATTGGGCGGCCCAGTAAGCTGACGCACAGAAGCCGGATTCTAGAAGAACCCGGATCACGGACCACGTGATCTGGCTTGGAGTAGAAGGCGGATTCCTTACTTTACAAGTTAATAGTTACCGTAGTCTTCTAGGTTTCCTACTCTGTATGCCCTAATATGGCTATTATATAAAGCCGGACGGGAGATATGATAGATAGACAAGAAGCTAAAGGCTAACTCGCCAAGAGGTTGATCCTTGACGAGGAGCTAATAGAACCTCACATTGTACTCTGTATTAACATGCTTTAGTCCTGAATAGTGAGATTGCAGGAGTAGGAACGTCACATTACTGCGTCGTACCGAACCTGGGTAAAAACCCTGTGTCATTGTCCTTCGCACAATCACGTCCCCCCACATCTCTATCAGTAGTCTCATGGCACCCCCGTCTATGAATTCTACTACGATGTCTCGACAACTTCCACCATCCATATTTGCTAGCCTCTTCGGTACCGTGCATTGCCCATTCTCACATTGAGAGTTGGTGCAAACTTCGCCAGTACATCCAAACCTCGTGGGAGGACTTTGTTCTTCTACACATAAGCCTAAAATATCTTCCTCAAAACAGCCACCATACCTACCTATCATGGCATTTCGATAGCCGTTCCGAGATATATTTCCATACAACATCCATCATTATTATGATACTTGTTACATGTTACATTGTTATTTTGTATACTGCAACACTAGCAGGAGCATTTAGTTTTATACATCAGAGATATTTCAGTTTCAGTTATGAGTACTAAAAGTGTGATGATTCATTGTAAAATACACTGTTGCCCCTACCAGTGAGGATATATAAAAAAGAAAATAAATTCCCAAAAGAAAGAAGAAAAAAGAGGGCAAAAGAGAGACAATAAAGAGAGAGGGGTTAGCACTACTATCATTTATTCCACACTTCTGCTTAGTTAGCATCAATACTTCAGTCTGGGGAGAGTTTTCATTTTATGACTTGCATAAGTATGTGGGGAACTTACATTATAGAACTTGGCTTGTATATTCCAACGATGAGCCTCCTCAAATGTGTTGTAGGTATTCGTGAGAAATCAAGTTGGATGCACCCCACTAGTTCCATTGGAAAGCTTTCATATACTTATAGCTCTATGTGCATCCGTTGTGTGGAAATCACTACTCCTTGCATAGTTCCAATTATAAGAATTCCTCTTCTCTAATGATCACTTACAGCCGTGTGAGACTTTTTTCCATTGAGCTTCCAACCCCCCCCCCCATAATATTCTTTTAGCCATAACATCCTGGTGCCAGGAACCAAGACAGAACACTTGCTTGTTTTGAGTGACCAAATAGCTTGATGATTTTTCTATGTGCGTATTGTTGTCGCTTGACTGGATCCTAACAGGAGTTGTTGTGAGAGTTAGATTGTCGAGACATCGTAGTAGTTTTCATAGACGGGGGTGCCATGAGACTACGGTAGAGACGTGGGGTAACGGGATCACGTGGTTAACAGTTGACACAGGATTTACCCAGGTTCGGTACGTCACGACAGTACGACGTTCCTACTCCTGCAATCTCACTAATCAGGGCTAAAGCCTGTGTATAGAATTACAATGTGAGGTTTAGATCTAGCTATTCGTTGAGGATCAACTTCCCGGCGAGTTAGCCTATAGCTTCTTTTCTGGTTATCTCATCTCCCGTCCGGCTTTATATAATAGCCGGATTAGGGCTTACAGAATAGGAAACCTAGAAGACTACGGTTACTATAACTTGGAAAGTAAGGAATCCGTCGTCTCCTCCAAGCCAGATCACGTGGGCCGTGATCCGGGTCCTTCTAGAATCCGGCTTCTGTGCGTCAGGTTACTGGGCCGCCCAATGGACCATAGACCACTACCGCTTGGGCCACCCCGGTAATCCGACACTTATGACTACCATCTGATATACCCCTATTTGGTATATATCCGACAGTAGCCCCCAAGAAGGATTAAAACTCTGATTCGCCGTCTTCCGCCAAATGTACTTTGTCCGAGAAATATCGATCAGCAGTCTTGATTATTCTTATTCTTCTTTAAAAAGAGATGGTAACATAAAACTCGGAATCCTGAAAATCCGGCTTTTCTCTCACGATCCTTCGCGGAGAAGGAACTTCCTACGTCAGCGCTCTAATCATGCTGACGTAAGGGACGTTTGGGTTTCACGCGGAAAACCCACTAACGTATCTCTGACATATTCTCACGGGAAACGAGGAGATAGCCATCATTACCCTGTCGTTTCATTTCCCGGATTTTCCGGCGAGTGACACGCGTTGATCATCCAACGGTCAAATTAGCCGTTGGCACGTATCTTGACGGATTTCCGGCTATAAGTAGCCTTCCTCGTCCTCACAGAAATCCTTCCGCTCTCTCGCTTTCCACGCCATTACTTCGCCCAAGCCCTCGAGCGAAGAACTAGTTCCGAACGCACGCCGCGCCCAGAGCACCACCGGAGACGAACTGCTCTGCCACCTAATGGCATATTCACCGTCCTCTCCCGTTCACTCCGCCGCGCACACAATCGAGGAGATCATCAACGACCTGGATCCAAGGCTGGGCTCCCCGACGCGCGCCGGCGACGAGCCGGAGAAGACCGTGGATTTCGCGGCGGGCGGAGGTAATCCTTCCGCCGCCGCGAACCTTGCGGGTTCGAGCTCTGCGCCTACTCTGCCGTTTGCTCCCGAGACGGCGGAGGAAAAGATCACGCTTCTCGGCAACGAGCTCGCCGCTGCAGAAGCCGCCGCGTCGGCCGTCGCCGGAGCGGACGACGAACTGGAGACTGCATGCAACTGGATTGCCTACAGCATTCCGCCAGCCCTCCTTCCAAACCTGGAAAAGGAGGGGTTGATTCTGAAAGGGAAATGGCGGCTCCCTGAGGACGAGAACGAACCCCTGCCATCCGACAGCGAACGGGTTCTTCTTTCCTCCCATCTCTTAAGAGGTATGGGATTACCACCTTCTGCCTTTTTTCTCCAAGTTCTCTCCCACTATAACATCCAACCTCATAACCTGCCTCCCAACTCCATTCTTTATATGGCCGGGTTCCAGGCTCTCTTCGAGGGTTTCTTAGGTTTAGAACCTAGGTTAGACTTCTGGATGTATTGTTTCGGGGTTAAGCGGAACTCTTCGGAGGGCGCACTCCCGACTTGCGGAACCATCTCCTTTACTCTTAGGAGATTTAGGGAAGATTGGTTCCCCAAGATCAAAACATCGGAATCCGTCAAATTTTGGACGGGTTCCTTCTTTTATCATCCCGATGTGCCTTTCGCGAAAGAGGCCATCGAGGTTCCACCTTTCTCAAACACTACTGCTGTTCCCCAAGAAAATTGGGGAACAGAAGCCGTCCAAGTTCTGCCGCCTGATCTTCTAAGGATCAAGCGGCGCATCGCCAAGCTCACTTCCTCTGATCCGCCTCTAACCGGCATGGACACAGTCCTTTGCTGGCTGGATAGGCGGATCCAGCCGTTGGCTAACCACGGTGGCCGCCTTCTTTGCGACTACACGGGTGCCAAGGACAAAATGCGGACAACCAGCAAAGACTGGTCCGCGAGGGATCTTCGACGGCGCGTGAACCAGTTGGTCGCATCACGCGACCAATACGAAGCGAGTTGGCCGATGTATACGGCCGACAATCCGGCTCCCAAGGTATTTTTTCCGTCATTTGGGTGGAGTTTTGCCATTCTTTCTCGGATTGTTCGCTTCTAATTCTGATTTTTCTTTTCGACAGATCGCTGAACTTCCAGACTCGGAGCTAGCCTCCGAAGCTGAGCTGGATGCATTGCGTTCCACCTCTACAGGTGGGCGCAAGCGCAAGAAGATTTCTTCCTCTGAGGAAGTTATCGACCTTGACGGAGTTCCCGTCGCCACCTCCAGGTTAGATCATCCGGGTTTTTTTTTGCTTTTGTCGAAGTTTTTCTTTCATCTTCGGAATTTTAACTTTTTCCGGGTTTTTGGTTTTTAGCCTACCTCCCTCCAACTTAAAGCCGAAGAAGCTGAAGAAACACAAGCCTGTGTCCAGCCGAGGCGCTCAACCTTCTTCCGTCATCACTCCGAACACATCGTCCTCGATGGCGGAAGAGCATGCTACAGCCCCCAACACCGAGTCGCCGGAGCCCAGCCAGCCCGTTGTGTCGAACACGGATACAAGGGAAAGGGCGGTTCCAGAGGTGGGAAAATCTTCTCGGACATTCGATGAGGAGATTTCCACCTTCGACAAGGATTTCAAGATCATCAATGACGGCCTAAGCGCAGCCGGAACTCTTTTTGCGGAATACGCAAAAGAGTTCAATGAAAACTTGGCGGGTTTGCAACGAATGAGCCATGTATGTAACTCTAGCCCCCAAGCATTAAACAAAATGTATGCTTTTTGCCTTGATGCTTTATGTACATTCTTTCCCTTGCCATGTTCCAGCAAACCGCTGAAGCCATTAACATGGAAGTTTTCAACAAACTCTCCATCAAGAATAAAGAAGTTAGAAATCTTCTTTCTATTCTTGAGGAGAGAGAGACGGAGCTGGCATCGTCTCAGCTTGCGTTGTCGGAAACATCAGGTAAGCGTTTTTCCTCTGAAGTTTTCGATTCAACTTTTTGTCTAAGTACTTATTCCGGAAGTTTTCTAAACTCGGAATTTTCCTTGCTTTCCAGCTGCTTTGGCTAAGGCCAAGCAAATAGCTGAAGACGCCGGCAATGCCGAGTTACTCCGAAAGGAGAATTTGGACCTTCACAAGGATCTTGTGAAGGCTCAAAAAGATCTGGAAGCCAGCAATCTGGCCCTTGGAATTTCTCAATCCAAGGCTTCCGCACAGGCGGAGAAGGACAAGTCCACCATTCAGGACTTGGAAGCTGCTCTGAACCTGCGCCTGGAGGAAGGCTCCGAAATTGACAAACTTGTCGGTAAGTTTTTTCTGCATTTACATTTTTTCCCAGTCTTGCTGTGTTTCTCTGCTTTTTTACTTAACCTTCTTGGTTGTTTTTGCTGAAAAACAGGAGATAGCCCAGATCTTTCTCGGATTGATAGAATCCGAGCTTTTGGGAAGACCTGGACTTCGATCAGAGCTGCTTGCATGCAGCTGATCAACAAGTTCCTTCCCTCAAGGACTGGGGAGTTCTCGAAAGTTGAAAAACTTCCGGGTGCCATCATGGAGGTGGCGGAGTCCAGGGAATCCATCCTACGCTCCGCTGCACGGGGCGGTGCACGCATGGCACTCGGCCTTATGCGTATGCACTACCCAGGTGCAAAGTCTTGGCGCGTGGCGTCCGGTATCCCTCAAGGATACACGGAAGCTCAGCGGAATACAATCTTTGATGAAATCAAAGGCCATGCCACCAAGATCGCCTCCATGGTGAATATCTCCATCACTTATCCGGAAGAGGAGATCCGTGCAGCCCCCGAGGATGATAGCAGCGAAGAAGAGTCGGATGCTTGAAGGGCTGCCTTGAACCTGGATGCTGAAAGTAGACAATAGGAGCATTACTGTACTTTTACAATGTAATTCAAATTGTAATGCTTCTATTCCTTTTGTATAAATGAGAACTCCGCCTTTTGCAGTCTTAATTATGAAATTCTTTGCAAGGTTTTCGGATTTTACTATTCCTTTATCTTCTAAGTTCTCTGGCGTATATGTTTTAACTGTCCTTAGTGTTTGAAATGGCTCAATAGCATTATGAAGCGTCATGCCGAGTAACTGGGTATAACCAATCAGTTTAAACTCGGAAACATGGATCATACTAAAGGCATTTTTACTAACTAGCTCCAGTGACCCAACACATAAGCAATCAGATAATGCGTAGAGAAAAATAAGGAATTTTTTGAATGAAACTTGGGCACGCAGGCACAATCCGAGTTTCCTTTAGCCGTTAGCAGGCTGAAATCATTCAGTTTTTAAACGCCGAGCACGCAGGCACAATTCAGGTTAACATTGAGTATTTTGTAAGATCATTGGGAAATAGATAAGGTGGAATCATGCTTTGTACTATAATGAACTTGTAAAAACATGGATACCAGAATTCCGACAACTTTATTTCATGATCTCAAAAGATGTTTACATAGAAATTGAACTAAGTATAGAAGGGACATAACTGCTAGATACTCCCAGGCCTTCGCTGTCCACTCGAACTTGTCGGATTTTTTCAGCAACTTGTAGAGTGGTAAGGCTTTATCCCCCAGCCGACTAATAAATCTGCTGACGGCAGCGGCGGAACCTGTCAATCTTTGGACATCTTTCACACACGTAGGCTTCGAGATGTTCAAGATGGCTTTGATCTTTTCCGGGTTAACTTCTATTCCTCTGTGAGAAACGATGAAACCCAGAAGTTTTCCCAAGGGAACCCCGAATACGCACTTTGATGGATTTAACTTCATCTTGTAAGTGCGCAGGTTTTCGAAAGTTTCTCGCAAATCCTCAAGGAGTGTATCTTTTTCCTTGGTTACGACAGCAATATCGTCCACGTAAACATGGACGTTTTTGCCAATCTGACTATGCAAGCAACGTTGCATGCAACGCTGGTAGGTTGCACCTGCATTCTTCAGGCCAAATGGCATGGTTACGTAATAGTACGTCCCGTATGGGGTTATGAAAGAAGTCTTAATTTGGTATTCCTTTTTCATGCGTATTTGGTGGTACCCGGAGTATGCATCCAAAAAGCATAAAAGCTCAGAGCCTGCAGTGGCATCTATTATTTGATCGATTCGCGGTAACGCGAACCTATCTTTTGGACACAATTTGTTCAAGCCTGTGTAATTTATACACATTCTAAGAGCAGTAGTGTCTTTCTTCGGTACTAATACCGGATTTGCAGACCATTCAGTGTGGATTACTTTCTGGATGAAATCTGCTGCTAAAATCCGGATAATTTCCTTGCCAATAGCCTTCCGTCTTCTTCCGTCAAATCGACGGAGACCTTGTTTGACGGGGTTTGAGCCTGGAATCACCTTGAGTTGGTGCTCAGCAAATTCCCTGGGTACGCCTAGCATGTCAGCTGGACACCAGGCGAAAATATCCCAGTTCTCACGGAGGAACTTGATGAGCTCGCCTTCCTATTTGTCGGTCATCCCAGTCCCTACAACGACGAATTTTGTCGGATCTTTGGGATCTAGGATTACCTGTCTCGTATTCTCGGACTCCTTGAAGCTGTCTGCTGGCTTCCGGGTTTCTTTTCCTGCCGGCATTTCTGTCGGCGATACTTCCTTGGCCAGCTCCTTCAGTTCTTCCTTTGCTATGACTCTCTGAGCGCAAAGGGTGTTTTCTTTTTCCAGCTCGTTTGCCAGCTTGAAGTCACCGGAAATAGTGATTACTCCTCCTTTGGGTACTGGCATCTTCAGCTTGTTTTAGATATAACAGGATCTTGCCATAAATTTGGCGAAAGCTGGACGTCCGAGTATTGCGTGATACACGCTTTCGAACGGCACTACTTCGAAGGATACTTTTTCTTGACGGAAGTGATCTTTATCTCCGAAAGTGACATCTAGGGAAATTTCTCCTAGGGATCGTGCTTGTCTGCCAGGAACAATGCCATGGAAGCGTATGTTGCTGTAATTGAGCTGGGACTCGGAAATCTTCAAATGCTTCAGCGTATCCAGGTACATTATGTTAATGCTGGATCCTCCGTCCATCAGCACTCTTTTTAGCCTAGTGTTCTGGACAATAGGGCTTACGACAAGAGCTTGTGTGCCGGGTTCAGGGATATTTCCGGAATGATCAGACTGATCCCAGGTAATTGGTGTATTGGAGTACTTCAAGAATTTCGGGGTTGCCGGAACAACCGCGTTTATTTCTCGAAGCGTTCTTTTGGCCACCTTTGCTGATGGAGTTGCTAAGAATGTCAGCATTGCTTCTCCATCAACTCTCGGAAATTTGGGTTCGCCTTTTCGTTGTTGTTCCTGGATTTTTTCATCAGTGTCCGATTCACTGTCTTCTTTGTCAGCTTCTGGCTTTTGTTTGGAAAATTTCCTTTTGGAACTCTTCCCTTTACTTCCGGATCCTGCACTGCCTTTCATGTGCTTGTTCAGCCGGCATTGCGCGTTTGTATGGGTTGGCTTCCCAAATTGTGAATGGTGGACACAGGGTTCCGACTTAATCCTTTCCCACTCTTCTGGAGTGTAGTTGATTGGATCTGGACTGCGTCCTTTCCACTTATTCCATTTTTCACTTCCAAAGGCTATGTTGACCTCTTTGGGTTTTGTCGATGTTTCTGGAGTTCCTTTTTTGTCAGAGCGAGGAGTTTTCTTGGCAAGTATCAGTGTGTCGATATTGCCTCCTCTTGCTCTGATGTCATCTTCGGCTGCAGCGTGTTCATTGGTGGTTGTAAGCATAGATCCGAGATCCTTGTGTTGTTTTGAACCAACCATGAACGTTACCAGTCCGGGTTTTAGGCCATTGACGAAAGCATGCATTGCTTGTACGTCAGTTACTCCAGAACAACTATTCTTCATTGCATTCCATATGGAGATGAAATCCACGTATGGTTCATCCTCGAATTGGGTGCAACGGGTCAGCTGGTTGATGCTGTTCGGGCGTTTGTATGTTCCCCGGAAATGCTGAGTGACTACCTTAGCCATATCATCCCAGCTATCGACGGTTCTTGATGGTAATCCATTAATCCAATCTCTGGCTCCATCCAGTAACATTAGGGGAAGAAACTTGACAGCTTCCAGGTCTGTCCCATTGTTGATCTGGACGGCTGTATAGTAGTCTGAGAGCCAGGTATCCGGGTTTTTCCTGCTGGTGTATTTCTGGTACGTTGGATCGACCTTGGCAAAGCAAGAATGCAGGGTTATCCTTCGGATCCTGTCAGTGAAACACTTAGGTCCAAAGTATAAATCATCCTTTTCTGCTCTATCAATGTGTGCAGAATATCTTCCGGCTGAATGGACAGAAGGGGATCTGCTCCTTTCTTTTCCATTGTTGCGCGGACGCGTTTTTCCGAGATTGTTTCTATCTCTTCCGTGATTACGCCCTTTTGGATTAGGCGGAGTTCTGCTCCTGTGCCTTTCTTTATCCTTAGGAGGTGTCCGGGATCTCTCACGTCTGTGAGGCGTATCATATCTTCCAGCTTTTTCAGCTGGGTTCCTCGGAGGTGGCATTGTTTTGCCGTCATTCCGGTATTTTTCTTCCCGATCGTGGGATTTGAGTCCACCTTTCGGGGGATGGGATCCGGTTCGGGACGCTTCATCCCTATTGTCGGGGTTTTTCTTGTCTTTTCACGGATCCTCTTTTTTATCCTTTGAATGGTCCGAATCTCCAGGTTCTTCCGGTCCAGGTGCTCCAGCGGCGCAAGTAGCTGTTTTGCATAGGGCGGAATTATCATGCAGCTTCCCGGATCGCTCTTGGCCCCGCTGCTGTTGTTGCAATGCTTTTCCTAGGAAAGCATACACCCCTTGAAGTTTTTCACCATCTGAGTACATGTCGTTATTCAGGATGGCGAACGCTGCTTCCGCGTTTTCTGCTGCGGTTTTGTATATTGGTTCGCCTCTGGCATCCTTGCCGTTTACCTGCTTTTGCCAAGATGGGTTGTGATACCTTTCCTTTGGCGGCAGTACTTCCGGTCTTACGATTCCGGGTAACCTTGTAGGTTTTATGCCAGATCTATTCTTTCTCTCGTACTCCTCGATTTCTTCCTTCATGACCTTGGTGTCATTCTGGGTTTGCTGGAGGTGTTCCCGAGATCTGAGTAGATGTTGCTGTTGCCTTTGGAAAGCTCGTCTCCTGGCTTCCAGCATCTCAGGGGGTTCGTTTAATCCCACTGGCGTTTGCAACAGATCCTGTTCTTCTTGTTCTGTCATTGGCATAATAAGGATGTCCTTTGTTTTCTTCTCCGCATGCTTTATTCCGCTTGCATCTCCTACTTCCGGGTTTTCTTCGGCTGCATCAGCCAATTTTTTCTTCCGAAGCTTGTATTGGAGCTTTTTGGCGGTTTTATGCTTTTTTTTGGAAGAGGGAGGCTTTTTGACAGGCTCATCTTCCGTCAATTCCTTGACATTAGGAAATACCGGAGAAGTTTCTCCGTCTTCTCTCTCTTCCTCTGGCGGAGGGGTTTTAGGGCTTTCCTGTCTGCCGGCATCCGCGGTCTCAGCCGATTTTGCCATTAGCACTTCGTGGAATCCCTCTTGAAGAGATACCTTTTTCTCAAAGGTGTCCTCATCCTCATCTTCGGAATCGAAGTCATCCGATCCGGTTTCCGACTCTAATCTCGCCTCAATGGCGGCTAGCACTGAGTCGGCTTCCGAGTTCATCGTCGTGTTGACGGATGTCGGATCTTCCACTTCTGTGGGGGGTGTGTTGTTGTCTGCCTCTTGCACAGGGTTTCCATCATCCGTGTTTTCGGAGACTTCAGATTGCACCATGCCGATAAAGTGTGTATCACTCTTTTGTCGGCGATCTGAGCAGAATCCGGTATCATAGTCATCTTCGACTGGGTATAGGGCGGGTGGGAAATATTTGCTTCCACCGCAAAACCCCATTGCTTCTGCAGTTAGTCCGATAAAGATGTTAGCAGATCCGATCGGCAACACGCAGGCACTTACCAGGTGGTTTTGCGCCGGTATGTAGGATCCGTTGTCGAGGAAGCGTCCGACGTCGTCGTCGAACTCCAGGCTTCCGACAGTGATTGATCTTCCGATTCCGCCGAGTATCCCAGATCGGAACTTCACGCCTGACGTCGTTTGCCCCACGGTGGGCGCCAACTGTCGAGACATCGTAGTAGTTTTCATAGACGGGGGTGCCATGAGACTACGGTAGAGACGTGGGGTAACGGGATCGCGTGGTGAACAGTTGACACAGGATTTACCCAGGTTCCGTACGTCGCGACAGTACGACGTTCCTACTCCTGCAATCTCACTAATCAGGGCTAAAGCCTGTGTATAGAATTACAATGTGAGGTTTAGATCTAGCTATTCGCTGAGGATCAACTTCCCGGCGAGTTAGCCTATAGCTTCTTTTCTGGTTATCTAATCTCCCGTCCGGCTTTATATAATAGCCGGATTAGGGCTTACAGAATAGGAAACCTAGAAGACTACGGTTACTATAACTTGGAAATCCGTCTTCTCCTCCAAGCCAGATCACGTGGGCCGTGATCCGGGTCCTTCTAGAATCCGGCTTCTGTGCGTCAGGTTACTGGGCCGCCCAATGGACCATAGCCCACTACCACTTGGGCCACCCCGGTAATCCGGCACTTATGACTACCATCTGATATACCCCTATTTGGTATATATCCGACATAGATGCTTAGGATTATTATATTGTTGTTCTTGAAGGTTAAATCATCTTTAATATACTTTGCACAGTGGATCGTTTTTCATATCGATCATTAAAATGTTTTACTTTGTTCTTCTTAATGGTTTATCCATTACTCTATATCAACTATAAACTACACTCTTTACTCATTTGATCCTAGTTTACACGCTTTACATTATGATGATCAAGTTTATGTTGGTAGCTTGTCACCTCAAAAATTATTTGTTTTTATCGTTTACCTACTGGAGGACGAGTAGGAACTAAGATTGTGGATGCTTGATACGTCTCAAAAGTATCCATAATTTCTGATGTTCCATGTTGTTTTCTTGTCATGTGCTACATGTTCCTTATACACTTTATGACATTTTTATCGATTTTCTGGGACTAACCTATTGACAAGATGCCAAAATAGCCGGTTCCTTTTTTCTACTGTTTTAGTTTAAGAAAAGTTGTTATGAAAATATTCTCGGAATTGTATGGAAAAAAATCAGAAGCCTTAGAAATTTGTCACGTACACGGAGTCCGGCGGAGACCCGGAGGGGGGGCTCAGGGGCCCCACACCATGAGGCGGGGCGCCCCCCTCTGGCCGCGCCCAGGGGCCGTGTGGGTCCTCTAGCTGCTGGTATCCCACAAGTATAGGGGATCGTGTGTAGCCTTTTCGATAAGTAAGAGTGTCAAACACAACGAGGAGCTAAAGATAGGATAAATGTTCTCTCAAGTTCTATCAACCACTAATACAACACTACGCACACTAAACGTTTACTTTATCTAGGAAATAATAGTAGAGCAGTAATACGAGTATGACTGTATGAGAGATAGCTTTGGAAGATAATAAATACAAGAAAGTAAATGTTAGTGCTGCAACAATAAAATATACTAAGTAACCATAAACTAAAATTACCATGAGTGTGGAAAAGTGGTGGTAATTGTGATGGAATTGTCTATGATCAAATAGTTAATTACAAGGTTGATATTCCTCTTTTTTGTGGGAGACGTAAAGCTAACAAGCTCTCACTATCCAATGATTGCAAGTCCTTATGATTGGAACTCTAGCAAACATCCGCAACTATTAGAAGATACATTAAGGTAAAAATATCCAACCATACCATTAAGATAAAAAGGTCCTCTTTATCCCATATGCTTTAATCACTAGATTGGGGCTCATGTTTCTGTTACTCAAGCAGCCCTCCTTCTAGGTTTCTCCATATACTACAAACCCTATTGTCGGATATATACCAAATAGGGGTATATCAGATGGTAGTCATAAGTGTCGGATTACCGGGGTGGCCCAAGTGGTAGTGGGCTATGGTCCATTGGGCGGCCCAGTAACCTGACGCACAGAAGCCGGATTCTAGAAGGACCCGGATCATGGCCCACGTGATCTGGCTTGGAGGAGAAGACGGATTCCTTACTTTCCAAGTTATAGTAACCGTAGTCTTCTAGGTTTCCTATTCTGTAAGCCCTAATCCGGCTATTATATAAAGCCGGACGGGAGATGAGATAACCAGAAAAGAAGCTATAGGCTAACTCGCCGGGAAGTTGATCCTCAGCGAATAGCTAGATCTAAACCTCACATTGTAATTCTATACACAGGATTTAGCCCTGATTAGTGAGATTGCAGGAGTAGGAACGTCGTACTGTCGCGACGTACCGAGCCTGGGTAAATCCTATGTCAAATGTTCACCACGCGATCCCGTTACCCCACGTCTCTACCGTAGTCTCATGGCACCCCCGTCTATGAAAACTACTACGATGTCTCGACAGTAGGCGCCCACCATGGGGAAAACGACGTCAGGCGTGAAGTTCCGATCTGGGATACTCGGCGGAATCGGAAGATCAATCACTGTCGGAAGCTCCTGGAGTTCGACGAATACGTCGGACGCTTCCTCGACAACGGATCCTACATACCGGCGCAAAACCACCTGGTAAGTGCCTGCGTGTTGCCGATCGGATCTGCTAATATCTTTATCGGACTAACTGCAGAAGCAATGGGGTTTTGCGGTGGAAGCAAATATTTCCCACCCGCCCTATACCCAGTCGAAGATGACTATGATACCGGATTCTACTCAGATCGCCGACAAAACAGTGATACACACTTTATCGGCATGGTGCAATCCGAAGTCGCCAAAGACACGGATGATGGAAACCCTGTGGAAGAGGCAGACAACAACACACCCCCCACAGAAGTGGAAGATCCGACATCCGTCAACACGACGATGAACTCGGAAGCCGACTCAGTGCTAGCCGCCATTGAGGCGAGATTAGAGTCGGAAACCGGATCGGATGACTTCGATTCCGAAGATGAGGATGAGGACACCTTTGAGAAAAAGGTAAAATCTCTTCAAGAGGGATTCCACGAAGTGCTAATGGCAAAACCGGCTGAGACCACGGATGCCGGTAGCCAGGAAAGCCCTAAAACCCCTCCGCCAGAGGAAGAGAGAGAAGACGGAGAAACTTCTCCGGTATTTCCTAATGTCAAGGAATTGACGGAAGATGAGCCTGTCAAAAAGCCTCCCTCTTCCAAGAAAAAGCATAAAACCGCCAAAAAGCTCCAATACAAGCTTCGGAAGAAAAAATTGGCTGATGCAGCCGAAGAAAACCCGGAAGTAGGAGATGCAAGCGGAATAAAGCATGCGGAGAAGAAAACAAAGGAAATCCTTGTTATGCCAATGACAGAACAAGAAGAACAGGATCTGTTGCAAACGCCAGTGGGATTAAATGAACCCCCTGAGATGCTGGAAGCCGGGAGACGAGCTTTCCAAAGGCAACAGCAACATCTACTCAGATCTCGGGAACACCTCCAGCAAACCCAGAATGACATCAAGGTCATGAAGGAAGAAATCGAGGAGTACGAGAGAAAGAATAGATCTGGCATAAAACCTACAAGGTTACCCGGAATCGTAAGACCGGAAGTACTGCCGCCAAAGGAAAGGTATCACAACCCATCTTGGCAAAAGCAGGTAAACGGCAAGGATGCCAGAGGCGAACCAATATACAAAACCGCAGCAGAAAACGCGGAAGCAACGTTCGCCATCCTGAATAACGACATGTACTCCAATGGTAAAAAACTTCAAGGGGTGTATGCTTTCCTAGGAAAAGCATTGCAACCACAGCATCGGGGCCAAGAGCGATCAGGGAAGCTGCATGATAATTCCGCCCTATGCAAAACAGCTACTTGCGCCGCTGGAGCACCCGGACCGGAAGAACCTGGAGATTCGGACAATTCAAAGGATAAAAAAGAGGATCCGAGAAAAGACAAGAAAAACCCCGACAATAGGGATGAAGCGTCCCGAACCGGATCCCATCCCCCGAAAGGTGGACTCAAATCCCACGATCGGGAAGAAAAATACCGGAATGACGGCAAAACAATGCCACCTCCGAGGAACCCAGCTGAAAAAGCTGGAAGATATGATACGCCTCACAGACGTGAGAGATCCCGGACACCTCCTAAGGATAAAGAAAGGCACAGGAGCAGAACTCCGCCTAATCCAAAAGGGCGTAATCACGGAAGAGATAGAAACAATCCCGGAAAAGCGCGTCCGCGCAACAATGGAAAAGAAAGGAGCAGATCCCCTTCTGTCCATTCAGCCGGAAGATATTCTGCACACATCGATAGAGCAGAAAAGGATGATTTATACTTTGGACCTAAGTGTTTCACTGACAGGATCCGAAGGATAACCCTGCATTCTGTCTTTCCCAAGGTCGGTCCAACGTACCAGAAATACACCGGCAGCACAAACCCGGATACCTGGCTCTCAGACTACTATACAGCCGTCCAGATCAACAATGGGACAGACCTGGAAGCTGTCAAGTTTCTTCCCCTAATGTTACTGGACGGAGCCAGAGATTGGATTAATGGATTACCATCAAGAACCGTCGACAGCTGGGATGATATGGCTAAGGTATTCACTCAGCATTTCCGGGGAACGTACAAACGCCCGAACAGCATCAACCAGCTGACCCGTTGCACCCAATTCGAGGATGAACCATACGTGGATTTCATCTCTAGATGGACTGCAATGAAGAATAGTTGTTCTGGAGTATTTGACGTACAAGCAATGCATGCTTTCGTCAATGGCCTAAAACCCGGACTGGTACCGTTCATGGTTGGTTCAAAACAGCACAAGGATCTCGGATCTATGCTTACAACCGCCAATGAACACGCTGCGGCCGAAGATGACATCAGAGCAAGAGGAGGAAATATCGACACACTGATACTTTCCAAGAATACTCCTCGCTCTGACAAAAAAGGAACTCCAGAAACATCGACAAAACCCAAAGAGGTCAACATAGCCTTTGGAAGTGAAAAAGGGAATAAGTGGAAAGGACGCAGTCCAGATCCAATCAACTACACTCCAGAAGAGTGGGAAAGGATTAAGTCGGAACCCTGTGTCCACCATTCACAATGTGGGAAGCCAACCCATACAAACGCGCAATGCCGGCTGAACAAGCACATGAAAGGAAGTGCAGGATCCGGAAGTAAAGGGAAGAGTTCCAAAAGGAAATTCCCCAAACAAAAGCCAGAAGCTGACAAAGAAGACAGTGAATCGGACACCGATGAAAAAATCCAGGAACAACAGCGAAAAGGCGAACCCAAATTTCCGAGAGTTCATGGAGAAGCAATGCTGACATTCTTAGCAACTCCATCAGCAAAGGTGGCCAAAAGAACGCTTCGAGAAATAAACGCGGTTGTTCCGGCAACCCCGAAATTCTTGAAGTACTCCAATACACCAATTACCTGGGATCAGTCTGATCATCCCGGGAATATCCCTGAACCCGGCACACAAGCTCTTGTCGTAAGCCCTATTGTCCAGAACACTAGGCTAAAAAGAGTGCTGATGGACGGAGGATCCAGCATTAACATAATGTACCTGGATACGCTGAAACATCTGAAGATTTCTGAGTCCCAGCTCAATTACAGCAACATACGTTTCCATGGCATTGTTCCTGGCAGACAAGCACGATCCCTAGGAGAAATTTACCTAGATGTCACTTTTGGAGATAAAGATCACTTCCGTCAGGAAAAAGTATCCTTCGAAGTAGTGCCGTTCGAAAGCGTGTATCACGCAATACTCGGACGACCAGCTTTCGCCAAATTCATGGCAAGATCCTGTTATATCTACAACAAGCTGAAGATGCCAGGACCCAAAGGAGGAGTAATCACTATTGCCGGCGACTTCAAGCTGGCAAACGAGCTGGAAAAAGAAAACGCCCTTTGCGCTCAGAGAGTCATAGCAAAGGAAGAACTGAAGTAGCTGGCCAAGGAGGTATCGCCGACAGAAATGCCGGCAGGAAAAGAAACCCGGAAGCGAGCAGACAGCTTCAACGCGTCCGAGAATACAAGACAGGTAATCCTAGATCCCAAAGATCCGACAAAATTCGTCGTCGTAGGGACCGGGATGACCGACAAATAGGAAGGCGAGCTCATCAAGTTCCTCCGTGAGAACTGGGATATTTTCGCCTGGTGTCCAGCTGACATGCCAGGCGTACCCAGGGAACTTGCTGAGCACCAACTCAAGGTGATTCCAGGCTCAAAACCCGTCAAACAAGGTCTCCGTCGATTTGACGGAAGAAGACGGAAGGCTATTGGCAAGGAAATTATCCGGCTTTTAGCAGCAGACTTCATCCAGGAAGTAATCCACACTGAATGGTCTGCAAATCCGGTATTAGTACCGAAGAAAGACACTACTGCTCTTAGAATGTGTATAGATTACACAGGCTTGAACAAATTGTGTCCAAAAGATAGGTTCGCGTTACCGCGAATCGATCAAATAATAGATGCCACTGCATGCTCTGAGCTTTTATGCTTTTTGGGTGCATACTCCGGGTACCACCAAATACGCATGAAAAAGGAAGACCAAATTAAGACTTCTTTCATAACCCCATACGGGACGTACTATTACGTAACCATGTCATTTGGCCTGAAGAACACAGGTGCAACCTACCAGCGTTGCATGCAACGTTGCTTGCATAGTCAGATTGGCAAAAACGTCCATGTTTACGTGGACGATATTGCTGTCGTAACCAAGGAAAAAGATACACTCCTTGAGGATTTGCGAGAAACTTTCGAAAACCTACGCACTTACAAGATGAAGTTAAACCCATCAAAGTGCGTATTCGGGGTTCCCTCAGGAAAACTTCTGGGTTTCATCGTTTCTCACAGAGGAATAGAAGTTAACCCGGAAAAGATCAAAGCCATCTTGAACATCTCGAAGCCTACGTGTGTAAAAGATGTCCAAAGATTGACAGGTTCCGCCGCTGCCGTCAGCAGATTTATTAGTCGGCTGTGGGATAAAGCCTTACCACTCTACAAGTTGTTGAAAAAATCCGACAAGTTCGAGTGGACAGAAGAGGCTGATGCAGCGTTAACCCAGTTAAAGGAAACTTTGATGAAAGCTCCGATTTTGGCATCCCCAAAAGACGAAGAACCTATGTTATTGTACCTCATGGCTACAAACAGGGTTATTAGTGCGGTAATTGTTGTGGAGCGGAAGAAGGACGAACAAAGCATACCAGACCAGCATCCGGTATATTACATAAGTGAAGTTTTCTCCGAATCCAAACAAAGGTATCCACACTATCAAAAACTGACATATGGTGTATTTTTCGCATCTAGAAAACTGCGCCATTATTTCCAAGGGCATTCCATAACAGTGGTATGTAAAGCACCACTAGGGGACAATATAAACAATGCGGAGGCAACTGGTCGAGTAGCCAAATGGGGTATCGAGCTAGCAGCCTTCGACATTAAGTATCAGCCAAGGACGGCAATAAAATCCCAGGTTTTGGCAGATTTTGTCGCCGACTGGACGGAACAAATGGAGAAAACACCAATGCCGGAGTCCGAGTACTGGATCATGCACTTTGACGGATCCAAGATGAAGGAGGGCGCTGGCGCTGGTGTAGTCTTAAAATCCCCTAAGGGAGACACAATGGAGTACGTATTGCAAATACACTTCAACGCCAGTAATAACGTGGCAGAATACGAAGCTTTGCTTCATGGCTTGCATATTGCAAAAGAAATAGGAGTAAAGCGCATCTTGTGCTATGGCGAATCGGATTTGGTACAGCATCAGCTTAACCAAACCTGGGACGCCAAAAGCCCTATAATGGTCGAATACCGGAGAACGGTGGACGAGTTCGCCATCTGTTTCTTTGGATTCGAAGTACTCCACATCAAAAGGGAGGAAAATTGGAACGCGGATGCGTTAGCCCGCATGGGATCAGAGAGGGTAAAAACCTTACCACCAGGTGTATTCGTCCAGCATTTGCACGAACCATCCATAAAAGGTGGAGATGTCGATTATCCTCTGGCTTCCGAATCAATCGAAGTTATGCTCGTCAAACCGGACTGGACAATTCCATATTTAAACTTCTTAGTCAATCAGAAGTACCCGGAGGGAGCAGATGAAGTCTTGCAAAGACAAATACAGCGTCGATGCAAAGGATACGTGGTAATTGACAATTGTCTGTATAAACGCAGTACTTCCGGAATTTTTCAGCGGTGTATCTGACCAGAAGAAGGACGAGAA
Source organism: Alopecurus myosuroides (assembly GCA_028641055.1). Classification (NCBI taxonomy): domain Eukaryota; kingdom Viridiplantae; phylum Streptophyta; class Magnoliopsida; order Poales; family Poaceae; genus Alopecurus; species Alopecurus myosuroides. The sequence goes on along the minus strand of CM054060.1, from coordinate 244,343,333 downwards.
ATACTGGAAGAAATACATGCCGGAGATTGCGGACATCATGCTCAATCAAAAAGCATAGTTAAAAAAGCATTCCGCGCTGGGTTTTTCTGGCTAACAGCCAAGACAGATGCTGAGCACATAGTCAATACGTGTGCTGGGTGTCAATATTACGCCAAGCAGACTATTTTGCCGGCCCAAGCACTCAAAACTATCCCCATTACATGGCCGTTTGCGGTCTGGGGGCTAGATATGATGGTACCGTTCAAAACTGCAAGAGGTGGACTTACACATCTACTCGTAGCAGTGGATAAATATACCAAATGGGTGGAGGCCAAACCCATCAAAAAGCTGGATGGGGCAACTGCCAGAAATTTCATCATTGACTTAGTAATGAGATACGGCGTTCCACACAGCATAATAACTGACAATGGGACAAATTTCTCCATTGGGGTGTTGGCAAAATATCGCCGACAAATGGGAATTCGCCTAGATCTCGCATCTGTGGCGCACCCGCAGTCCAATGGACAGGTTAAGAGAATGAATAGCTCAATCCTGCAAGGAATACGCCCAAGACTCGAATCTCCTCTTCACAGAGCAGCTGGAGCATGGGTAGAAGAGCTACCTTCCATGCTTTGGAGTATTCGAACGACGCCAAATAGGTCAATTGGGCAAACCCCGTTTTTCCTAGTTTATGGTGCGGAAGCTATTCTTCCAACGGACATGATCCATGATAGCCCAAGAGTGCAAGATTTCGATGACTCGGATGCCAAAGAAGCACGACAGGATGCCGTTGATCTCTTAGAAGAGGAACGAGAGCTTGTGCTTCAAAGATCCGCCATCTATCAGCAAGGTTTACGACGTTATCATAGTCGGAAAATCAGGCATCGTTCTTTTAAAGAAGGTGACCTAGTACTGAGGCTGGTGCAACAAAGGAAGCATAAATTGGCCCCAGTTTGGGAAGGACCATTTGTCATAAGTAAAGCCATGAAGAATGGATCATACTATCTTGTCGACATTCGAGATACGGAAGACGATCCCGAGAATCCGAATCGCAAAAGAAAGAGAAAGATAGATGTTGAGCTAGGAGAGACAAAGAGGCCTTGGAGTATCCAGCAGTTACGTCCCTTCTATACTTAGTTCAATTTCTATGTAAACATCTTTTGAGATCATGAAATAAAGTTGTCGGAATTCTGGTATCCATGTTTTTACAAGTTCGTTATAGTACAAAGCATGATTCCACCTTATCTATTTCCCAATGATCTTACAAAATACTCAATGTTAACCCGAATTGTGCCTGCGTGCTCGGCGTTTAAAAACTGAATGATTTCAGCCTGCTAACGACTAAAGGAAACTCGGATTGTGCCTGCGTGCCCAAGTTTCATTCAAAAAGATTCCTTACTTTTCTCTAAGCATTATCTGATTGCTTATGTGTTGGGTCACTGGAGCTAGTTAGTAAAAATGCCTTTAGTATGATCCATGTTTCCGAGTTTAAACTGATTGGTTTTACCCAGTTACTCGGCATGACGCTTCATAATGCTATTGAGCCATTTCAAACACTAAGGACAGTTAAAACATATACGCCATAGAACTTAGAAGATAAAGGAATAGTCAAACCCGAAAACCTTGCAAGGAATTTCATAATTCAAAGATGCAAAAGGCGGAGTTCTTGTTTCGATAAACGGAATAGAAGCATTGCAATATGAATTACATTGTAAAAATAATGCTCCTATCCACCATCCAGTTTAAGTGTAATCCTTCAAGCATCCGAGTCTTCTTCGTTGCTGTCATCCTCGGGGGCTGCAGGGACCTCTTCTTCTGGATAGGTGATGGAAATGTTCACCATAGAGGCAATCTTGGTGGCGTGACCTTTGATTTCATCAAAGATAATGGTTCGCTGATTTTCCGTATATCCTTGAGGGATACCGGACGCCACGCGCCAAGACTTTGCACCAGGGTAGTGCATACGCATAAGGCCAAGTGCCATGCGTGCACCACCCCGTGCAGCGGAGCGAAGGATGGATTCCCTGGACTTCGCCACCTCCATGATGGCACCCGGATGTTTGTAAACCTCTGAGAATTCCATAGTACTTGTGGGAAGGAACTTGTTAATCAATTGCATCCCTGCATCTCTGATTGCGTTCTATACCTCCCCAAAAGCTCGGATTTTCTCGGTACGAGAAAGCCCTGGAAAATTTCCTGTTTTTTTTCGAATAAGCAACCAAAAAAGGTTAGGCGAAAAACTGAAGAAAGAAAATAAGACATGAAGAAATCGGTAAAAGGAACTAACTTACCAAGAACATTGTCGATTTCGGTACCTTCTTTCAGGCGCGAGAATAACATACTTTCCAAATCCTGGATAATAGACTTATTTTCCGCTGCCTGTAAAGAAGCCTTGGATTGAGCAATCCCAAGGGCCAGATTACTGGCTTCCAGGTCTTTTCGAACCTTCATAAGCTCATTACGAAGGTTCGAGTTTTCCTCACGGAGCCGAGCGGCATTGCTGGCATCCTCAGCTAATTCTTTGGCCTTAGCTAAAGCAGCTGGAGGGCAGGAAAAATAATCCGAATTCGAGAAAAATTACTTTCCGGATAAAAAACTGCAGAGAATAAATACCTGTTGTTTCCGATAGCTGTAGCTGAGATAAGGCCAGCTTGTTGTTTTTTGACTCAACAATAGATTGAAGGGTTCTAACTTCTTCATTCTTAATGTTAAGTTTGTTAAAAACTTCTAAGTTTATGGCATCAGCAGAATGCTGAAACACGGAAATGAAAGCCAAACGCTTAAGTATGAACAAGCGTAGTAAGAAGCATTAAGAAGAAATCAGGCTTTCAACTTATTGCTTGGGGGCTAGAGATATTACCTGGCTCATTTCTCGCAAGTTTGCCAAGGTCTCGTTGAATTCTTTTGCATAGTCAGCAAAAAGAATTCCAACATGGTGAAGGCCATCTTGTATGACTTGACGAGGCAAAAATACGAAATCATTGCGAACAATTAATCCGCCTTGAGGCCAAGGACGGATCAGAGGGGCAGGAGCGAAGAATCTCTTAGCCTCCGGACGGATATATCCGAGGTCGTCGAATGGTTCTTCCTTTATCCGGATATTGCTGTCCAAATTGGGAACGGTTTCGTTTACCCCAGATGATTGAGGATTTCCACCCATCTGTGTTTCCATTCGGTTCCTCGCGCCTATGGTGGCAGAAGAAGATTCTCCTTTGACAGTAACTTTATGTTTCTTCAGCTTCTTTGTCTTCAGAGGAGTTGGGGAAAGGCTGAAAGGAAAACATCCGAGAAATAAAAATCTCGAAGAACCAGTGGAGAATGATGACTAGGAAAGCTCCAATGAAATACCTGGAGGTGACGACGGGAATTCCGTCAACAGTCACCGTGTCTCCCAAAGTCACCTGCCTTTTACGTTTCCGACTGTTGTAAAAGCTAGCATGTAATTCGCTAAGCTCGGTGTCGGAAGCAAGATCAGCTCCTCCAAGTTCGTCGAACTAACGAAGGAGTAACGATGCGTTAAAAGTCAGAGAAAAAAGTTAATTTGGGGAAAACCCGAAGGCAAGGAAAGTATAAACACCTTAGGGGCCAGATTCTCCACGTGATAAATGGCCAGACTTTCTACGTGTTGATCGCAGATGGCGACCAGTTGATTGAGCCGCTTTATGAAATCTTTTTTGGTGTAGGACTTATCTGTTCCCCTCATTCTATCTTCTGGCCCTTCGTATTCGCAAAGGAGCCGGGAACGAAAGGAAAGAGGTTGAATACGGCGTCCAAACCAACATAAAATAGTATCCTTCCCAGTTAAAGGAGGCTGAGAGGAAGTAAGCTTGGCGATACGCCGTTTTATCTTCATCAAGTTTTCCGGCAATGTTTGCGCTGCTTCAATTGTCCAGCTCTCTTGAGGGGTGGCAGCGGAATTAACGAATGAAGGAACCCTGTTTTCCTTACCAGGGAATGGGATGTCCTGATGGTAAAAGAAAGAACCCATCCAAGATTGGACATGTTCCGGCATTTTCATCTTCGGGTACCAATCTTCTCTAAACTTTCGAAGAGCGAAAGATATAGTTCCACAGATAGGGGAAATACCTTCTGTGAGGTTATGTTTTACCTCAAAGCAATATTGCCAAAAATCTAGACTAGGTGCTATTCCTAAGTACCCTTCAAAAAGGGCTTGGAAACTAGCTAGGTAGAGGATGGAGTTTGGAGTAAGATTATGCGGCTAGACGCCATAATAGTTAAGGACGTCTAAGAAAAAGGCGGAAGGCGGTAAACCCATACCTCTCGCAATATGAGAGGTGAGGAGGACGCGTTCCCCGTCTTTTGGTTTGGGCTCGAGTTCACCTTCCGAATTCCGCCATTTGCCTTTAACTATTAATCCTTCCCTTGCCATTCGTGCAAGGAGGGAAAGAGGAATATTGCTCGGACTCCAGTTGCCGACAAATTCCGTTTCTTCGTTAGCTCAGGCAGCAGCGAGCTCGTCGCCGGGAAGCGTGAACTTTTCCTCCGCCGTCTCGGGAGCAAACGGCGGAGTAGGCGCGGAGCTCGAACCCGCAAGGTTCGCGGCGGCGGAAGGATTACCTCCGTCCGCCGCGGAATCCACGGTCTTCTCCGGCTCGTCGCCGACGCGCGTCGGGGAGCCCAGCCTTGGATCCAGGTCGTTGATGATCTCCTCGATTGTGTGCGCGGCGGAGTGAACGGGAGAGGATGGTGAAGATGCCATTAGGTGGCGGCGCAGTTCGTCTCCGGTGGTGCTCTGGGCGCGGCGTGCGTTCGGAACTAGTTCTTCGCTCGAGGGCTTGGGCGCAGTAATGGCGTGGAAAGCGAGAGAGCGGAAGGATTTCTGTGAGGACGAGGAAGGCTGCTTATAGCCGGAAATCCATCAAGATACGTGCCAACGGCTATTTTGACCGTTGGATGATCAACGCGTGTCACTCGCCGGAAAATCCGGGAAATGAAACGACAGGGTAATGATGGCTATCTCCTCGTTTCCCGTGAGAATCTCTCAGAGATACGTTACTGGGTTTTCCGCGTGAAACTCAAACGTCCCTTACGTCAGCATGATTAGAGCGCTGACGTAGGAAGTTCCTTCTCCGCGAAGGATCGTGAGAGAAAAGCCGGATTTTCAGGATTCCGAGTTTTATGTTACCATCTCTTTTTAAAGAAGAATAAGAAGAATCAAGACTGCTGATCGATATTTCTCGGATAAAGTACATTTGGCGGAAGACGGCGAATCAGAGTTTTAATCCTTCTTGGGGGCTACTGTCGGATATATACCAAATAGGGGTATATCAGATGGTAGTCATAAGTGCCGGATTACCGGGGTGGCCCAAGTGGTAGTGGGCTATGGTCCATTGGGCGGCCCAGTAACCTGACGCACAGAAGCCGGATTCTAGAAGGACCCGGATCACGGCCCACGTGATCTGGCTTGGAGGAGAAGACGGATTCCTTACTTTCCAAGTTATAGTAACCGTAGTCTTCTAGGTTTCCTATTCTGTAAGCCCTAATCCGGCTATTATATAAAGCCGGACGGGAGATGAGATAACCAGAAAAGAAGCTATAGGCTAACTCGCCGGGAAGTTGATCCTCAGCGAATAGCTAGATCTAAACCTCACATTGTAATTCTATACACGGGCTTTAGCCCTGATTAGTGAGATTGCAGGAGTAGGAACGTCGTACTGTCGCGACGTACCGAACCTGGGTAAATCCTGTGTCAACTGTTCACCACACGATCCCGTTACCCCACGTCTCTACCGTAGTCTCATGGCACCCCCGTCTATGAAAACTACTACGATGTCTCGACACCTATCATGTGATCCATGCACGCATAAACATATGATGGCACCATAGGACTGTAACAAATTTAATATATAACTAAAACTATCCATAGATATTCAACAATCAATCATATGACAAAAGGGATCTACCCCAAACATGACATAGATGCAATAGATCATCTGCAAATCTTTTATTTATATCTAAATAGGAGACCTCCACTATCTTATTTCTCTCAACATGCAAGATGTCCACCTAGGATCACCCTTTTTCAACCTACTAAGCCATGCCACCTCAGATAAAACAATTATGTGTATGGTAAAATCAATCACTATCAATCCGTCAGATTTGTCTCCCTTTATTTCTATGTAGCTTTGCCTCCTCGCTTCACCTTCCCTCTTTAATTAGCAGGACAAATAGTACCAATAACGCTAATGCATCATGGATTCTTTAGTTGCTCCTTCTATTTCCCATATAATCATCAGTCCATCTCCACGCTACCAGGATCATCACGACAAAATCATCTTGGGTATCGCTTGCATCAACTACAACACTGAAGATCCGCCGTTTTCTTGCCCAGGCCAATCCGTCTCTCTGTGTCGGGTCGTCGTGCCACTCAGCCGAATCAGTTCCGTTTCACCATCTGTTGTAAATTCTATCACCCTGAACATATATAAGGTGAGTCGCTAACCCTCTTTGTGTGCCTAGCGAGTAAATTCTTTGATGGATTCTGGGGCGGCATGGTCATAACCTTTGATGATATTTTGATTTGTTAAATCGTGAGTGTGCTACCTCGCCCCGTCGATTTTGTTCTTCAAGTCTAGATTCTTGTGACGCGGTTTTGAATTTTCCTTGGCACTTGATACGCTACTTTCAGGCTACGTACATCATCTATATCCATCTCTACAGGTACAATTATTCCCGCTATCATGTTAGATGGTCTCATGGGGTTATTTAATCGAGATCTCTATTTAATCTGGGTGGTTATCCTCCCAATTGGTCCAGCTTTTATCTCCGATCAGCTTGGGATTTATTATTCTCAGAGTCGACTTGTGATATGGTTGATGTTTGCTTCCAGAAAAATTCAGGCGATGAGACGCAGACCATTATTTTCCAGATTGTTAATAGGAACATACACGCACATGCTGATGCGCAGAACCATATTTCGTTGAGATGGTTAACACGTTTGTTAGTCAAAAACCTTTGTTTATTAGCATCCCACGTTCCTTTCCAATCGTTTACATATTTTCCTGCTGCCAATTTATTTGGGTTTAGTATGTATCCAGTAGACTGTACTAAATTACCTTGCCATATATATGTTGGAGTTTTCGTTTCAAGATTATATACTATCTCGGACGTTGTTTATTAGGTTGCATATTAACCACTATGATATTTTGTTTAATACATTATTTTTACATTTTTAATTGCAGTTTGGAAGCATCAACTTACACATGAGCCCTATTTAAGAACTATTTCTTTATCAAGCTTCACATGATTAGTTGTTCTCGCTGTGCCTCTAAGAGAACAGAAGCAGGTCATACCGCGGCAAGACTTATTAATTTCATTCTAACATGTCAATAAGTTTTCTATGTGAATTCAATACTTTTTTCGGTATACATATGCAGTTTAGTCCTCTAGTTTTGTTTACTGTAACTTCAGTGGAATATTAAAGAATATGTATACTCAGGTAGGTTGCCCACTGAAGTATCTTTGAATTATTCATTTGATTTGTGTGACTAATGTTTCCTTTCGATGTTGTACCAACCAATTTAACCACTAAGTTAACCTAACCTACATGGCCATTTTTTTCACTATGTGCATAGATCATCGACCTTTTTCATGCACGTCCTATCATTTTGGATCGGTATACTTTGTCAAGAAATTTGCATCTACACTGCAACGTGCGGGCTGCCATCCGTTTAATTTATTTCTGCAAATTATGGTTAACCTATCCTACGTAAATTATTTTCTACAAATTCCCGCGGCAAAGCGCGGGGTATCATCTAGTAATTTATAAAATCAAACACCATGTTTACATAGGGCGGTACAGAGGTGTGGGAGGATGAACCACTGTATATAAGGAGGAATTGGCGATTGAGATGGCGGTGAAGACGGTGCAGAGGACAGCGCGGGGCGCAGGGCGGTGCAGGGACTCCTTCCCTGCGCCGCCGACATCATGGGGGAGCAGTAGAGCACCGCCCCTTAGCCCTCTTCCTTTATGGTCTTGGGATCCCTCCCCCATGGAAATGTGATCCATGGGGGAGGCCAAAACGTGGCTTTGCTGGCTGGAAATTCGTGGTATGGGGTGTCTCCCATGACCTAGGTTTACTCCCTTTATATAGTCTCACAGATTTTCGTCATCTCATCTAGGACTGCGGCAAATAGGGCGTATATCGGCCGTCCGGAGTTGGAATCCGGCGAATTTAAAGTCTAGATCATACTTCACAAAATTCCCCACAATTTTGTCTTCTGTGAGATTTCCGTTTGACGTTGTCTTCGACCCGTAACGTGACAATCTTTAAAAAGACTTTTCAGACAGATTTCTGGAAAGTCTAAATTCGACTCCAACAAGGTTTCCTCTTCTATTTTTGATAATTCCTACATATCAAAGTGTAAAACAATAACATTGTGCACTTTTGCAACTATTAGTAGTCTAGTCCAAATATATCATAAACTTAATATAAAAACAAGTATGAAAAGCATAAAAGTAGCATGATACCATCAAAAAATATAGATATGTTTTGGACGTATCAGCTGCCCACCGACATTGCCCTATCGCCTTTTTATACCTCTAGGAGGGTTAACCCTAAGGATACGAGCCTTTTCCATCAAAAACTTCCGCAGCCGCCGTCATCATCAACCCTAGTTCGGGAGGGTTCTGAAGCTCTCTCCGGCACCGTGCCGGGAGGGGGAATCATCACCGAAGGGCTCTTCATCACCATACCTGCCTCCGGAGTGATGCGTGAGTAGTTCATCCCTGTATTACGGGTCCATAGCAGTAGCGAGATGGTTGTTCTTTACTCTTTATGCCTCATGTTTAGATCTTGTGAGTTGCCTAACATGATCAAGATCATCTTATTGTAATGCTACATGTTGTGTTTGCTAGGATGTGATGAATATTGAACGCTATGTCCAATGATTATCAATATATCGTGTTCTTTTCATGTGTATGTTATTTATGATCTTGCATGCTCTCCGTTAGTAGTAGATGTTCTGGCCAAGTTGATGCTTGTAACACCAAGAGGGAGTACTTATGCTCGATAATGGGTTCATGCCTCCGTTTCACTCACGCTCGAGTGACAGAAACGTAACGGGTGGGGGATGTGCTCTTGCCATTAGGGAGAAAACAACAATGTTTTGTCTAAAGATGATTTGATTGTTTACATTACACAGTTTGCTTAATGCAATTATCTCTAGCTTGCAACTTAATACCCAAAGTTTGCTCGGATGACACTCTGAGGGTGGATTATTAGTCATAGATGCAGTTCGATAACGGTCTATGTATTTTTTTTGTAATGCTCGCATGAATCACATAGTAATCATGATGTCATGCATATGCACTATGGTGCAGCCTTTATATCTTTCAATTGCCTAGCTGTAATTTTTTTACCCAGCATGTTATCTATCTGTTTGGCAGCGACATCTCTAGTCAATTGTGGACCCCAGTCCATTTCTTCACACTGATATACAACCACTGCAACCGATGTTTTCCTACTGTAATCATTTTTCTCTTTTCATTACTGCAAAAAAATACTATTTTCCACACTATACGTCTAATCATTTGTTTCAACAAACCGGTGAGATTGACAACATCACTTCTTCGGTGGGGCAAAGTAATTTGATTGTGTTGTGTAGATTCCACGTTGCTGCTGAACGGTAGTGCGCCTTGACAACATCGGCTGCATCAACCTTCCGAAGTGATTTCTTTCTCCTACTGGTCGATTCAATCTTGGTTTCTTTCTGAGGAAAAACTTCCCCCTGCACTCTTCATACCCTACACTTGGGGTCTCGCAACGAACGAGCATCAACCTGCATCAATAGTTCTTCCGCTTTCGGTGAGTCATGGTACTAGACCATTTCATGTATGGGCATATTTGTTATCTCCATAGTGATATTAGCAGTTGCGTAGGGCAAAAAATTTAAATTCTCCAACCTACACAAGTAAAACGTTCTTGTTCAACACGTCCAGGAGACCGGCTCAAGTACAAAGGCTTGCTCGGCCTACTTAGGAGTGGACATGGCATGGAAACTGATATATGTAAAACTTATTTATAATTTTCAGTGTTCCATGATACTTCTCTACCATTCCGAAATGATTATTACTTTAGTTATATATATATATAATTTTTAAGCATTTTCCTAGATTAACCTATTGATAAGATGCCAAGTGCCAGTTTTTTTTGTTGTTTTTTAGTTTCATAAAAGTTGTGCATGACAAGTCCCCAAAAAAATGAACAAAAAATCACATAGTTCTAATCATCCATGGTTCTCCAAAAATCACCAGGAGGAGATCCACCAAGCCCACACACAGGCCCACCCTAACCTGTGGTTGGAGAATATGTGAGCTCCCCTCTTGTCCTCATGTCGCCCTTTGCCTACAAATACCTCTTGGCCTAAAAACATCACATGTGGAGAAATTTTCCATGAAAGAGAACATATCCACCACCATCATGAAACCATAATTCAAGGGATCTCGAGCCCTATTCCGGCACCATGACGGAGGGGAAAATCATTGCCGGAGGAATCTACACCATCGTAATTGCCACCATGATGATGTGTGAGTAGTTCATCATTGGACTACGGGTCCATCGCCGTAGCTAGATGGTGATCTATCCTCCATGTTCTTGCATACAGAGGTCTTGTGAGCTGCCTAACATTGATCCATAGGATGTAATTGTTATCTATTGTGTTTGTTGTGATATGATGAATTGTGATGTTATGATCAGATTATGCATGTTTAATATATTATGCTATTTGTTACCATGTCTATGCTTTTATTACGTTCTTCCATGCTATACAATTTGTATGCTTACTCTAACCAAGTTTATGTATGAATCTCCAAAACGGTATATATGGTTGATAATGGGTTCATGCCTTCTCCGTTCCTAGGCATGAATGATAGCCACGTCTAAGAGAGAGGATGTGTTGTTGCCACAAAACATTGTTGTTTATATATCCTTATTGATTATAAATGTTGCTTTAATTATGTCATGTTGTTAATGCAATACTTTGGTGTTTACAACTTAATACCTATAAAGGAACTGCTGCTAATCGGTATCAAAGTTGAATTTTAGTTATAGATGCAACTGGATAGCAGTCTATATGTCTAACGTAATTACTACATGAATATAACGATGAACATTATTGCTGTCATAGCATGTTGTTTCCAATTCGGTCAATTTCACAGTTGTAATTTGTTTACCCAACATAGTTGATTTATTATTATTGGAGAGTCACCACTAGTGAAACTATGGACCATGGTCCATTATTTTAGATTGATTACTATCTCGTTTACTTCATTTTTTTACTATTGCTATCTTGTTAGTCCGTTTTAGTTTTATTGTTTACAACCATATCTTCCACACTATACGTTTAATACATCGTATTCAGCATGATAGGAAGACTGGAAACTTTTCTAGATTCTTGGGGAAAACGAGTATTGTGTGTTTTTTGTAGGTCTTGTTCAAACCTCGCTGAAGCATTATACTCCTACCGGTTCAATAAACCTCGCTATGCTACATCACACCTTTTTCTTCGGGTTCCCAACGGTTGTTCAACATCACAAGCTAAGACGAGGCAATGACGACATGTTGGTCCTGGGCCATCACGATTAAGGAAAACTGCTAGTTTAGAATAGGAGATGTATCTGATTTTAATGCATAATAAGCACACAAATAAATCAATCATACCTTTACTATATCCGACATATTTCAATCTATCACCCTACTCGCCTAGGAGGGACCCTGTCAACACTCGCATTAAGGATGTACTGAGCTAGGTTGTGGGACTATCTTGCATAGTGCGCTCCCAGTCGGCCTTGCTCAAACGCTTGGAATGCATCACCCCTACTCCTTAGAGTACACAAGGACATGTGTGTTCGGTGTAGACGTGAACAATTGATAATTATCATGAGTCCACCCACAATTTGGAGATTTCGTTTGGCGATGTTATTGATGCATCCTTTTATATACTGGTTTCCTATAAAAAGTAGTAACTTTTTGCCCACGAACGTACTACTATTTTAAGGACTAAACCATAAAGCTTATCATATAACATTTTTCCTGATGACTACTAAGTGTTCCAATGTCATTTGTGGCATTAAATTGTCAGTAATAGGAAATATGTCCTTTATTAACAAAAAAATAGCTATCATATGTTTCATGTTCCGTCTAAACTACCAAGAAAGGAGAACCATCCATTGAGATTGAAAAGTGCCAAATGTTTTTAATAGGTGCCAGTTGGTAGGTTGCACCTACCGCAGACACTCATAAAAGTACAAACAATATGTGGGTCCACCTTTCTGGCCCGATTGTCCGGTTTTAGGCCCACAATTTGAGCAACAAACCATGTGCGCCAATGGTTTTAAAAAATAAATACTTGTATTTCCTAGATCTCACTATAAATATACCACATACCATACCTTACTCCGCACAATACATTGTAGTCGAATCATTTGTGCCATGAAAGGGGAGCCCGTTCCTTTTTGGCTAGAGCTATTGCTCACAACACAGTTCTTTACAATATGCATGAACCATCGTTCCTCTACCCGAAATGAGTGTAACCTTTTTTGCATAGAGTGCCAAACACCACAGGCTGCCTTCTGCTACTACTGTCGTTCGTGCCATCATTCCACCCATCGTGTCATCCAGGTAAAATGTAAACATTGTGATCTGGTAATAGGGAGGTATGCAATAGTATTTTCCATCATTTTATACTATATATAACTTGGGACTATCCATAAATTATTCTTACCTCATTCTTCTTTAAATAAGTTAATACCAGAATCAGCTAAAATATTGAAAATAGTATTGTTCATTATAGGTGGAACTAACCCACATATATGTATTTTTTATCGAGCACCTCTATATACGTAATTATGTCCATATAATTGATCTTTTATGGAATTTCTCAGATAAGACGGTCATCATACCACGACGTGGTCAGGGTTGCTGAGTTACATGACATCCTTGATATAAGCGATGTACAAACTTATGTGATCAATAGTGCAACAGTTGTATTTCTTAATGAACGCCCACAACAACGTGGTTGTGGTGTTTCTGCGGTCAAGGCATCATCTTCGTCATATAGCTGTGAGAGTTGTAATCGTGCTCTTCTTGATGCATTTCGCTTCTGCTCTCTAGGTTGCCGTGTAAGTTACTAAATTATTGACATATTGGCACCCCACTAGTATAGTTTTCACGTTTTGACCTAACAACTTGTTTTCAGGTTAAAGGAATTAAGGAGGATATTGATACAACTGTTGCGATGGACAACATAGCTGACTATACCAGGAATGATGATGAGAATGCCTGCAGTACTGGAAGTGCAAACACCGAAAACAGCAAAGAGAGTTGTAGCGATGCTGACTATTGCAAGGAAAAACAACCATCAACAAGGGTTATTCGTCGTCACAGGCGGAAGGGGATTCCGCAGCGTGCACCATTTTATTGAGAAAATCTTATGTGAAAGATTTACATGCACCAAAGATTTACACCGAATAATCATTTTGATTGTACATCCTATATATGGTGCCAATAAATTAATAAATACACCCCATTATCTGCTGGAGTGCTTGATTTATATGGTCAAAGAAATATCTATATATTTATTATACTGAATTTATGGTGCGTATCTTTATACCAAAAATATTTTGTAGTATGATTTCGAACTTTTACAATCCTAGAACTCTATTAGTGAAATAATGAAGATTAAACATTACGTATAGCATGGGCGGTGAACAATTTTCAAAGTCATCTTGTACTAAAAAAATATAATGCTAAGCTAGGTTGCAAAACCATATAATACTCCTAAGGTATATAGGGAGGGATTCTATCATAATAACAATAGATAACATGGATGAGAGCTTTCAATTATTTACCCCGGGAAAATATATTAAAATAAGAGTTTGTTAGCCGGTTAACTTTTGCTACATATGGAAATGCCAACACATACTCCATAACATCTCAATAGTGTTCGTGTTTTATGATGGGATTAGCTATGTGCCAATGAAGCGTATGAAAATGGAATCAATATGATTTTGACAGCTTGCACTTAATTAATAAAGAACAATAAGTTTCCATGGCAAAGAAAATATAGGTAACATTGTTCACCTGTATATCTAGGACTCAGTTAGCCAGCTCACTACATGCAAAATTAAATTCACACCATCTGAATAGCTTGTACTGTTTTATAACGAGAGTAGTTATTTGCCAATCAATTACAATAGGACGCGCTAGATAGAGCGTATGGACATGCAATCGAGATGATTTTGACAGCTTGCACATAATTAAGCAAGTGCAATAAATTTCTATGACAAAGAAAATATACGCCGTGTTGTTCGCCTATATCTCCACCTCTACTCATGTGTTCGCTAGCTCATTACATGCAACATTAGATACACGCCATGTCAATAGCTTGTAGTGTTTTATAACTAGTAACTATTTGCCAATGGACCACAATAGGGAGCATATGGAGCGCTAGATGGAGCATATAGAAATGGAGTCCAGATGATACTTACAACTTGCAAATTAAGGAAGTGCAATAAATTTTAATAACAAAGAAAATATATATAGCGTTGTCATCTATATATCTCGTACTCTTTTTTTTTGCATAGTATATATCTAGTACTCCCTCCATTATCTAGTTCACTACATGCGAAATTAGATACACGGCGTCTCAATATCTTGCATTGTTTTCTAAAGAGAGCAAGTAGTTGCCACTCAACCACAATAACATGAGTTAGATGGAGCATATGGAAATGGGGTCGAGTTTATTTTGACAGCTTGCAAATAATTAAGGAAGTGTAATAAATTTCTATGAGAAAGAAAGTATACAAAGTGTTATTCTCATATGTACGCGCGGACACAGTAAGCTGAAGCTGCATGTATTACATAGCTATCATTTTGGTGCTTCTCTGCAGTCAGGTAATCTTGCAAACAGGCCTTCGGCTCCTGGAAGCCATCAAACTTGGGTATCTCGTTGGTTATCTTTAATTTCTTGGGCTTTTTGGCTTCACGGATTTGGCGAGTGAAGCCCGATGCTCCGCCAAAGCTCATCACCTTCCTCAAAGTTGACGGTTCATTCTGCCACGTGTTCGGATCTAGACTTATCCACACACTCCCACATGACGTCGTTTCGCGCCTCCTGTCGCTCAAGCCACCCACGGTTAACCTTTCTCTGTGTGATCTGATCCCTTAATTTTTTAGGCCCAAGATTATGTTTAAGTAGTGAGTCTTGGTGTGGAGTGTGATCGCTCTGTGGGCGCGCTTTTGTCGCCTATCGGCAGTGTGGGAGCAACCACTGTTGGATGTATGTCCAAGAGACAATAAAATTTATCAGTTTCGTGATTAATGTATTATATTTTTATGCTATAACTTCCATGGTCACTAAATATGAGATTCAGAGGAAAACTCATAGGCACGTGTAGAAACATAAACACGATGTTATAACCCTTTGTTATGTATCACAGACAAACTTAGTAATATTAGATGACCAGATTTTCCTGGTCATGGACATCTGTTATGTCAATATTAATGGAAGCACATTGTTGTTTCAACATTGTTACTGGGTAGACCCAAATAGTTGAGATACTACGGGATTATTTTTGCTAAATAGTACAATCACATAATGGCTGTCTTGTTTTCTTCCTTAAACCATGAGAATATTCAATGATGTTTACCGTAAGGATCATTTTGGTATAGTCAAGTATCACACCGTAAACTGGGTGATAAAAAAGGCTAACACTGGATGGTCACTGATGTCTACGCACGCTTCTATTCTTGTAGACAATGTTGGGTCTCCAAGTGCAGAGGTTTGTAGAACAGCAGCAAGTTTCCCTTAAGTGGATCACCCAAGGTTTATCGAACTCAGAGAGGTAGAGGTCAAAGATATCCCTCTCAAGCAACCCTGCAATCAAGATACAAGAAGTCTCTTGTGACTCCAACACACCCAATATACTTGTTAGCTATATAGGTGCACTAGTTTGGTGAAGAGAGAGTAAAATGCAAGTAATATGGATGATAATAAGCGATAATAGCAATCTGAAATAAAAATAGCAGCAAGCAAACATGTAGTAGAACACGCGGAAAACAGTGTTTCAATGCTTGGAAATAAGGACTAGGGATCCTACTATCACTAGAGGACACTCTCAACAATGATCACATAATTGAATGCATAAATATCTTCTCTTCACTATGCTACTCTTAACCACTCCGGTTGGATAACTAACACTAATCATTGCGTAGGGCTACAAAAAAGTATTCCTTAAAGTAAGCATTCCCATGTCTAGTTAACCCCACGCTGTCACTATGAGCGCCCTAGAAGGTACTAGACAAACACCACAATTCATAGAGGAGACACACACGATGTGCACACTGTCACCTTCACACCGCGGGACAAGGTGACTCCAAAGTTCATATTAATAAAACACTTGAGTAGCACAAGATGAAGAGTAACGTCTACTTATTCAACTAGGTTACAAAGCTCACGATCACATATAGATCACACCATGGGAGAGAGAGATGAACCACATAGCTACCGGTAGAGCCCTCAGCCTCGGGGGAGAATCACCCCCTCCTCATCATAGGAAACAACAACGACGATGGAGATGGCAGTGGAGTCGATGGAGATGGTTCCGGGGGCACTTCCCCGTCCCGGTAGGACGCCAGAACAGAGATCTGTCCCCAGAAACTTGTCGGTGGTGGAGGCGGAGCTACAGATGTATTTCGTGGAAAAGGTCGATGTTTTTAGGGTTTTCCCCCGGGGGAGTATAAATAGGCAAAAGGGCGATGTCGGGGGGGGGGGGTGGCCAGGGGGGCCACACCCCTAGGTGGCGCGGCTAGGGGAACCCGCGCCACCCCATGGTGTGGCCACCCTGTGGCCCCCCTCTGGGGCTCTTCGGGACTTATGAAAGCTTCCGGGACTTCTAAGACTTCTGGCTTTTGGATTTTCCAATTCCGAGAATATTTCTAGAACAACTTCTCTGAAACTAAAAACAGCAGAAAACAGGAACTGGCTCTGTGGCATCTCGTCAATAGGTTAGTCCGGGGAAATTGATAAAAATGACATAAAGTGTAAGGAAAATATGTGGGAAAACAATAATAAAACAACATGGAACATAAGAAATTAAGGATATGTTTATGAAGTATCAACATCCCCAAGCTTAGTTCCCACTCGTTCTCGAGTAGGTAAACGATAAAAACACAATAATTTCTAAGGTGACATCCTACTAACATAAACTTGATCATTATAATGTAAAAGCATATTTACGCTGAGATCATAGAACTTCAAACACAAACATGATAAATAGAACTTCAATAATAAAGCATAGCAATCACTATGCATCATGAAGAGTACCTTAAATAAAGGATCATGGATAATAATGCAAATAAAGATAAACATTTGTTTCAAGTATAGAGAAAGCATGGCAAAGTGGTATTTCGCTAGTCCTTAAGAGTGGGACAAAACATAAATGCCAAGACATCTTCAAAGTTTGTGAGGAAGACTAGAGAAAACAATTTAAGAACACATAATATCACATTATGAAGCAATTATTGATGTCTATGGGACAAATGCACATAGACTCAGAATGGCAAAAATGCTCTCTCAACTGTGCATAAAGTTAGAAGATGGAGATTCAACATAAAAGTAAAAGAGAGGCCCTTCGTGGAGGGAAGCAGGGATCACTCATGTGCTAGAGATTTTTATTTTATTAAATAGATGTATTAAAAGTTTGACACTCCTCCCATCCATCTTTCACAAACCATGGCTAACTGAATCCTCGGGTCCCTGCCAACAATCACATACCGTGGAGGAGTGTCTATATATTAGGAGAGGTGTATGTTAATGTCAACGAATGGTAAACAGACAATACAATACGTCACAAGCCAACTGGATTCACAAGAGAGGCTCCCATTGTGAAGGACGCAACTGGTGTAGAAGGTCATCCCTCTTTCTCTTTTGTTTACACAATTATGCTTTAACTGATAAATCAGAGGCAAAAATAGTGAAGAGAATTTGTTTGTATTAATTTGGGGCTGGGCACCCCGCTGCCATCTCTTCTATCATTTGGATAAGCAGATGAAGCCACTAGTCCAGGGTGTGAAATCCAATCAATAGGTGAGATAAAGATTCTTCATTGATGTCCTCATGAGCAAAAACAGGAACACAAAACAGGAGTAATTTTCAAAGTTTGAAAGGTAATACATGAGCAATTTACTTGGAGTGGCGGTGAAATACCACATGTAGGTAGGTATGGTGTACACAATGGGAAAACTTTGGTTTAAGGGAGTTTGGATGCATGAGTAGAATTCCATACTCAGTACAGGTGGAGGCTTAGCAAAAGACTGGGAGCGACAAATCAAGAGAGCATAAGAGCCATAATCATGCATAGCGACATAAGCATCATTAATTAAAGCATAATCGGTATCACAAGTTCAAAAACTAAGTGGTCATGTAGGCTATTCATGACTGGTTCATAGTCATAAACATGGTGTGAGCATGCGCCAAGTCAACCAAATAAAACATTCAAAAGAGAATACCATAAATTGATGCTTTACTATGACAAGAACAACTCATGAATCTTTCAAGGCATATTAAACACTCTCAGATATTTGAGTCTATTCATGCTACTCAATAACCACAAGGCTTTAAAACTAAAATAAGAATTAGCATGCAATGCAAAAGTTCTAGCCACAGTCTATACAAGCTTCTACTTGCACCATTAAAAATTCTAATTCAAGCAGCGGTTTCTTTTCCCAACAAGCACCATACAAAATATGTTTTAACAAAATTCTCTACATGCTACAGAAAGAAAACATAAGAGGACTCACATAACACTACTAAAACTAACAGCTCTAAATAAGAGATGCATGAAAACAAATGCTAAACGCGGTACTAGCAAAAAGTGAACACTCACAGAATAATAAGAATGAGAACTAGAGAATTCTAAACAATGAAAACGGAGTGTGTCTCTCTCCCAAGTATGATAAGATCCAACCATAAACTACAGAAAAGGAAAATAAACAAACTGAAAGCAAAAAAAATAAAGATGCTCCAAGTAAAGCACATAAGATGTGACCGAATAAAAATATAGTTTCACTAGAAGTGACCTCATAATTTGTTGATGAAGAAGGAGATGCCTTGGGAATCCCCAAGCTTAGACGCTTGAGTGTTCTTGGAATTTGCAGGTATGTACCTCCGGGGCATCCCCAAGCTTAGGCTCTTCACTCTTCTTGATCACGTCATATCATCCTCTTCTCTTGACCCTTGAAAACTTCCTTCACACCAAACTTCTCACAATTTTCATTAGCAACGTTAGTGCAATCGAAATAATAAATTCACATGGTTCAGTTTCAACACAATCCTTACACTCATAAACACATTAGCTACTGTCACAACTTACTTGAAAACTCTTTTTCTCAAAAGAACACCAAAAGCAAGAGATTAAGATGCAAATGGAATTATTGGCAGAAATCTGTCAAAACAGAATAGAAGGTAAAGATGATTTATTTCGAAAATCTTCTTTTGCTCAAATAAAAAAGTGGTCAAGTAATAAAAGTTGCGGAATTAGCTGAGGAATAAGCACTAAAAATTTCAGATCATTTTTATCTTCCAGGATTTTATACGATATTTTACGGTGGACAGCAGAAATCTGTTTTCTGCGCAGAAATCCGAAAACCAACTCCGACTTTCATCAGAAAATTTAGTTGCCACTACTAAAACATGAAAATAAAGATATAAAGGAGTTGCTACAGAAGTATACGACCCCTTTACTCAAAGAAAACATAGAAAAACAAGGCAAAAATAAAAACATGGGTTATCTTCCAAGAAGTGCTTTTCTTTAAAGCCTTTTAGCTAGGCATGATAATTTGAGAAGATGCTCACATGAGAAATATGAATTGAAGCAAAAGAGAGCATCAAGAAGAAAATGTAAAAAAAATTAAGTATAACCCAATTCCTATGAAAAATAATCTTGTAGAAAAACAAGTCATGAAAACACAAAGCAACAAGCATAGGAAAACAAAATAAGTGCAACTTCAAAAATTTAAACATAAAGAGGGGAAACTTGATATTGTTAATGCATAAGACAATGTTTCCCTCTCTCATAATAACTTTCAGTAGCATCATGAATGAAATTAACAATATAACTATCATATATAACATTCTTATCATGAGCCACATCCATAAAAGAATTAATACTCTCCACATAAGCATAGTCATTCTTATTAATAGTAGTAGGAGCAAAATAAACAAAATAGCTATTATTATTATTCTCATCACCATGATCATTAAATATAGGAGGCATATTTTAATCATAATTAATATTTTCCTCTTTTGTAGGTGGACTCAAAATATCATATTCATCATTGTAAATAGGTGGAACTAGAATACCACAATCATTATAATCATCATATATTGGAGGAAAAGTATCATCAAAGAAAATTTCCTCCTCAAAACTTGGGGGACTAAAAATATCATATTCATCAAAACTAGCTTCCAGAAGCTTAGACTTTTCCATAGCATCAGAAATAATAGTGTTCAAAGCATTCATACAAATAACATTTCTATTAGCATGCAAATAATGTTCCATAGGTTTTTTAATTTTCTCTTCAAACACTTCATATCCTAACTCAAGATAAATATTATAAAGCTCTCTCATGTTTTTGTTGTTTTCCCTTAAGCCTAACTAGTGAAAATAAAAACAAGAAACAAAACGATATAATTGCAGGATCTAAAGGAAATAACTTCGAGCACTCACACCCGAGGATGTGAGTACCTTTTACCTTACCTCCCCGGCAACGGCGCCAGAAAAGAGCTTGATGTGTGCGCACGCTTCTATTCTTGTAGACAGTGTTGGGCCTCCAACTGCAGAGGTTTGTAGAACAGCAGCAAGTTTCCATTAAGTGGATCACCCAAGGTTTATTGAACTCAATGAGGTAGAGGTCAAAGATATCCCTCTCAAGCAACCCTGCAATCAAGATACAAGAAGTCTCTTGTGTCCCCAACACACCCAATATACTTGTCAGGTATATAGGTGCACTAGTTCGGCAAAAAGAGAGTAAAATGCAAGTAATATGGATGATAATAAGCGATAATAGCAATCTGAAATAAAAATGGCAGCAAGCAAACATGTAGCAGAACAGGCGGAAAATGGTGTTTCAATGCTTGGAAATAAGGCCTAGGGATCCTACTTTCATTACAGGACACTCTCAACAATGATCACATAATTGAATGCATAAATATATTATCTTCACTATGCTACTCTTAACCACTCGGGTTGGATAACGAACATTAATCATTGCATAGGGATGCAAAAGCATTCCTTAAAGTAAGCATTCCCATGTCTAGTTAACCCCACGCTGTCACTATGAGCGCCCTAGAAGGTACTAGACAAACACCACAATTCATAGAGGAGACACACACGATGTGCGCACTGTCACCTTCACACCGCGGGACAAGGTGACTCCAAAGTTCATATTAATAAAACACTTGAGTAGCACAATATGAAGAGTAACATCTACTTATTCAACTAGATTACAAAGCTCACGGTCACATATAGATTACCCCATGGGAGAGAGAGATGAACGACATAGCTACATGTAGATCCCTCACCCTCGGGGGAGAACTACTCCCTCCTCATCATAGGAGACAACAACGGCAATGGACATGGCGGTGGAGTCGATGTAGATGGTTCCAGGGGCACTTCTCCGTCCCGGCAGGCTGCCAGAACAGAGATCTGTCCCCCGAAACTTGTCGGTGGCGGCGGTGGAGCTACGGATGTATTTTGTGGAAAAGGTCAATGTTTTTAGGGTTTTCCCTCGGGGGAGTATAAATAGGCGAAAGGGCGATGCCGGGGGGTGGCCCACACCCCTAGGTGGCGCTGTGAGGGGGACACGCGCCACCCCATTGTGTGGCCACCCTATGGCCACCCTCCGGGGCTTTTCGGGACTTCTAAGACTTCTAGCTTTCGAAATTTCCAATTCCGAGAATATTTCCAGAACAACTTTTGTGAAACTAAAAACGGCAGAAAACAGGAACTGGCTCTGTGGCATCTTGTCAATACGTTAGTCCCGGGAAATCGATAAAAATGACATAAAGTGTAAGGAAAACATGTTGGAAACAATAATAAAACAACATGGAACATCATAAATTAAGGATACGTTTATGACTTATTAGTCACGAAAGTATTCGTTCATCGTGATAGTTCAATATTGGGATCTACTTCTCTAGTTAATAGATAGATACATCGAGGATCCACTCGGTGAAATTGTATCAATAAATAAGTCTGTGCAGACAAGGTCATCACTCTAGTCATGGGGATACTATGTAACGGTAACGAGAAAAAGGAATCATACCAGATATCAGGAATAATTTGATAAGGTGATTAAAGAGTTTAAGAACGGTCTTATCATTTATCTCGCCCCGAGGTATTGATTGGCATCACAAAATAATAGGAACTTAACAACCAATAGGTTAAGCAGTTTTCGTCGTATAACTTGTAGGAATCAATATCGACGTCTGATGAACCACAAGTAGGGGGTGTATCATAGTACTTTCGGTAAATAAGAGTGTCAAACCCAATGAGGAGCATAAGGTGTTGAAAAGAAGGTTAGATAGAGGATTGACTATAAACACTAACAAACAGGTTTTTGGTGGTTTTTGATATAGTAGATAAATAAAGTGCGAGTAAATAAAAGACGGTAAATATAATTGTAGCAAGTGGCCCAATCCTTTTGAGGGCAAAGGACAAGCCGGTTGTTCTACTTATGATTACCATACGTTCTCGTTTCGTACAGTTGATTAATGTTTATTATTTTGATAGTTGTTTTGTGGGTGCACCTATGCTAATGCACCACCCAAGTAGGACTAATACATACTTGTGATTAAACGCCTTCCAAGCATTTGCACCTACAAGAAAGTAATTAAGATAAATCTAACCACAACCTTAAACTCTGGGATCCTACACTCCCCCGTGCATCGGTTTCCTAACGGGGGTTTAGGTTTCTATCACTCCGGCAACCCCACAATTAGTAGACAAATACACAATGCATCCTCCTAGGCCCATAAAGGTGAAGTGTCATGTAGTCAAAGTTCACATGACACAACTAGAAGAATAACACCACAACTTAAATATCAAACCACTAGATATTACTTCAACATAATTCCACTACTAACATCTTTACTTCTCCCATGTCCTCAAGAACTAAACGAAATACTCACAAGACATCGTATGGATCATAATCAGAGGTTATATAATGATGAATAACAATCTGGTCATAAAGTGCAAACACCGATAAATCTCACAAGCATCAACTACTAACAAGTAATCCATGCCGGGAGAGAGATCTAGTGAAGAATAACGATATAGAACCCTAATCGTTACAGCGAGATGGAGATGGATGGTGAGGGTGATGGTGCTAGTGATGATGATGATGATGATTACTATCTTGATGATGCCCGGAGCGATGATAGTGATGATGGAGATGATTCCCCCTCTTCGGGGAGGAATTTCCTCGACGGATTTCTCCCTGCCGGAGGGCTTTTGTCTCTCTGTCATTTTCCGCCCCGAGGAGGCAGAGGAATATTTTCTCGATGGTTCTCTCAGTATTAGGGTTCCCTCGGGGTCAAGTACTCAAAAGGAGGCGGCCAGAGGTGGGCCAGGGTAGCCACACCACACCCCGGCGCGGCCAAGGGGGGCGCCCCCTAGTGGTGTGGGCCCCTGGTGACACCCCCCCCCCCCCCCCCCGGGTCTCCTCATGGTTGTCTCCCTCTTTTGGACTTCTAAGACTTCTCCGATGCCCCTTTCTTCTTCTGATCTTCTGAAATAGGGTATCTTTATTATGCTTTTTCCATCAGATTTCTGGTCCCCGTGTTTATTCTCCAATAATTATTTAACATGCAAAATAAGATGAAATAACATAAGTAATGCATCATAATATGAAATATATCGATGAATGAAAGAAAATTACAATATAAAATAGTGATGCAAAATGGATGTATCAACTCCCCCAAGCTTAGACCTCGCTTGTCCCCAAGCGAAACTGAACTCAGTTAACATGACCATAGGTTTATGGAGTGAGGTGTCGATAAATAAAATACGGACAAGAAGCATCACATCTATCAATACATAGGTCATTCTAGAAAACAAATTCCTCTCATATAATTAAACTTTAAACAAGTAGAGGGAATCATAATAAAGGTGCAAAAAGGAAATCATAATTGGTGAAGGAAAATTTTGATCTAGGTCAGAGAAAAATTAACATATTGTACTTATCTTTCGATCAGAGTCTTTATATTAGAGCTTATATTGCAGAGTTTATCATGATCAATCATAACAGTCTCTTTGCAGTCATTGATAACTTTCAAAGTGGTATTCATTCATATAAAAACATTTGTACTAAACAGGGAAGGATAAAGGACATGATTGAGTAAATCAACATATAGATGGATGGATCACAACAAATCAAATTCTTGCTTTAGACAGAAAGGAGTAGGTTTACTGACTCAACATAAAAGTAAAATATAGGCCCTTTGCAAAGGGAAACATGGATTAACTCATGTGCTAGAGATTTTCATTTGATAAAGAGAGGTATCAAAAACAATTTTGAGAGTGGTGTATGCTTATGTCAATGAATGGAAAACAGAAAATACAGTACGTCACAAGCCAACTAGATTTCACAAGAGCGGCTCCCATTGAAGGACGCAACTGGTATAGAAGGTCATCCCTCTTTCTCTTTTTTTTACGAAATTATGCTTTGGCTGATAATCAGGGGAAAAAATAGTGAAGAGAATTTGTAGTAATTAAGTTTGGGGTTGGGCACCCTGCTGCCAGCTCTTCTATCATTTGGATAAGCGGATGAAGCCACTAGTTCAGGTGTGTAAAGTCCAATCAAAAGTTCAGATAAAGATTCTCTATTTGCATCCTCATGAGCTAAAACAGGGGCACAAAACATGTGTAATTTTTAAGGTTTAAAGGTAGCACACAAGCAATTTACTTGGAGTGGCGGTTAAATACCACATATAGGTAGGTATGGTGGACAAAAATGCCATGGTTTTGGGGCTCAAGGTTTGGATGCATGAGAAGCATTCCCTCTCAGTACATGTTTTTGGCTATCAAGGTGATACGTCCATTTTGCATCAATATTTGATATCATAATTTTCAGTTATTCATCGATATATTTCATGTTATGATGCATCTCTTATGTTATTTCATCTTACTTTGCATGTTTTATAATTTTTGGAGAATAAACACCAGGACCAGAAATCTGATGGAAAAAACATCGTCGAGATACCATATTTCAGAAGATCAGAAGAAGAAGGGAGACATCCGGGGGTCCTAAAAGTCTAGAGGAAGAACAGAACCAGAAGGGGATCCAGAGGGGGGCCACCAGGGGCCCACACCTAGGGCTGGCGCGCCCTCCCCGCTGGCCGCGCCACCTAGGGGTGTGGCCACCCTGGCCCACCTCTAGGGGTCATCTTTGGCGTGCTTGACCCCCATGGAACCCTAAGTATCATTCTATCCCCAAAGAATTATTCTTCCGCTGCCTCGGGGGGGGGGGGAACACCCGAGAGAGAAAAGCTCTCTGGCAGGGAGAAATCTGTCGGGAAAATTCCTCTCCGAAGAGGGGAAATAACCGCCATCGTACCGTCATCACTCCGGGCATCATCAAGATCGTCATCATCATAATCATCACCACCAGCACCATCACCCTCATCATCCACCTTCATCCCGCTGTAACAATTAGGGGCCTCTATCGTTGTTTTTCATTAGATCTCTCTCCCGGTGTGGATTACTTGTTAGTAGTTGATGCTTGTGAGATTTATTGGTGTTTACACTTTATGACCAGATTGTTATCATCCATTATATCACCTCTGATCATGATCCATATGATGTGTTGTGAGTAGTTCGTGTTGTTCTTGAGGACATGGGAGAAGTCAAGTTTTTAGTAGTGAAGTAATGTTGAATAATAATTAATGTTTGATATTTAAGTTGTGGTGTTATTCTCCTAGTGGTTTCATGTGAACGTCGACTACATGCTACTTCACCATTTATGGGACTAGGGGAATGCATTGTGTATTTGGCTACAAATTGTGGGGTTGCCGGAGTGACAGAAACCTAAACCCCCGTTAGGAAACCATTACACGAGGCAGCGTAGGATCCCGGAGTTTAAAGCTGCGGTTAGATTTATTTCTTAATTACTTTCTTGTAGTTTCGGATGCTTGAAAGGGGTATAATCACAAGTATGTATTATTCTTGGATGGGATGGCACATTAGCATAGATTCACCCACACAACACTTATCAAAACACCAAAATTATTCAGCTGCATGGAACAAAAGCACTTGACAGAAACCTCCCGTGTGTCCTCGAGAACGTTTGTTAATCATAAGTAAACTCACCGGCTTGTCCTTTGATGAAGAAAGGATTGGGCCACTTGCTGCAATTATTATTACTGCATTTTATTTACTCGCACTTTATTTATCTGCAATATCAAAAACCCCTACAAAACTATTTTCAAGTATTTACAGTTATTCCTTCATCGAGACTGCTTGTCAACACCTTCTGCTCCTCGTTGGGTTTGACACTCTTATTTATCAAAAGTACTACGATACACCCCCTATACTTGTGGGTCATCAAGACTATTTTCTGGCGCCGTTGCGGGGGAGTGAAGCGCTATTGGGAAGTGGAATTGATAAAGGAAGCTTCTGCTGTAAGTGCTATTTTTATTACTGTTTACTGCTTTATTACGCTATGTTTGGAACTCCTATTGAGTCCTTATTTGCGGACACTGCTGCCACTTCTACGGTAGTAAGTGACCCACCGACTGATGATTTGGATCCTTATAAAATACCTATAAAGATTGTTAAACATGTTATGGATAATTGCTACTCGGGTGATGGAAATGTCCATTCTGGTGATCATTTGCTCTTTTTACATGAATTATGAAAGTTGTTCAAGTGTGCAGGTATTACGATGAGCCAAGTGAAGAGGAAATTAGTCTCTGTATCATTGACAAGCCGAGCCTTTGAATGGTTCAAACTGCTGAAAAATAGCCAGACTATTGAATGGGAGGAAATTGTACCTCTCTTTTATTCTAAATTCTATCCTCCAAGTGAAATTCATAGAGATCGGAATTATATATATAATTTTTTGCCTCGTGACAGAGAGAGTATTGCCCAAGCATGGGGGAGATTGAAGTTACTAATGCTCAAATGCCCCATTCATGAGCTTCCCAGTAATATTGTTATTAATAATTTCTATGCAAGGCTTCCTCTTCATGATAAGGATTTATTGGATGATTCTTGTTCTAGATCATTTACACGTATGAAGGATGAATCTAAAAGGGATCTTCTTGACCGTATTCAAGAAAACACTGAAGCATGGAAGAATGATAAAGGTAGAAAGCCAGGTATAATTACGACTATGAATGCATTAAACCTTTATGTCATCTGAGGATTTTCATAATGTTAGTGTTATTTGTGGTCTTGATTCTCAAGTTGCTGCAAACTTATATAAGGCTTTTTCTTCTTACATTGATATTCCTAAAAAGGAATGGGATAAGTACCATGAACCTTATAAAGATACTATTAATTGTGCACCTGCTAGAGATATAGAGGTTCATATTGTTGATTCTATTGTGCCTAAACCTTATATTGAGAAAACGCCTTTCCCTGCTAAGGTAAAAGAACACTCTATATTAGCTAGTGTGATCAATAAAATTGCAAAGAAACTTGTAGAACCTGAGGAACAAATAACTGTAGAACCTACAGTAGCTATAGTAAAGGACCTTGTTTCTGAAAATGTAGAAGAGGGACAAATTATATTTTGTGAAGATGCTTCTAATATTGTCTCTCATCCTAGTAAATCTAGGAAACCTAGTGTTCATGTGCTATCTGTTAGGATAGGTGATCATTTCTATTATGGTTTATGTGATATTGGTGCTAGTTCTAGTGCTATTACTTATGAGCTTTATAAAGAATACATGCATGAAATTGGTTCTTGTGAACTTGAAGACATTGATGTGATCATTCAACTTGCTAATAGGGAAACTATTTCTCCAATTGCTATTGTTAGAGATTTGGAGGTCTTATGTTGTAAAACTAAATATCCTACTGATTTTATAGTACTAGGCATTTCTGCTAGTGATACTTGTCCTATCATATTTGGTAGACCTTTCTTAAATACTTGTGGTGCTGTTATAGATTGTAAAAAGGAGAAAATCCTTACAAAGTTTGATGGAGAATCTTATGAATTTAATTTCTCCAAATTTGCTGAAGCACCCTATGAAGCTGAATTACCTAATGAAAATTATAGAGTTGAACAGTTGGCTGCTATTGCTCTTGCTCCTAACAATCCTTTGCAGGAATACATGGAAGACCACAAAAGTGATGTCTTTATGGAAGAAAGGAATGAAATTGATGAGATTTTCCTACATCAGCCAGCAACGCTGAAACATAATTTACCTGTGGAAGACTTGGGTACAACATTACCACCCAAGGAAGATCCTGTTTTTGATTTAAAGCCTTTGCCTGATAATTTTAAATATGCTCATATTGATGATAAGAAATTATATCTTATTATTATTAGCTCTCAACTTTCTGATAAAGAAGAGGAGAGATTATTGGGGATATTGAACAAACATAGAGGTGCTATTGGTTATACTCTTGATGATCTGAAGGGGATTTCTCTTGCTAATGTCACCATGCTATTAATATTGAACTCATGCAAAGCCAGTTGTTGAACATCAACACCGTTTAAATCCTAAAATGAAGGATGTGATAAGAAATGAGGTATTGAAACTCCTTGATGCTGGCATTATTTATCCTATTGCTGATAGTAGATGGGTTAGTTCTGTGCATTGTGTCCCTAAGAAAGGAGGGATGACTGTTGTCCCTAATGAAAATAATGAACTCATTCCTCAAAGAGTAGTAGTTGGTTATAGGATGTGCATTGATTTTAGGAAGGTTAACAAAGTCACTAAGAAAGATCATTATCCTTTACCTTTTATTGATCAAATGTTAGAAAGGTTGTCTAAGAAAACTCGTTTATGCCTTCTTGATGGTTATTCTGAGTTTTCTCAAATTGTTGTTAAAAATCTTGATCAAGAGAAAACAACCTTCACTTGTCCTTGTGGAACCTATGCTTATAGATGTATGCCTTTTGGTTTATGTAATGCTCCTGCTACTTTTCAAAGATTCATGTCTTCTATCTTTCATGGTTTTTGTGAAGGAATTGTGGAAGTTTTCATGGTTGATTTCTCCGTCTATGAACTTCTTTTGATAATTGTTTGCAGAATATTGATAAAGTTTTGCAGAGATGTGAAGAGACTAATCTTTTTCTTATCTGGAAGAAATTCCATTTTATGGTAATGAAGGAATTGTTCTTGGACATAAAATATCTGAAAGAGGCATTCAAGTTGATAGAGCTAAAGTTGAAGCTATTGAGAAAATGCCCTGTCCCAGGGATGTCAAAGGTAATCGTAGTATTCTTGGTCATGTTGGTTTCTATAGAATGTTTATTAAAGATTTCTCTAAAATATCAAAGCCTCTTACTAATCTTATTCAAAAGGATGTACCTTTTGTTTTTGATGAAGATTGTAGAGAAGCTTTTGAAATTTTTAAAGAAGGCTTTAATATATGCTCCTATTGTTCAACCACCTGGTTGGAATTTACCATTTGAAATTATGTGTGATGCTAGTGATTATGTTGTAGGTGTTGTTCTTGGACAGCGGATAGATAAGAAGTTGAATGTTATTCATTATGCTAGTAAAACTCTTGATGCTGCTCAAAATAATTATGCTACCACTGAAAAAGAATTCAAGCAGTAGTTTTTGCTTGTGATAAATTTAGGCAGTATATTGTTGATTCTATAGTTACTATTCATACTGATCATGCTGCTATTAAGTACCTAATGGAAAATAAATATGCTAAGCCTAGGCTTATTAGCATTGGCGAATTTACCATACCTCCACCCAGGGCACGTGCCCAGGCTCTGTTCTGCCGCATGGCTGATCGCCGGTGAGTCTGTGTGGCGGCCACACTCGCTGGAACTGCCAGAATCGTGACCAACTATGGAAAAGACGAATTCTTCTCGTAAGATGGGCCATCATGGCAATACTCTTGGTCCGAACTGGTTATCCTATTTTGGTGGGCCTTATTAGCATACTGTAGGCCCATTAGCTAGCTAGTTGGCCGAATACGAGTTCCATCGATTTATTTGATCGCCGTTCGGCTGTTTGACCCCAATACAAGAAGCGCACCAGTTTAGTGGTTGTTGAACAGACTACATCTACTTTGTACATCTATCACCTACGGTCTATGAAAGATTACATTCTACTCCGCTCCAATCCTAAATAAGTGACGCAAAAATGAGCTACGTCCATATAAACTTGTACGAAGATTGCGACACTTAAATGGGATCAAAGGGAGTATTAACATTAGTTTAGTAGTGGTTGAATGGCTAGTAATTTTGAGATTTGGTTCTTTTGTAGGCTAAAAAAAAATTCTTCTTGTGTGCCCCGGCTTCGACCAAGCGCTAGCTTCGCCACTGCTTATTAGATGGGTGCTTCTTTTACAAGAATTTTATTTACATAGTGGATAGGAAGGGTGCTAAAATCATGTTGCGGATAGTTTGTCTAGATTAGAAACTATCCCTTATGACCCTCTTCATGTTAATGATAGTTTTCATAATGAACATTTAGCTGCAATAAAGGTGAGCTCTCAAGAGAGTCCATGGTATGCTGATTATGCTAACTTTATTGTTTCGAAGTATTTGCATCCTACCTTTACAGCTCAGCAAAGAAGAAAATTCTTCTATGATTTGAGGCATTATTTTTGGGATGACCCACACTTATATAAAGAAGGTGTTGATGGTATTATACGAAGATGTGTTCCTGAAAATGAACAACGAGAGATATTGAGAAAATGCCATAGTAGTGCTTATGGAGGACATCACGCTGGAGATAGAACCGCACATAAGGTTCTACAATCAGGTTTTTACTGGCCTACTCTCTTTAAAGATGCTAGAAAATTTATTTTATCTTATGATCAATGTCAAAGGGTTGGAAATATTTCTAGACGCAATGAAATGCCTATGAATCATTCTCTTGTTATTGAACCGTTTGATTGTTGGGGTTTTGGCTTTATGGGTCCTTTCCCTCCTTCACAAGGCTATAATCATATTCTTATTGTTGTTGATTATGTTACTAAATGAGTATAAGCTATACCTACTAAAAGTATTGATGGTAAAACCTCATTAAAAATGCTTAAAGACATTATTTTCCCTAGGTTTGGTGTACCTAGATATCTTATGACTGATGGGGGTTCTCATTTTATTCATGGTGGTTTTATAAAAACCCTTGCTAAATATGATGTTAATCATAGAATTTCCACACCCTATCATCCTCAAACTAGTGGGAAAGTAGAATTATCAAATAGAGAAATCAAATCCATCTTGCAAAAGATTGTTAACAAATCTAGAAAAAAATTGGGCTAAGAAATTAAATGATTCTCTGTGGGCTTATAGAACAGCTTACAAAAATCACATGGGCATGTCTCCTTATAAATGGTTTATGGAAAAGCTTGTCACTTTCCTTTAGGATTAGAACACAAAGCTTACTGGGCAGTGAAAGACCTAAATAGAGATTTTAAACTTGCTGGTGAGAAAAGGCTGCTTGATTTAAGTTCTTTAGATGAATGGATGAGTGAAGCATATTAAAATGCTAAGCTCTTTAAAGATAAAGTTAAAATATGTCATGATAAGAGAATTATTAAAAGAGAATTTCATGTTGGTGAAAAAGTGTTATTGTATAGGTATCGTCTCAGATTTTTTGCAGGAAAATTACTCTCGAGATGGGAAGGACCTTTTGTTATTTAAGAGGTATATCGTTTGGGGGTAATTAAAATTGTTTCCCTTGAATACAATTCTTCACAAGTGGTGAATGGCCAAATACTCAAGCATTATATCTCCGAAGATCCTTATAATGAAAATGTTGATTCTATTTAAGCCATGATCCCGGAGGAGTTCATTAAGAAGCATATTTCAGAAACTGCAGAGTCAGTTTTCGAATATGTAACAGTTTTGGTAAGAAAATGTTCGTGAAACATCTTTCAATTTATATTTTTACTGTTTTTGGGAAATATGAAAAAATATGAGCCGGAAACGAGAGGGAGACGGCGCCCGGAGGCTCCACACCATAGGATGGCGCGGGCCCACCCCTGGCCGCGCCAGCCCATGGTGTGGGCACCCCAGAGCCCCTCTCCGACTCGTTTTCAACCTGGACTTTCCTTTCGTTATAAAACTTTTTACTATATAAACCCCCGGATCACTCGAGGTTCGTATATCATTTTCTCGTCGTGTTTTTGTTTCAAGCTGTTTCTGCCAGGTTACATATTCAGATCTAGGGCCACAATGTCCTCTCCTGGATCTCCCAAGGACAGTTTCTTTGAGAACGTCGTCAGACTGTATATGAACGAGTTGAAGATGCATCCCAAGGAATTGTTGCTTAAGGACGGGAAAATGCAGATTGAAGATGTTCGGGGCCCTCAGGGAGAAGGCAGTCTGGAGGCCAGGATGAAGGAGCTAGAGCAAGAAGTGTTTAGGTACAAGAAGATGGGGGATCATGAAGTCGAGACCATTCACAAGATAAATACAGAGCAGATCGTTGAATACGAGAGGGAAATTTGTGGGAGGAGATCTTCTCACTCACCAAGACCACCAATGATCTGCAAGCACAACACTATGATGTGCATAACCAGAACTGTGAGTATGAGCGCAGGTTTAAACGTATAAGCTCCGCTGTTAGTTTCAGGATGATGGAGACCAAGACATCATTTGTGGATGGAGAACCTTTACCTTGGAAGGCCGAGGATGAGATGTATTCACCACCACCACCAAAGAATTGATTCGTCATTGGGTTTGGCATCCCATCGGCTTGTTCCAAGCTTGGGGGGAGTGCCGCGGTATCACATCTGTGACGCCCCGGGATCGGGCACTATGCAGATTTCAGCATTCCCGCCAAAATCCACATAATAACCGATTCCAGGTTGCCACTTGTGATAACATTACAATAGTTCACGAATAATCCACAACAACAACAGCAAAGATATATACAAGAGGACTCAAACGAGTCAGGGGTTACAACTGATACAATACAAAGATCCAAATAACAGCGGAAGAAACAACATATCGTCCGACTACGGACAAGATACAAATTGGACTAAGAGTCCTGAAGATAACCGAGAGCGTCCAATCCCTGCCCAGGCCAAGCCGGAGGGATTCCCAAGCTAACGTCGTCAGACTTCAAACCTGTTGACTGCAATGTTGAATATGCAGCCACGAAAAAGGATTCGTGGGTCAGTACGGTTAGGTACTGGCAAGTGGATAAACCATACTCACAAGATACCGGCGTAGCCAGTCATCACAAGATACAAATACTTTGGGTTCAACGGAAAGGAAGGGATTATTGCAAATAAGCGGCAGCGGGCTGCACTAACCAACTACAGAAACACGCTACAACTTCCGGCTAACAGAAAGAAGAGAAGATAGCGTATCGGAACCAACTACAACTACTCACCAAACAATACCCATCCAATGTCACCCCCTACTAAGGAAGCAACCCAAGGATAATTCACACTGTTGGATTAATGATGTTCAACTTATTGTGTCAATAAGACTATTACTAGTCAAGTTATTATCATTAGGTGTAAGTTGTCTGAGTACTTGTTAGCCAGTACTTTCACCAAGTAATCCATAACCGCGGAAAACACGGCTTCTCGAGAAGATTTATCCCTGCAGGGTGTGCTCCAGTACCCGTACACACTCAAGCCACCAACTAAAACTCAGGTTGGCTTGACACGACCCAAACCGTCTCTACAACCCATCCTAGGAGCCACGGAGCTATAAGGTCCCAGCCACGCAGCCGAATACTCAGCGCAGGTGTGCAAAACTCCCGCAGGACACGACACCCCGGCACTACAGGCCTCGCCCTATATGCATCATCATCATCATCATAACCATCAGTAACCATGGGTGATCAACCCATTATGCAAAGGAGCAAATGGAACACCCGAACTAAGTGTGGCTCTTCGGACAAGCTGCAGATCAGGTCTAAATCGAGGGGGGTCCCATACTACCACCCGGATGCGGTGAGCACGCTCATCATGGATCAGTAGACAAGACTCTTTTCCTAATTAAATTCGACACTAGCAGGCCTCAAAACCCTAACCCGGGCCTCCTGCCGGTGCCTTAACATCAAATTATTATTACCCAAAACAATAACAAGTTGTTGATTGAATTGAAACCCAACTATCAAACTAGAACAGGTGATACGAAAGGAACAACACGACTTGAGCGCAAACAACACTAAGCATGCAACTACGACACGAGGGCCAACAAGGTAAACAAACAACAGTTAATAGGAAGTGGAAGGAAGGCTATATCATGGCTGCAAGGTAAACATATAATAGGATCGAGACACAAGCATCGTATCAACAGGCTAGAATAAGAACAACGGAAAGAATCGGTAACAAGTGATGAAAGGCAGCCATTTGGCAGCAAGTGAGTATACTTGCCTGGAATCCAGTAAGTAGAGGTACATCCACAGAACTTGTCGTTGCTCACATCATCTCAACGTCCTATCCGCGAAGAAGCAACGAACCTCGAACAAACACCGGATGCAACAATTACTACTACGGCAAAAGATCCAGCATGATCAAGATATGGATGCATGACAATTTAATGGATGCATAGAAATAAACTAGTGGACATGATAACATAACATAATTAAATGGACCCATATGCAAATTGGATTACATATGGAAAGCCCATGAATTTTGGTTGAAACAATTGTTTTACAGCTAACCAACAGGTGAAAGTGGTTTAGTATGATGCATGAATGAGGAAAACAACAAAATAACAACAATAGAACCAATTGGAAATAAGGTTTACCAAGTTTGGGAAATTATTTATTAAGTTAGGAAATTTGGCTTCTTAAGGGAGTTACACAAGCATTTATTGTTTTCACCAATTTTAATTGTTCAAAACAGATAACAAAATTTATATTTGGGTAGAGCATTTAATTTTAATTGGAAAACATATTTTATCTGTTGAAATTGGGATTAAAATGAATTAGTTATGAATTTGGCAATTTTAAATGCATTAAATAAGAAACAGTTGTTTTCAGCAAGTTAAATTATTCAAAACAGCAAACAAAGATGATATTTGGAAAGTACATGAAAAGTTGATTGGAAAACATATTTAGTTTGTGGAATTTGGAATTTTTATGCTCAAGTTATGAATTTTGCAATTTAAAAGGATTTAATTAAAGCATTGAATTATTGCACCACTTTTAATTAGGAAAAACATTAAACAAATTGCATTGAAAAGATTGAAAACATGTAGCAAATGTTTCACTGAACATTTTGAGCTATTAAACATAATTTTTGGGTTATTAATGAATTTATTATGCCACTTTTCATAATCATTCTTATTCTACCATTTTTAGTAAACAGAGGGAAACATGTTCAAATTTAATTCAATTGTGCCCAAATAAAATACCAATGTGTAGAGTTTGTTAAGACAAATTTTTAGAGTCCAAGTTTGCTTAAATTGGATGAGTAGAACTAAAGTTATGAAATTCCAAAGTTTCCACTTTTTATTGCATTTTCAGTAATTAATTATTTAGGGCAAAAAGTATTACAGAAACATGTTGCAATTTTGTTACTAGTAGAAAGAGCACAAAAATTTGAATCCACAGAAACTTGAATCATTCAATTTTGAGCAAGATTCAATTTTTTATGGATTTTAGAGTTAATGCCTCAGATCTCTGTTTCTGAAATTCGGGCAGAAAGGGAAAAAAAACAGAAATAAAAGGTGGGGTTTGGGGGAATCGAACCCAGGACCTGGGGCTTGCTGGGCGCGCGCAAGGGGTGTTACCAGCTGGGCTACTGATCGGTTGTGGAAGGATACAGAGGCGCGGGGGTTTGAGGTAAGGGGTGCGGGTTTTGACGAAAACTGAATCAAAACTTCAATCGATCGGAACAGAGACGATGGACGGCGACCTGCAGCGAGGAGCCCATGGCGCGGCGCGATGGCCGGCGTTCAGAGCACGAGGGGAGGGGGCCTAGGCCGGGACGGGGTGGCCTCACCTCGGTTCGCTCGACGGAGTCGTTGGAGGGTCGAAGGCGTCGAGGCGATGACGACCTGTCGAGCTCGTGCTCACGGACACCGGAGAAGACGGCCATGGCGGGGACAGCCCGGAGCATCTCCGGCCCCGATTTCCGGCGAGGACGAAGAGGGTCGCACGCCGGTTCCATTCCCGCTGCTAGCATAGCCCGGCGGCGAGCGTGGTGGCGGCGCCAAGGACCCAAAGTGGCGGCCATGGTGGCTCTCCGAAAATTCAGAAACAGGTCAATTTCAGAGAGGAAATTTGGGGAATTGAGGGAGAGGGTGGCGGCGGCTTGAGGAGGAGGAAGGGAGGAATGGCGCTAGGGTTAGGGTTCTCCTTGGGGGTAGATAAGGGAGAGGGTGGAGGGAGCAGGTGAGGGGGAGAGGGGATCAGGAGGCCATGGTCACGTTCTGTACGTGACCTCCCACGTGAGGAAGACGACAAACAGGGGTGGGCTTAGTGGTGGGCTGCAAGGAAGAGAGGGATTGGCCGGTTGGGCTGGGCCTAGCTTCCTCAAAACGTTTTTTTTTGTTTGTTTGATTATTATTTTCAGAAAAGAAAAGAAGGACTTTAAGATATTTGGAAGGCTCAAAACAATTCATAACTTTTGCAATCTTGTGTGGTACACCAATCAAAAGTTTTTGGTGACTTAAAATTTTAGGGTGATGAATGATGATGCGAAATGACATGAGATGCACAAAAGAAAAAAAACAAGCTAATTGGGGAAAACCCCCGATTGTTACAACATCACTATCTTTCATCTTTTACTTTTTTAGTAGAGTCATATAATGAGTAGAGAGGTTATCATATAGGATGGTTTGCATTATGGAAGTGTCTCTCCCTAGTTGGTTATCGTTGTATTCGTTGGTGTGAGTTGCCGGTTTCAAATATTAATGAGAAGTTTCATCATTTACTTTCTGCACACATTATTTTAGTTTTCAATTTCTGTCATATGGTTGAGCTTTTTATTAGTATTTGGTATCACTCTAGAGATCATCA
Source organism: Alopecurus myosuroides (assembly GCA_028641055.1). NCBI lineage: Eukaryota > Viridiplantae > Streptophyta > Magnoliopsida > Poales > Poaceae > Alopecurus > Alopecurus myosuroides. Next base: position 244,306,199 of record CM054060.1, on the reverse strand, counting down.
AGTTAATCTAGTTAGTTTTGGCAAACTTAGCTTGGGCCAGCAAAAATAATAATGTGAGATGCTAGTATAAGAAAAAAAAAAGAATTTTCCTATTAGCTCGTAAACTTAGTATTTACAAGTTAAGATCGTTTGGGCTTTCAATGAAGATTGCATGATTCATTTCATCATATGTATATTTGTTTGTTTTCCTCAGATCTTATGCTTGCTACCCAACCTTTCTAGCCAAAAACCCTGTACTGAGAGGGAATGCTTCTCATGCATCCAAAACCTTGAGCCCCAAAACCTTGCCATTGTGTACACCATACCTACCTACATGTGGTATCTAACTGCCACTTCAAGTAAATTATCTCACTTGTTTATTGGACTTCAAACACCTGGACTAGTGGCTTCATCCACTTATCCGAATGCTAGAAGAGATGGCAGCGGGGTGCCCAGCCCCAAAGCTAATACACAAATTCTCTTCACTATTTTTGCCCCTAATTTATCAATCAAAGTATAATTGTGTAAACAAAAGAGAATGAGGTATGACCTTATACACTAGTTGCGTCCCTCATATGGGAGCCTCTCTTATGAAGTCTAGTTGGCTTGTGACGTACTGTATTTTCTGTTTACCATTCGTTGACATAAGCATACACCTCTCTTTAAAATGTTTTCAATACCTCTATTCAATCAAATAAAAGCTCTAGCACATGAGTGATCCATGCTTCCCTCTGCGAAGGGCCTTTCTTTTACTTTTATTTTGAGTCTGCAGCTTCTAACTTTATGCACAGTTGAGAGATCATAGTTTTCGGTCTGAGTTTAACGTGTGTTTGTCCCAGAAACATCACTAATTGATTCATGATGTGTTATTATTTGTTCTAGTCTTCCTCTTAAATTTTGAACGTGTACATGCATTTATGTGTTGCCCCACTCTTAAGGACAAGCTAAATATCACTTTGCTATGTATTCACTATGCTTCAAACAAACGTATAACTTTGGGGTGCATTATTATTCATGCTCTCCCATTTGTGTTACTTTTCATGATGCAAGGTGATTTCTATGTTTCATTGTTAGAATTATATCTATCGTGCTTGTGTTAAAGTTCTAAGATCTCAGCTATGCTTATGATTTTACAATTTAGATGATCCAGTTTATGTTGGTAGCATATCACCTTAGAAATTATGTGTTTTTATCGTTTACCTACTCGAGGACAAGTAGGAACTAAGCTTGGGGATGTTAATACGCCATAAACTTATCCTTAATTTCTAATGTTTCATGTTGTTTTCATGCCATATGATACATGTCTTCCTTACACTTTGTGTCATTTTAGTCGATTTCCCGCGACTACCCTATTGACAAGATGCCACAAAGCCAGTTCCTGTTTTCTACCGTTTTTAGTTTGAGAAAAGTTGTTCTGGAAATATTCTCAAAATTGGAAAATCCGAAGCCCACAAGTCTTAGAATTCCCTAAGGTTCCACGGAGTCCCGAAAAGGCCCGTAGGGGGGGCCACACCATAGGGTGGCGCGCCCCTGGCCGCACCCCCTGGCCGCGCCCGGGGGTGGTGTGGGCCCCTCGGGCGCCCACCGCCAGCCCCCTTTCACCCATATATTATCCCCGATGCGTTAACCCTAAAAATATACCAATTTTCCGTGAAAACAACCAAGTCCACCGTCATCGTCAACCAAAGATCGGGAGGGTTCTGGAGTTCTCCCTGGCACCCTACCGGGAGGGATAATCATCACCGGAGGGCTCTACACCACCATGCCCGCCTCCGGAGTGATGCGTGGTTAGTTCATCCTTGGACTACGAGTCCATAGTTGTAGATAGGTGGTTGTCCTCTCCTCTTTATGCCTCATGTTTAGATCTCGTGAGTGCCTTACATGATCGATATCATCTTATTGTAATGCTACATGTTGTATTTGCTGGGATCCGATGATTATTGAATACTATGTCTCTTGATTATCAATCTATCATGTTGTCTTCATGTCTATGTTTTTTATGATCTTGCATGCTCTCCGTTGTTAGTAGATCCTCTGGCCAAGTAGATACTAGTGACTCCAAGAGGCAGTATTTATGCTCGATAGTGGGTTCATTCCTCCTTTGCGTATGTGCTCGAGTGACAGAAACGTGACAGATGGAGGATGTATTGTTTCCATTAGGGAGAAAACAATGTTGTTTAGTTTGTTTATATTTTTTACATTAAATAGTTTTCTTATTTCGATTATCTGTTGCTTGCAACTTAATACCCAATGTTTGTTCAAATGATATTCGAAGGGTGGATTATTAGTCATACATGCATTTGGATGACGGTCGATGTATCTTGTTGTAATGCCCGCATGAATCTCATAGTAATCATCATGTCATGCATGTTTTTTTATTTATCAATTGCTTAGTTGTAATTTGTTCACCATGCATGTTAGATATCTTTTATAGAGAGACACCAGTAGTGAACTGTGGACCCCATTCCATTTTCTCATACTGATAATACAAACACTATTTCCACAGTTTTCACACTTCTACTGTTGTTTTCATATTGTTCTCATATTGTTTTCCACACCATACATTTAATCTCTTTGTTATGAGCAAAACCGGTGAGATTGAAAACCTCACTTCTACGTTGGGGCAAAGAGAATTGATTGTTTTGTGTAGGTTCCACGTTGCTGCTGAACCGGTAGTGCGCCCTGCCATCTCAGCTGCATCAACCTTTAGAAGTGCTTCTTCCTCCTATTGGTCAATTCAACCTTGGTTTCTTTTCTGAGGGAAAACTTGCTGCTGCACTGTTCACACCTTGCACTTGGGGTCTCCCAACGAGCGTGTGTCTACACTCCATCAAGTCACTCACTTCCAGTCTCTTTACTTTGTTTTAGTTTTGCTTAGTTTATTTTATTTTGTCTTGTTTGCTTATCTTTATCAAAAACAAAAAAAATAGTTCTTATTCTAGTTTTATCATGTTTTTAATCTTCTTAAAATGAGTAATCCTGAGAACACTAAGTTGTGTGACTTCACTAGCACAAACAACAATGATTTCATTAGCACAACTATTACTGCACCTGCTCCTACTACTGATTTTTATGAGATAAAGCCTGCCCTGTTAAATCTTGTTATGAGAGAGCAATTTTTGGTGTTAGTACTGATGATGTTACTTCCCATCTTAATAATTTTGTTGAACTATGTGAGATGCAAAAATATAAAGAGATTGTTTCCTTTGTCTTTGAGAGGAAGAGCTAAAGACTGGTTGCTATCTTCGCCTAGAAATAGTATTGATTCTTGGACTAAATGTAAAGATGCTCTCATTGGAAAATATTATCCTCTTGCTAAGATTATATTATTAAGAAGTAACATTATTAATTTTGAGCAACTTTATAATTAGCATGTTGCTAAAGCTTGAGAAAGAGTGAAATCTTTAGTAAAGAATTGTCCCACTCATGGACCGACTTGGATGATCATCCAAACCTTTTATGCAGGTCTGAATTTTTGTTCAAGAAACCTCCTAGATTCAGCTGCTGGAGGAACCTTTATGTCCATGACTTTGGGGAAGCAACAAAGCTTCTTGATGATATGATGGTAAATTATTCTGAATGGCACACTGAGAGAGATACAACAGGTAAGAAGGTTAATTCTGTTGAAGAAACCTCTTCCTTGAGTGATATGCTTGATGCTATTATGTCTATGCTTGTGAATGTCCATTCTCCTATTGATCCAAACAATGTTCCTTTATCATCTTTGGTTTCTCAAGAAGAGCATGTTGATGTGAACTTCATTAAATATAATAATTTCAACATCAATGCTTATAGGAATATTTTTTGTAGCAATAATTATAGGACATATCCTCCCAATAATAATAATGGCTATGTCAATTCTTATGGTAATTCCTACAAGAACTATAAAAGTGTACCCTCTGATCTTGAGAACATGCTTAAGAATTTTATTAGTATACAAACTTCTTTTAATAAATCTGTTGAGGAAAAAAGTTTGGAAAAATTGATGTTCTTGCTTCTAAAGTTGATAGCCTTGCTCTTGATGTTGATTTTATGAAACTTAAGGTTTTGCTTCATGATGTTAAAAAAAGCAGAACTTTGAGTGCCATTCAAATTCGAATTTATGACAATATTAGGATATTAGCAGAACTGCATGCTAGATGGGAAAGAGAAGATAAAATAGCTAGAAAGAATAATATAGCTAATGTTTGCACCATTACCACCACTAGTAAAACTGAAGCTTCTCAGGCTAGTATACCTTCTACTATCAATGGTAAAGTAATTGGTGTTGGCAATACTCCCACTTTTGTTGTTAAACGTTCAACACTGCCTAAAACTACTAAAACTGTTCCTGATAAAAGTGCTGAAATTTTTAGAAACACGGGAGACAATGGTCCCATTACCTTTGATAAAAATGATCTTGACTTTTATGATTTCAACATATCTGAAGTAATTAAGTTCCTTCAAAATCTTGTTAGTTTTCCTAATGCTAGTACTATGAATATGGCTTTCACAAAACATATTACAAAACATAAGTTCATAAAAACTAGAGAGGATGAATTAAGATGTGAAGCCTCTATCCCTAGGAAGTTAGACGATGGTTGGGAACCCATCATTAAAATGAAGGTGAATGATTTTATTCTAATTCTTTATGTGATCTTGTGCTAGTATCTCTGTTATGCCTAAGAAACTTTATGATATGCTTGATTTGCCAGCTTTGGAGCACTATTATTTGGATATTCATCTTATTGATAATGTTACAAAGAAACCTTTGGGGAGAGTTGATTATGTTCTTATTGTGGTTAATGATAACCTTGTCCCCTTTGATTTTTTTGTTATGAATATTGAATACCATGCTTCTTGTCCAATTGTTTTGGGAAGACCTTTTCTTAGAACTGTCGGTACTGTTGTCGATATGAAAGAGGGGAATATTAAATATCAATTCCCACTAAAGAAAGGTATGAATCACTTTCCTAGAAAGAGAATTAAGTTTCCTTTTTATTCTATTATCCGAACAAATTACAATTTTGATGCTTCGTCACTTCAAAATAATTAATTTCATTTTTCTCGGCCTAGTTAAAAGGCGTTAAAGAAAATCACTTCTTGGAAGATAACCCATGGTTTTCTTTTTGCTTTGTTTTTTTCTGTTTTGTTTGAGTCAAGGGGTTATATACTTCTGTAGCAACTCCTTTGTATCTTCATTTTCATGTTTTAGTTGTGCCAAGTAAAGTTTCTAGCGAAAGTTGAGTTGGTTTTGGATTTCTGCGCAGGAAACAGATTTCAGCTGTCCACCGTAAAATATCGCATAATTCACAGAAAGTTCCAATTAAACTGAAAATGTTTGTGCTTATTACTCAGCTAACTCCTAAACTTCTTCGTTCTTTACGTTGTTCGATATGAGCAAGTTAAGTGCCCCGATTTTTTTTGTCTTTACAGACTGTTCTGGTTTTGACAGCTGCCTTTTTACTTGCATTCTCTCTTTTACTATGTCGAGTGGATTTCTTTGCTCCATGAAACATCAGTGGCAGTAGATAATGTTTAAAAGTATCAATAATGCTTGTGACCTTGCAGAACATGTGATTTTTTATTTATGCACTAACCCTCTAATCCGAATTACATTGAGTGTGGCGTGAAGGAAGTTTTCAAGGGTCAAGAGAAGAGGGTGATATAATATAACCAAGAAGTGTGCAAGGTCAAAGCTTGGGGATTTCCCCGTGGTTCATCCCATCAAATTTTAAGAAGACTCAAGCGTCTAAGCTTGGGGATGGCCAAGGCATCCCCTTCTCCATCAACAATTTATGAGGTCACTTCTAGTGAAACTATATTTTTATTCGGTCACATCATATGAATTTTACTTAGTGCGTCTGTTTGTTTTTCTTTTGTTTTCTTTTGGGTTGTTTTTTTCCTTGCTGCAATAACATTGTTGGAACCTAGCATTCTTTTTGTGGGAAAGAGACATGCTCCGCTTTTTCATATGAATACTCATTATGCTCGTATTCTTAGTTGTTCTTCTAGTTGCTGTAAAATCCCCTTTTAGCTCTTGTGTTTCATGCGTCTCTTATTCAGAGCTGTTAGTTTTAGTAGAGTTTTGTCAGTACTCTCTTCTTTCATTTCTATATCTCTTGGAGAGTTTTTTTTGTTTAGTATAAAAAATTTGGTGTTGGAAAGCAGTAGTACAATTTTCGTGCTTATAACGGTGCAAATAGAAGTTGTATAGACTGTGGATAGACTTTTTCATGTCATGCTAGATGTTATTTTTATTCTATGATTAGTAGTTTCTATTGTAGCATGACTTGTCCCAAATATCTGAGAGTGCTTAATGTGCCATTGAAAGAATCATGAGTTGTTGTTGTCATATTGAAGCATAAATTTGTGGTGTTCTCCTTTGAATGCTTTATTTGGTTGATTGGCGCATGCTTACACCATGTTTATGACTACAAACCAGACACTTATAGGCTCTATGATCATTTAGTTTTTGAAATTGTAATACCCTTTATGCTTTGATTAATAATGTTTTTGTCGCTATGCATGATTATGGCCATTATTGCTCTCTTGATTTGTCGCTCCTAGTCTTTTGCTAGCCTCCACTTGTACTGAGTATGAGCTCTACTCGTGCATCCAACTCACAAAAACCAAAGTTTGCTAAATGTGTCAACCATAACGTTGGTAAACCCCAAGAGAAAGGTTGTGAAGAGTGCAGCGGCAAGTTTTCCCTTAGAAAAGTGATATGGAGGGTTAACCTCAAGGGTAGCCCGATCTTCACGAATCGACCAAGAGCATGAAGAACGAACGATGAAAACGAGAGGGTAATCGAGGAAAACATGGGCAAACAAAAGGGGAATAACTAGTGGGAACTGAAAGACCCAAATCTCCCATCAACTAAGCCGCAACGGCCGCCTACAGGACGATCGATCTAACCGAACTCACCTTATCTGAAACCGCTTCAACACCATGTGGCCGGTCCACCACGCCAATAGAACCTCAAGGATTAGTTGAGATAGATTGGAGAGTTCCTAAATGATTCCCAAGGCGAAAGGATAGGTAACCTAGTGTAGCCTTGATATGATCCTAGATATAAATCATAGGAGTAGCCTTGATACGGTCCTAGATACAAAGCATAGGAGTAGCCTCACAAGAGGGGTAAGTAGCTAAGCTCACAAGTCTCAATTCATATCTAACCCTAGATCTGAGATGGGGAAGTCTATTTATAGTCTAATACAATGGGGGTAGGTGGGGGAAGGACTAACAAGAGAAAAAGGCCCGAAGTTGGCTCGCATGCCGTGCACGGACGGCGGCTCCGGTGGTTTTATCGGTAGTACCGGTGCACCCAAACATGAGGTACCGGTGGTTTTACCGGTAGTACCAAACCAATCACTTATAGCCTCTATGACTGTCGTGGTGGTGTCACGGCAGATGCCATGGGATGGCTAAAGATGTGGGGACGATGGACGCTGGAGGTGTCCGGGGAGGGATCACGCGACCAGTAGCCGCGTGAGGTAAGATCCACACAACACAAACAACACGATGTACCCAGGTTCAGGGCCCTCGTGAGGAGGTAAAACCCCTACTCCTGCCTTTCCCTATGTATTACGGTGTCTCACCGAGTAGCCACAGTACAAATGGTAACGCTACCGAGTAGCCCCTTGCCCCTCTCCGAGTAGAGCTAGGTCAAGGACTTAGGGTTTCTAGGGTTTCTAGTGAGCCACTATGGGAGCATATGAGCATTCCTCTACCTCTGCCTCGCGCAGGAGGCGGCGGGGCACCTTATATACATGGTGCCCAGCCGGATACGTCCAAATCCTAGACAAGTGTCGACATAGTGTCCACACTGTCCTTTCTCCGAGTACCCGCTGACAGCTTTGGTCGTTGGTCTTGGCTGCTTCTGTAAAGTCGTTGGGCAAAACTAGGGGACAGACTGGTATCACTGTACCTAGTCACAGAGTAGGTCCCCCTTATCCTGCCACCGACTGCTTCCATGCTGTTCCTGTCAGACAGACCGTCCCCACGTGAACAGTAGTTCGAATGCTGCCAAGTACGGACCCAGGATACGCGGGATCCTGTGTCAGAACGGCTCCTTTGACTTCCTGCCCGAGTAGTTTCCCGCCAAAGGTTCCCGCCAATTGTACTCGGGCCAAACCTTCTACTCGACATGGTAGAAACTGATTGATATCTCCTTCTGATCATCTTGAGGTGAGACCGGGTAGCGGTCGACCGGGTAGCGAGTACCCGGTAGTCGGCTACTCGGCCAAACCTCTCTTCTGTAAGCGGCCTTTACCACCTGTCTTTACCCTACTCGGGGGTAACCCCCCGACAGCAGTCCCCGAAGCTGGTTGAGTCTTGCGAACTTGTTCACTAGGCTCTGCCAGCTTAAAACCAGCCTTTGCATCTCAGCCATCGAACCTCAAGATGCCGAGTAGTGCCTCCGAGTAGCTATCCGGAAAGTATCTTGAGTCTCCTCCTTCCGAGTAGCACTTGCTTTCTACTCTGTATCCGAGTAAAAAGACTTAGCGATATTTCGCAAACTGAGCCTCTGCAGCGCAGAGCAACATCCAGCCCTTCACGCAGGCACTGCCTACGTGTCAAGCATCCACGACCTTGTCGTTTGGTTGCCCAGGACACGGCGCCACGTGTCCAGTTTTCACGCCGTGGGCCCACCGGCCGTCATGTCCCATCAAGTGCATTTACTGGCCACGATCTTGTAGTGGGATCCAATGCGGTCGTTACGCGCGCGGTTCTCGCGTGTGTGCGTTTCTAGCCGGCCACAGGACCCACCACACGCCACAATCGATCCCACTCCCGTAGCGGTAACGGTAATCTCGCCGAGGAGGTATAAATACCCCCGCGGTAACTTCCTTTTCCCCTTCCCTGCTCATTTCCTCTTCTTCCTCCCGTTCTTCTCCGCCACCGGGCGCTCCGCCGCCGCACTAGCCTTTGCGCCGCCGCGGACTCGCTCCACCACCAACCCCGTCTGATTTCCGATTCTTCCACTCGCAACCATGGCCAAGTCCTGCTGGGCCGGTTCTTCCATCACCCAAGCCAACCTCGCCTGGCTCGTGAACGAGAGAAGGGTTCCCCCCGGCGTGGAGTGCCGGGCACCCGACGACGAGGTCGTGCCCAAGCCCAGGGACGGAGAGCGCGTGGTGTTCATGTCCCACTTCGAGCGCGGATTCGGGCTGCCAGCATCGGACTTCATGCGTAAGTTCCTGAATCACTTCGGGCTGCAGATGCACCATCTGCCGCCCAATGCAGTCGTTTTCCTCGCATACCACGCCGTGGTGTGCGAGGCCTTCCTCGGCATCAGGCCCACCGTGGAGACGTGGCTCCACTACTTCCATCTCCGGCAACAATCCGTCGGGAAGAAGGACAGCGCGGGCGTTGCCCGCGCCACCGACGTCGGCTGCGCCATGATGGTGCAGCGCAACGGGACGAACCACCCCCGCATCCAGGGGCTGGATTCCTGCCGAATGTGGCAGCAAACGTTCTTCTACGTGAGGAACGTTGCCGCCGCTGATGGAGCCCCCGTCGACGATCGGATCAACCTGCCCCCTTGGAGCAAGCGTGCTCCACTCGGGTCGAATTGGAAGGAGAAGCCCGTCAACGACGAGAACGCCACCGAGATAGAGACGCAACTCGCCTGGCTGAAGACGCATGGCCTCAGGAATGACGACCCAGTAGCGTGCTGGATCAAACACCGGGTGCTTCCTCTGCAGGAGCGATGCCACCTCATGTGTTACATGGGAGGGCCTCGCGATTGCACCAGGACCACCACCGTCGAGATCGACGATGCTGACGTTCCCAGGCTTGCCAGGAACATCCTGAAGACCAGCCTCAACGAGAAGTGGCGGTACGGGTTCCTCCCGTTCAGCCGTAGGACTCCAATCTTGCGGGTACGTCTCCCTTACTCTGTTTTCGTCTCTGCCTTCCGAGTAGATAGCTTCTCCTTTCGCCTCGACTAGCAATCGCCTCGTGCACCGAGTAGGACACTTAGCTAAATCGCCTTAGGCTTAGTGTGCTTTGTGCCTGCACGCCTCGTCGAGTAGGAATTTTTAGAAAAAGGCCTAGGCTTAGTGTGCTTTGTGGGTGCACGCCTACCCGAGTAGAGTTTTATTCTGGTACTCGGCTAACTTGTGATCCTTCTCTGCCTTTCAGACTCTTACTCGCCAGCTCACTGAAAGCAGCGAGGTCTTCGAGGACAACTGGTCCAAGGATCGCGAGGAGGATGATGTACCCCCCTCTGATGACGCGGAGCAGAGCAGCCCCGTTCCCGAGAAGCGCGACGTCCTTAACACTTGGGCGGACGATGGCTCCGACGGTAATAGCATCCTCATCTTGCTTGTTTCCGGGAAGCATCAACTCCTTGTATTGCTATTTCTGATTCACTTCTTCTTTCCTTTGAATTTCTCAGATGAGGCCGCTGCGGAGAAGGACGACCAGGATGAGGACGAGAACGATGGTGATGCGCCCCTTGTCGTCAAGCCTCTGTCGGTTGCCCCTCCCGAAACTCGCAAACGGACAGGCGGCGAAGCACAAGCGCCTCCTGCCAAGAAGAAGAAGAAGCCCGCCGAGGAGGGAGAGACCCCCGAGAAGAAGAAACCCACCAAGCTCACCACGAAGAGAAAGAGGAAACAGCTCTCTTCCACTACCGCGTAAGCCTCCTTCCCGGTCGTCTTTCTTCTCGCGCAGTGCCATTTTCCCCATTTTCTGCCAATTCCTGATTCCCTTCTCCTCTTTCCGCAGAGCTCCCTTGGACGTGAACGCCGCTTGTGCATCCGGTCAAGCCAAGGAAACTCCGATTCCTCTGATCAACGTCGATGACGACGAGGAGGACAACACTGCCCACGCTGCTGCCGCCAAAGCACCGATCACTTCCGCTCAGGGAGCAGGATCAGAAGCGGCAGCTCATGACGCTGCCGTCCACCTCGAAAGACCACCTTCTCCTCCGGCTAGCAATGCCGAGGAGGTCCGAGACCAGGATTTGCAAGACACTGCCGCCCCCGAGCGGCCTGAAGTAGAACAAGAGCAAACCAGCACAGAGGCTGGTGCACGAGACAATCTTGCTGCCGAGCAGCAAGTAGGAGACAACGCCGCTGCGGACGCCACCGCAGAAGATGTTTACCCACTGCCAGGCGGCGTACCGAGTGGTGTTCTGCCAGGAGCTGCAGCGGCGCCTCCAACTGCGCAGGGCCCTACGCCACCGACCGCACAAGGCCCTACACCACCAACCTCCTCCTCGTCTCCTCAGAGCAAGGACACCTCCAGCCCTCCTGGGCGAGTAACCAGGCAACGGGCCCTTGATGCTCTGAGGGATTACTGCTCCGAGAAGGGCCCTTCCGAGAAGAAGGCTGCCGATAAGGTGGCTGCCGAGGAGGCCAAGGCCAAGGAGGAAGCCACCGAGAAGGCCAAAGCCGAGAAAGAAACTGCTGAGAGAGCCAAGGCCGAGCAGAAGAAGGCCAGGGCTGAACAGAAGAAAGCCGAGAGGCGAGCTGCCGAGGAAGCAGTCGCCGAGAAGGCTAAAGCCAAGGCCGAGAAGGCAAAAGCCAAGACAGAGGGGAAGAAACCCGAGGATCCCGAGAAGCAGAAGATCGAGAAGGAGCAGACGAAGAAAAGGGCCAGGGAGCAAGGCGCATCCGCAGGCGGAGCACTCGTGATCCGCGACTCCGGCCCGATTCCTGCTGCACTCTCTGCGGGCGCTCGCGCTGCTGGCCAGCCCTGCTACCCGGAATATATGATTGAGGTTAGCCACCAACACCGCATCGGCTTCCCTCCCCAAGATAAAGCTGTAGCTATTCAGAAGGGGAGGAAGGTAGTAGCCAGGAATACTCCTCCCTTCGATCCAGCCCAGAATAAACCCGTCAATATTGCTTCTCGGGGACCCCAAGACAAGCCAATAACCTCCAAGGGTCTTGAGCAGGTACTGGATACTGTCGGCTATATCAGCGCCAAGTGGGACAGCGGGGTTCTCGGAGAGGAGAAGTGGCACGGCTTGACCCTTGGCCCCGTCGACCACTACCGCGTGGAGTGGAACAAGATCGACCTGGGACACCAGCCCATGTCCGTCTCCACCGACACCGCCACCCTCGCAGCCAAGATGTTCTTGCACCGCAAGAACGCCGAAGATATCGAACAGAGCTACGCAGTAAGTCTTTTTGCCTTTTCCGAGTATAACTTTCTTCTCTTCTACTCGCCTTTCTTCTTTCTCACCATCACTCCCAGTCCCCGAGATTTGGGTCGAGTAGGTGGATACTCTCCGAGTAGCCTCCTACTCGGGCCGAATCTTCTCTGCTTTGCCTAACTCATTTTCTTCTCGGTTTTCAGGATAGCGTTCTCAAGCGGACCAACTTGTACCGCATCCTACTCTGGAACCACTCCATCGCCAGGAGACGCATCGCCGCACTGGAGAAAGAGAAGGCAGATGCCGAGGCCGCAAGCAAAAACGCCAATGAGAGCAGCCAGCAGCTGGCTGAAGTGCAGGGTAAGCCTTTTAGCTATGCGGTTTCTGCGTTTTATTTTTACGCCCGCTCCTGCTTTCTTTGGCGCTAACCTTCCCTTCTCTGCAGCTAACCTGAAGGCCCTAGTCGACGAGCACGAGAAGTGCCGCGCTTTCGTGGCGAACGCCGAGGCCACCATAAAGAAACTTGAAGGTGAGTTTGCTGTTTACTCGGTGCTGTCTCGAATTTGTTTCTTCTCTGCATATCTGCTGACCTTATCTATCTTTCCGCAGAAGATCATAAATCATTTGCTGAGGCGCACCAGGATTGCATCAAGCCAGCGGAGGTGGAGAAACAGCTGTCTGACCAGGCCGTAGCCCTGGTGAAGGACCACACCACCGAGATGGAATCCCTGCAGCTCCGACTTCAGCAAGCACTCCAGGATGCCGTTACCATCGGCGCAGAGAGAGACAGGGCGATCTCCGAGAAGGCCAAGGCCGAGACCACCTTCCGAGCCAAGGAGCAGGCCCTCGAGTCTGAGTGCGAAACTCTGAAGAAAACCAATGCCGATCTCTTCGCTCAGATGACCACTCTTCGCGGAATCCAAGACAAACACATTGGCAACGAGGAGTCCTGGAAATCCAGGCTGCAGCAGCTGCACCGCCAATTGATCGGTAAGTTTTCTTCTTCCCTGCATCTTTTCTTCTCGGTCTCTCTCTTCTTGGTTTTTGAAGTTGCCATTTGCTATTTCAGATATCTGGCCTGCTCTTGATTCCACATCTGCGCCTATTCTGGCCACAAACCGAGCACTTCGCCTTTCGAAGGGCGAGGCGGCAGATACCAGTTCCGAGATCGAGGACGTCCTGCTGGTGCTCAAAAGCTTCTTCGATCAGCTAGTCGGTGTTGGAACCGACTTGGTGCACGTGGGCTTTGAGCTCCACAGGTTGTTCTGGCCTCATGACCCCCAGCCAAGAAAGATGCGAGATCTCGCTCACAAGCTGGAGGAAGCGAAGGCCGAGCTGAAGAAGTGGCGAGCCTCTGCAGCCCGTGCCGGTGCAGATGTGATGCTTCTCTGCATGGCGTCTTGGTATGAGAACCTTGACATGCAGCGCATCCGCGGGAAGCGCAATAACTCCAAGTGGGAGAATGATGCCACTAGCGTGGCCTTGCGCAAGCAGATCGCTTATGAAGTTGCCGAGTGTGCCGAGACGGAGGTCTACATCGACGGCCCCCCCGAGCCGGACACTGATTATGAAGACGAGGAGGAAGCCGATGTGGAGGACGACGAGGACGACGAGGAGGACATGGACGAATACTTCGCATCTCCCAGGAGCAAGGCCGGGAAGGGGAAGAGCGCCGCCGTCTCAGGTAGCGATGAGGAGGAGCATGCCCACATCGACAGCGAGCCACTCAACTTCGGCACCTCCTCGGGTGCTGCTCTTGACGACACGGTGCCACCTCCTAGCCACACCGCTGGCTCCTCTTCGGCTCCAGGCCCCATCTCGGTGGCCACAGCTACATCCGAGCAGACGGCCACCCAGGATGATGTTGAGATGGAGGAGTCCGCTGCCGTGCAGACGGAAACGGACGCCACCAACAACGAAGAAGCTGCCGAGAAAACCACCGCCGAAGAAACTGCTACCAAGACAGTCGTCGAGGAAACAACTGCCCATGCCAGCGCCGAGAACACTGCCTCCTCAACCTGAGGCCACCTGCAACTTTTTTAACTTGAACATTTATCAGATCCCCGGGGTGCCGGGAGCATATGTATCAAACAATATTTGTTTTCGCTTGCTACTCAGTTTTTATGCCCACTCAGTTTACGTTGACATTAATCAATTTGAACGACAGTGGCTCAATGCCGAGCTGTGTTCCCATGCGAGTCCCCGAGTAGCTTTTCTTATTCACCCTGTCTTTTCATCTCTGCTCTACCTGCGACTTGTCGCTTGTTTGGTATTCGAGTCACAAGAATCAAAGAACAAGGCTGCAAATACTTAGCCGCTAGAAAACAATCATGATAACGCAGCCCACCACTTAACCGAGAAGACGAAAACGAGGAACAAAAAGTAACCGATAATCTACTCGGTTCCTGCACTTTTTCTTCCTTAGTGATTTTCGTGTGCTCATTGACCTTTTGCTTGTTCTCTTGCTTGCCATGAAGCCGGGTTTCGGACAGCAGCAAAGTCGAAGAGTTGGCATATAGGTTTAAACACAGTACTCAATGCACTTTTGAGTTCTGAAGTGAAGCAACCGAATAGACAAAGGAACGAGCCGAGTAAAAACACTTAGAGCAATTTTGGACGAGGGCAGTCCCCGAGAACAATTTTAGATTGCAGAGTAGAATTTCAACTCGGATGAAAGGGTACATACACATCTTTGCTTAGGAATGAAAACGACGAAGTAGAGCTACATTCCAGGGACGCTTGGTTTCCTCTCCAGCTTTATCTGCCCTGTTCGCCTGCGATGGGCGCACATCTACAAGATAGTACGCGTCATTGTGCAGCGCTTTGCTGACAATGAAAGGCCCTTCCCATGGAGGAGACAACTTGTGCATCCCGGCTGTGCGCTGCACAAGCCTAAGGACCATGTCTCCTTCTCGGAAAACCCTTGGGTTCACCTTTCGGCTATGATAACGCCGCAGGTTTTGCTGGTAGATAGCCGAACGTGACAGAGTCAGCTCTCTTGCTTCTTCAAGCAGGTCAACGTCGTCTTCTCGAGCTTCTCTCGCCTCCACCTCAGTGTAGAGGGCTACTCGGGGGGAGTCATGCTCTAAGTCTATTGGCAACACGGCCTCAGCCCCGTATACCAAGAAGAATGGCGTGTAGCCGGTTGACCGGTTAGGGGTAGTCCTTAGACTCCACAACACCGCTGGCAACTCTTCTAGCCAACACCCAGGTGTTTTCAGCAGTGGCTCAATCAGCCTCGGCTTGATGCCTGCCAGTACCATCCCGTTTGCTCTTTCAACTTGCCCATTGGAGGCAGGGTGCGCGACTGACGCAACGTCTAGTCGGATATGCTTATCTCTGCAAAATCGCACCATTGCCCCCTCTGCAAAGTTGGTGCCGTTGTCGGTGATGATACTGTGCGGGTAGCCATATCTCATGATCACATCTTTCACAAACTTCACAGCTGTGACTCCATCGCACTTCCGAATAGGCTTCACCTCGATCCACTTGGTGAACTTGTCCACCATGACCAAGATATGTGTCATATTGCCCTTAGCCGGCTTGAAAGGACCAACCATATCCAAGCACCAAACAGCAAACGGCCATGTGATAGGAATTGTTTTCAACTCGGATGCTGGCACGTGAATCTTACTTGCGAACATCTGGCAGCCGGCGCACTTCCTCACAATGTCCTCAGCTTGCTGCAATGCAGTGAGCCAGTAGAAGCCATGCCGAAACGCTTTCTTGACTAAAGCCCGAGAAGAGGCGTGATGCCCACACTCTCCTTGATGTATCTCCACCAGGATTTCTTCTCCTTCCTCTGGGCTTACACAGCGTTGCAGCACACCAGTGGCACTTCTCTTGTGCAGCACATCTCGGACTAAGGCGTAGCCCTTGGATCTTCTCTGAATCTGCCTCGCAGTCACCTCATCTTCAGGTAAAGTGCCGTCCCTTAAAAAGGATAATATGGGCATTGCCCAACTCGGTGTCTCCCGCACGGGAAACACTGGTTCGTCCATTTCCATTGGGACAGGCTCTGGTGGTTGCACAGGAGGAGTAGGAGCGCTTCTCTGCAGCCCAGATCGATTGGCGAGAACTTCTTCAATGAATGCAACAGCTTCAGGGTTGAGGGCGGCAGTCCCCGAGTAAGGAATGGCAGTCCCCGGGTAGGGAGTGGCAGTCTCCGGGTACGGAGTGGCAGTCCCCGAGTAGGGAATGGCAGTCCCCGGGTAGGGAATGGCAGTCCCCGGGTAGGGAACGGCAGTCCCCGAGTAGGGAACGGCAGTCCCCGGGTAGGGAGCGGCAGTCCCCGAGTAGGGAACGGCAGTCCCCGAGTAGGGAGCGGCAGTCCCCGAGTAGAGAGCGGCAGTCCCCGAGTAGAGAGCGGCAGTCCCCGGGTTCCCTGCAGCACTCTCCCAGTCAATCTCCATTGGGTCAGATTCCTCACTTGGCAGAGAAGGGACAAAGATGGATTCCGAGTTGGGGGAAGGCTTGATGGATGGCTTCCTCAAATGCTCCAAGGCAATCCCTGCCGGGACGGACTGCCTAGAAGATCCCAACTTGGACAGCTCATCTGCTGCTTCGTTTTCTGCTCGGTGAATGTGCTGGAACTCACACCCTTCGAAAAACCCAGTCATTGACTGCACCAGGAAGCGATACGACGCCATGTTGGCATCCAAGGCATCCCAGGTACCCGAGACTTGCTGCACCACCAGATCTGAGTCGCCATAATAGATAATGCGCTGCACGCCAACCTCCTTTGCTACTCGCAAACCATGCACAACTGCCTCGTACTCGGCTACATTGTTGGATGCCTTGAAATGGATCTGCAACACATACTTGAGCTGATCCCGCTTGGGTGATGTAAGCACAACGCCAGCACCAAGGCCTTCTTTCACCTTTGAGCCATCAAAGTGCATCTTCCAATAGTTGGAAACTGGAGCAGGAGGTTCATACTGCATCTCGGCCCAGTCGACAAGAAATTCCGCCAGTACCTGAGACTTGATTGCTTCTCTTCTCGTATACGCGGGAGCGTACGCGGCTAGCTCGATCGCCCACTTGGCTACTCTGCCACTCGCCTCCTTGTTACCCATGATGTCCGAGATGGGAGCTGAGCTCACGACAGTGATGGGATGCTCCTGGAAATAATGCTTCAGCTTCCTGGCGCCCAGGTACACACCATAGGTCATTTTCTGGTAATGCGGGTAGTTCTGCTTGGAGCTCGACAACACCTCACTTAAATAGTACACAGGGCGCTGCACACTCTTGCCTTCTTCTTCTCGCTCCACCACTATCACCACACTGACTACTCGGTTAGTCGCGGCAATGTATAGCAGCATAGGCTCCTTGGGTAGCGGACTAGCCAAGACAGGAGCGCTAGCCAACATTGCTTTCAGCTCATTGAATGCTACATCCGCTTGCGGAGTCCAGACAAACTTGTCGCTCTTCTTCATCAGCTGGTACAGAGGCAGAGCCTTCTCGCCCATTCGGCCCAGAAAACGGCTCAGTGATGCCAGACAACCCGTGAACTTCTGCACATCCTTCAATGATCTCGGCAAAGACATGCTTTCAATAGCTTTTATCTTAGACGGATTGGCTTCAATGCCCCGACTAGAAACCAGGAAACCGAGTAGCTTTCCAGCTGGTACACCAAAGGTGCACTTACTCGGATTCAGTTTCATTTTGTACCTGCGTAGGTTAGCAAAGGTTTCCTCCAAGTCGGCAAGCAGAGTATGTGTTTTGTTCGTTTTGATGACAATGTCATCTACGTACACCTGCACATTCTTGCCGAGTTGGTCGTGCAAGCATTTCTGCATGCATCTCTGATAGGTTGCACCCGCATTCCTCAGGCCAAAACACATGACACGATAGCAATAAGCCCCGTACGGGGTAATGAAAGCAGTCTTTATTTGATCAGCAGGATTGAGTGCAATCTGGTGGAAACCAGAGTAGGCATCTATGAAAGACAACAGTTCACAGCCGGCAGTGGAATCGATCACCTGGTCGATGCGAGGTAGCGGGAAAGGATCCTTGGGGCATGCCTTGTTCAAGTCGGTGTAGTCGACGCACATGCGCCATGCAGTGGCAGCCTTGGGATCTTCCTTTTTCTTCTCGACCATGACCGGGTTGGCTAACCAGTCCGGGTGCAGGACCTCCATGATGAAGTTACTGATCAGCAGCTTGGTGATTTGATCACCGATGGCCTTCCTTCTCTCATCCCCGAAACGGCGCAAGGCCTGCTTCACGGGCTTGGCGTCAGGACGCACATGCAAAGAGTGCTCAACCAACTCCCTCGGGACTCCTGGTAAATCTTCATTGGTCCAGGCGAACACGTCCCGATTCTCACGGAGGAAGTGGATGAGCGCGCTTTCCTATTTCTCGGCCAGCCCGGCACCAATGATGGCCACGCGCTCCGGGAACTCGGGGTCAACCTGGACTGTCTTGGTCTCCTTGGCAGCTTGGAAAGCAATACCATGCTGAGTACTCGGCACGCCTTGTGCGCCAGCTTGTGCGGACTGAGCCATGGCCACCACCTCGTACATCTTCTTCTTCTCGGCAGCGATCACCATCGATTCCGCCAGCTGAGAGCTAGCAGAGGCACACTCCATGGACTTCTTGTAATCTCCCGAGATAGTGATGATGCCATTGGGCCCGGGGATCTTCATCTTCAGGTAAGCCACGTGGGTAGAGGCCATGAACTTGCTCAGAGCAGGCCTGCCGAGTAGAGCGTGATATGGACTCTGATGATCCACCACCTCAAACTGCAGGCGCTCTGTGCGGCAGTTCTCCCGAGTACCGAATAGCACATCAATCCACACTCGGCCAATCGGGTTGCATGAGATCCCGGGCACAATGCCATGGAAAGTGGTCTTGCTGGGCAGCATCATGTTCTCGGCCAGGCCAAGCTTCTCGAGTGTGTCTTTGTACACGATGTTGATGCTGCTGCCGTTGTCGATCAGCACCTTGCTGAACCTCACGTTCTTCTCGGGGCCCAAGAAGGTGGGATCCAGCACCAAGGCATAGGTACCCGGATTGGGCATCACCTTGGGGTGGTCCGCCCGAGTCCACCTGATCTCCTGGTCGCACCAGTACATGTAGTGAGGGACAGCCGGAATCACTGCATTGACCTCCATGGCCCGCCTATGCTGTGACTGCTTGTCGACTGCCTCGGAAGTGAAGATCATATAGCTCTCATGGTGCTCTTGGTACTGGTTAGGGCCATTGCCCCCATTGTTGCCGTTGTTGCCATTGTTGTTGCCCTGATAGTTGTTGTTGCCTCTGTTGTTGTTGTTGCGGTTGTAGTTGTTGTTGTTGTTGCGGTACCTCTCGTTGTTGAAGTTCTGGTTGGCTCCTAAAGCCACCTGGTTCACATTCTCTCTTCTCGGATAGACTGGCGGCCGAGCTGCGGGTGCCCGAGTAGGCTGAACAGTGGCATTCGCGGCTGGCAGAGGAGGTGGAGGAGGCAAGCCATCACTCTTGATCACATCCCACCATTCGCATTGCCGAGTAGTGTGGTTCGCAGGCCTTGAGGGGTGGTGAGTGTGGAAGCTGCATGGACCATCCTTCATGTCATCGAAGACAAACTTCTTCGGCTGCTCGGAGTTCCCGCTACTCGGCTGCGCAGTGCGGAACGGTTTCTTGTTGCCTTGGCCCTGGTTCTGGTTCTGCCCGTAGGCTCCAGCAGGTTTCTGCCTTTGGCCACCACTGCCTCCAACATTCACTGCATTCACCTCCTCGGGATCATACCGAGTATCTACTCGGCGCTTGTTGCGGAACTCGTTGCGCTTGTTGCTGTTGAAGTTTCTTCTTGGCTCAGAGGAATCCATCAGTGGCTGAGTAGGATCACCGAGTGCGTACTGATCCGCAATCTTGATGGTCTCGGCCAGGGTGTTGGGCATTTCCCTCTGCAATCTCTGCCACAGCATGCTGCCATGTCGGCAACCCTGCGCAAACCAAGTGATGGCCTGCGCTTCATTCACACCCTCACAGGTGTTCCTCAAGGTGCTCCACCGAGTAAGGTACTCGCGGTCCGTCTCGTCTTCTCGCTGCCGGCAAGCCGACAACTGCTGTGGCCTATTCGGCCTCTTGTAGGTGCTGGTGAAGTTGCTGATGAAGGCATCCGAGAAGTCCAGCCAGCAGTTAATGCTGTTCTTGGGCAGGTTGTTGAGCCAAGTGCGAGCTGGACCCTCTAGCATCTGCGGCACATAGCGCACCGCCCATCTCCTGTTGCCGTTCGCGATATGGACCGCGGTGACGTAGTCGTTGAGCCAATCTTCAGGCTTGGTGCTACCATTGTAGCTCTTGGTGCCTCTCGCGAGCTGGAAGCCCTTCACGGACGGCTCGTTCATGATGCGCGGGCCAAAGCACTCGGGGCCAGGAGGACCCGTGCTCTCAAGCCGCGCCGACAAGCTGATACGGTCCAGCTGGTGCCTTGCATCTCCAGGCGCCAACACGCGCTCACCCACGCGGTCATGGATGTCATAACCAGCCATCTCCATAGCCGAGTAGCCATCATCATACCTATCCACCTGCATAACAGCAGGCTGCTCCACCGGGTTGGCGACTGGTGCCACCGGGCGCGGCTGCTGCCTCTGCCGAGTAGGCGAAGCTGCGGGTTGCCGAGAAGTACCCGGGCGTGCGGCTTCTCGGACACGGCTTTGAGCTTGATGGGCTTGAGAGCCTGCTCTTGCAGCGTTGTGTTCCTGCCCGGGCTGCTGCGGCACAGCAACCTGTTTCGCGGCAGCAGCCGGGTCATACACCTGCATTTGCCTGTCTCTACCCGAACGCCCGCTGCGGCTCTTCTCGCGGCTAGGATGCGGAGATGAGGCTTGATCGTTAGATCTTGCCGCGTGCGAGTGAACCACCTGCGAAGCTCCAGCTCCCGGGTTGGCCTTCCGGAACTCCTCGTTCTGCCTGGCGGCCTCCAGTACCAACTCGCCAAGCCTCTCCTGCTGCCTGCGACGCGCCTCTCCCTCTAGGCGCGGCAACTCGGCAGCCACAGCCTCCGCAGCCCGCAGCGTCTTGGCGGGCGTGCTGTACCTTGGCCTTGTGAAGGTGTTCGCGGTGGCGGACTGCGCGGGCTCCTCCGCAACAGTCGCCATCTCGGCGCCTAGGTTGCGCCGCGTTGCGCCTACCCTGCTGGGCCTCCTGGCCACCGGCGTGAAGCCGTGAGCCTTGTTGTACTCGAGCTGGTCCAGGCTCAGCTCCAACCTGATCTTCTCCAACTCCGCCTGCTCGGCGAGCAGCTCCTGGCGTTGCCGCTCGAGCTGCTCCCTCTCGGCTAGGAGCTCGAGGTCGGTGGGAGTGGGCATCCCGGTTCGCGCAGCTGACGCGGGGATGACCGTAGACGTGGAAGGCGGCAGGTTGCACTCCTTCTCGTAGGGCCGGCGTGTCCTGCCACCCGCGGGCGGGTCGTCAACCTCCTCGACGACGGCCGCAGCGCCAGTAGCAGCTGCGCCAACGTTGGCCGCCACGCCCGTCACCATCACCTCAGCGCAGCACGCAGAACTGCATGCAGGCCTTCCGCGAGCAGCAACAACCGCGGGAGGATCCTCCGCGTCGTGCACCAGCTCGGGGTAGGCGTCGTTGGCGACGGTGGCGACGTAGACGAGATGCGAGCCGAAGGAGATCACCGAGCCGCCCTCCGGCATGGCCTTGCCGCCGAAACAGCCGGCGTTGTCGGTGACGAAGTCGAAGGAGCCGAATCTGTGGACAAGGCCACAAACTACGCGCTCCGCAGATGAAGATCCCGTCCGAACAGAAACTCCAGCCAGCGCCGCTGGTTGCCCCACGGTGGGCGCCAACTGTCGTGGTGGTGTCACGGCAGATGCCATGGGATGGCTAAAGATGTGGGGACGATGGACGCTGGAGGTGTCCGGGGAGGGATCACGCGACCAGTAGCCGCGTGAGGTAAGATCCACACAACACAAACAACACGATGTACCCAGGTTCAGGGCCCTCGTGAGGAGGTAAAACCCCTACTCCTGCCTTTCCCTATGTATTACGGTGTCTCACCGAGTAGCCACAGTACAAATGGTAACGCTACCGAGTAGCCCCTTGCCCCTCTCCGAGTAGAGCTAGGTCAAGGACTTAGGGTTTCTAGGGTTTCTAGTGAGCCACTATGGGAGCATATGAGCATTCCTCTACCTCTGCCTCGCGCAGGAGGCGGCGGGGCACCTTATATACATGGTGCCCAGCCGGATACGTCCAAATCCTAGACAAGTGTCGACATAGTGTCCACACTGTCCTTTCTCCGAGTACCCGCTGACAGCTTTGGTCGTTGGTCTTGGCTGCTTCTGTAAAGTCGTTGGGCAAAACTAGGGGACAGACTGGTATCACTGTACCTAGTCACAGAGTAGGTCCCCCTTATCCTGCCACCGACTGCTTCCATGCTGTTCCTGTCAGACAGACCGTCCCCACGTGAACAGTAGTTCGAATGCTGCCAAGTACGGACCCAGGATACGCGGGATCCTGTGTCAGAACGGCTCCTTTGACTTCCTGCCCGAGTAGTTTCCCGCCAAAGGTTCCCGCCAATTGTACTCGGGCCAAACCTTCTACTCGACATGGTAGAAACTGATTGATATCTCCTTCTGATCATCTTGAGGTGAGACCGGGTAGCGGTCGACCGGGTAGCGAGTACCCGGTAGTCGGCTACTCGGCCAAACCTCTCTTCTGTAAGCGGCCTTTACCACCTGTCTTTACCCTACTCGGGGGTAACCCCCCGACAATGATCATTTAGTTTTTGAAATTGTTATACCCTTTATGCTTTGATTAATAATGTTTTTGTCGCTATGCATGATTATGGCCATTATTGCTCCCTTGATTTGTTGCTCCCAGTCTTTTGCTAGCCTCCACCTGTACTGAGTATGAGCTCTACTCGTGCATCCAACTCACAAAAAACAAAGTTTGCCAAAAGTGTCCACCATACTGATGGCCGACGTTGGTAAACCCCAAGAGAAAGGTTGTGAAGTGTGCAGCGGCAAGATTTTCCTCAGAAAAGTGATATGAAGGGTTAACCTCTAGGGTGGACCGATCTTCACAAATTGACCAGGACCACTAAGAACAAACGACGAACACGATGAACGCGAGAGGGGAAATCGAGGGAAACGTTGGAAAACAAAAGCGGGATAACTATTGGGAACTGAAAGACCCAAATCTCCAATCAACTAAGCCGCAACAGCCGCCAACGGGACGAACGATCTAACCGAACTCACCTTATCGGAAACCGCTTCAACACCACGTGGCCGGTCCACCACGTGAATAGAACCTCAAGGATTAGTTGAGATAGTTGGAGAGTTCCTAAATGATTCCAAAGGGGAAAGGATAGGTAACCCAATGTAGCCTTGATACGATCCTAGATACAAATCATAGGAGTAGCCTTGATACAGTCCTAGATACAAATCATAGGAGTAGCCTCACAAGAGGGGTAAGGAGGTAAGCTCACAAGTCTCAATTCATCTCTAACCGTAGATCTGAGATGGGAAAGTCTATTTAGTCTAGTACAAAGGGTGTAGGTGGAGGAAGGAGTTACAAGGGACAAAGGCCCGAAAGTTGGCTCGCAGGCCGCGCACGGACGGAGGCTCTGGTGGTTTTACCGGTAGTACCGGTGCACCCAAACCAGAAGTACCAATGGTTTTACTGGTAGTACCGGTGCACCGGTAGTATCGGCCTTGGTTCCGGTGACGGTACCGTCAAGGGCACACCGAACGGGGTTTTGGTGGAGGCGGCACCGGTAGCTCCGCTTCCTAGGATTCATCACCGGCAGTACCGGTGCAGGTACCGGTGCAGACTCCGCTACGAGCACACAGAGCGACGTTTTGGCGGAGGCGGCACCGGTAGTTCCACTGCCTGGGGATGGGCGGTAGTACAGGTGCTTTCACCGGTAGCTCCGCTGCCTGGGGATTCTTCCCTTCTTGTTCTTGTGTGTTTCCTTTTCAGTTTCCTTATCCATCCTTTTGGCCACCGTCTTGGTCATTCTTGGCATGTTCTTGGGGTCCACTCGATGATTTGTAGCTGATCACGCATAGAGTATTTCCATGAGGTAGCGTACCGTTCACAAAATCATCAAATGCATAGAGAGAGGGGATTGAGTTCACCTTACCATGCATTGCTTTTGCTCGTGATCTTGTCATTGGTCCACTTGGTGTTGGGCTTGGTGGAATGGGGTGCGCTGCATCATCTCCCCCCCCCCCTTGAAAAAGAGTCGACCTCGACTCGTGGTCTTCCTCATCACTTGGATATCCATGGAAAGGAGATAGATCTTTAATGTTGAAGGAGTTGTGGACGAGGTACTTGGATTTTGATAAGTCGAGCTTGTAGGCGTTGTTGTTGATGCGCTTGATGATCTTGAAAGGTCCGTCACCTCTTGGCTTGATCTTGGAGTTGCGCTCTTGTGGGAAACGGTCCTTGCGCAAGTGTAGCCAAACGAGGTCACCTTCTTGTAACACCATAGGCTTCTTGTTCATCATGGATGATCGGTGCTCGGAATGCTTCTCAAGTGTAGCTCTTGTGGACTCGTGAAGCTTCTTGATGTAGTCGGTGCGCTTGTCAATGTCCATGTTCACTTGCTCGCGTAGAGGCAATGGTAGGATGTCGAGAGCGGTGTTGGGGTTGAAGCCGTAGACGATCTCGAAGGGGCTTCTCTAAGTAGCTTGGTGTAGTGCTTGATTGTAGGCGAACTCGGCATGTGGGATGCATTCCTCCCAATTCTTGACGTTGGGCTTGATCAATGCCCGTAGGAGTGAAGAGAGCATGTGATTCACCACTTCGGTTTGGCCATCCGTTTGTGGGTGGTAGGAGGTGTAGAATAGTAGCTTGATGTCGAGCTTGACCATCAAAGTCTTCCAAAAGTAGGAAGTGAACTTGACATCGCGATCCGACACAATTGACGTGGTCACACCATGTAGACGCACAATTTCCCTGAAAAACAAATTTGCAACATGTGAAGCATCGTCCGTTCTATTGCAAGGAATGAAGTGTGCCATGTTGGAGAAACGATCAACCACGACAGAGATTGAGTCCATGTTTGTTTTAGTGCGTGGGAGTCCTAACACAGTCCATGCTAATGTCACTCCAAGGTCCATGTGGTGTAGGCAATGGTAAGTAAAGACCATGAGGGTTGGAAGTAGACTTAGCTCGGAGACATGTAGGACATCGCTTGACGAGTATTTCAACTTTGTGCCTCATCTTAGGCCAATAGTAGTGGTTGGAGAGCATTCCATAGGTATTGTCCCGGCTAGAGTGTCCCATGAGACCTCCTTCATGTGATTCCTTCAATAATAACAAACGAAGAGAGGACTCCGGAATACATAGTTTGTTAGCCTTAAACGAGAACCCTTTGTGAAGATAGTAGTCATCAAAACCTTGATTGGTTAAGCATTTCTCAAAAATGGGTTCAAAGAAAACATTGGAAGAGTATAAGTCTTTGAACTCATCCAAACCAATCACACTGATGTCAAGGCGGGTAAGAATACACTCTTTTCTAGACAAAGAATTTGCTACAACATTCTCTTTACCTTTTTTGTACTTAATAACATAAGGAAAAGATTCTATGAATTCTACCCATTTAGCATGCCTCTTGTTCAAATTAGCCTGAATTTTCAAATATTTCAAGGATTCATGATCGGAATGAATGACACATTCTTTAGGCCAAAGATAGTGTTGCCAAACTTCTAAGACTCTAACCAAAGCAAATACTTCCTTGTCATAAATTGGGTAATTGAGTCTAGCACCATCTAATTTCTCACTATGATAAGCAACAAGACATCCATTTTGCATAAGAACGCCATCAATGCCTATTCCACTAGCATCACAATCAATCTCAAATGTTTTCTCAAATCCGACAAAACAAGCAAAGGAGCTTCGGTCAAACATTTATTGAGACTGTCAAAAGCCTTTTGTTGAGCATTGCCCCAAACAAATGGTACATTTTTATTTGTAAGTTCATTTAAAGAGCAAGCAATTGTGGAAAAATCCTTCACGGAGCGGCGATAGAAACCGGCGAGGCCATGAAAACGCCTTATCTCACCCACAGAAGTAGGGTTAGGCCAATTTCTAATTGCCTTGACTTTCTTGTTGTCGAATCCAATTCCATTTTAAGAAATCACAAAGCCTAAGAAAACAATCTTGTTGGTGCAAAAATTGCATTTAGAAAGATTGGAAAAAAATTGCTTTGCAAAGGGCTAACAAGACTTGGGAAATATGATCAAGGTGATCCTACAAAGATTTGCTATAGATAAGTATGTCGTCAAAATAAACCACGACAAATTTTCCAATGAAAGAGCACAAGACTTCATTCATGAGACACATAAAATTTGAAGGAGCATTGGAAAGACCAAAGGGCATGACAAGCCATTCATACCAACCAAGTTTTGTTTTGAAAGTTGTTTTCCATTCATCACCTATGCTCATGCGAATTTGGTGATATCCAGTTTTAAGATCAATTTTGGAAATGATAGTAGCACCACTTAATTCATCAAGCATATAATCAAGCCTAGGGATGGGATGTCTATATCTAACGGTGATAGCATTGATAGGTCGACAATACATGCACATGCGAGAAGTATCATCTTGCTAAGGGAGAAGGATAACCGGAACAGCACAAGGGCTAAGATATTCACGAATGAAACGTTTCTCAAGTAGTTCTTGTATTTGCCACTTGATATCCTTAGTCTCCTCGGGGTTGGTGCGGTAGGGAGCACGGTTCAGAAGTGGAGCACCCGGAATGAGGTCAATGCGGTGCTCGATGACACGTAGGGGAGGTAGACCCGGTGGTAGTTCTTCGGTAAACACGTCCTGAAATTCCTGCAACAATGATAACAAGGACGTAGGAAAACTTGTCATATATGGTGTTAGTTTCAAGTGTTTATCCTTTGCACACGAGGACAAAGTGAATAATGGATGGGTTATCTCGTAATCATCGCATCTCTCTTTTGGTGGCAAGTAAGGCAAGGCCTTTGGGAGACCTCAAACTTTTTCCACTCATATTTGGCTTGTGTCTCTCACTCTCTTTGAGGTGGATCACTCTCTCACCACCCATCTCACAAGATTTGAGCTCTTCTTGTTTACGTGCAAGGGTCTTGGCATTGTCGGCGATCACTTGGCTAGGAGACATAGGGCGGAGCACAAAAGTCTTGTTATTCCACTTGAAACTATAGTGGTTGGTACGCCCGTCATTAATAGCACTCTTTTCATATTGCCAAGATCCTCCAAGAAGAAGATGACACACGGTCATAGGCACAACGTCACACTCAACTGTGTCTTCATAGGGGACAATCTTGAAGTGTATGAAGACCATGTGTTGAATCTTTAAGGTGTCGGAGTTACTTAGCTATTGGACATGGTAGGGATGAGGGTGTTGCTTGTAGTTCAATTGTAGTTTGTCGCAAAGCTCTTTGCTAGACAAATTATGGAAACTACCGCCATCAATCATAACCTTGATAGATTTTCCATTGACGTCGGCACGAGTTTGAAAGAGATGGCAATGTTGGTCATGCTCATCTTGAGGATAAATAGTTAAAACTCTTGTCACCAGTAGTGATGGATTATTGTCCTCATCGCAATAGATGGTTTCTTCATCATCATTTTGTACGTCCAAGGAATTAAGAGAAACTTGGTGCAAGGCATAGTATTTGCCTTCACTCATGGAGTCACGTTCACCATCTTGGTCGACAATCATGATCCTCTTGTTGGAACACTCGAAAGACTCGTGTCCACTTCCACCACATTTGAAACAAGTGATAGTGATCGACTTCACTTGAGGAGCATTAGGGGTGGTGGTAGGAGACGCTTGTTTCTTAAACGGTCACGTTATCTTTCTGGTAGCATTGGGAGCTCGAGAAGTGCTCTTGGTGTTGGTCGGTGTTGTCACTTGTGTCATTGGAGACGAAGAAGAAGGCCTTGAGGCAAAGTAATCCTTTTTCTTTGTGTACTTGAGGTCTTCCTCAATTTGACGTTCGTCCTTGAGATATTGATGCACAAGAGAAACGATGTTGTCATATGGTTGATACTCGACAACCTTCATTATGGGATAGTTGAGGCCATTGAGGAAGCGGGCCATTCTTTGCTCTTGAGATTCCATCACATGAGCCCTTATCAAAGCGGTCTCCATCTCCTTGTAGTACTCATCCACCAACTTCAAACCTTGTTTAAGCTCTTGAATATTTTTGAAGAGGTCACGCTTGTAGCGTGGAGGAACAAAGCGAGCATTCATGATATGCTTCGTCTTGTTCCAAGTGTCGATGGGAGCAATCCGGTTCCGAACTCTTTCCGCTTGGAGACGGTACCACCAAAAGAATGCACAGCCTTCGAACTCCAAAGAAGCCATACACTACCGAATTCCACGCGTTCTGGGACGTTTCAATAATGTTGTGGATGAGCTCCAAACCGCCACTAAGGGCAATCCGGTACGTTTTGCGCGAGGGAATGAAAACGTATCAGATCGACTGTCAGGGACGAGTCTGCGACGTTTATATGAACCTAAAAACGTCAAGGCTATCCGCAACGTTCAACAAATCGTCGCCACCAGTTGGGTCGTCCGGCCTAGGCCCAATAAGCATCAACGTTTTTATTTCGTCGCTATGAGGCGACACGTGGCAAACGAGGTTCTAATGGCCGTTATTGTAATCAGCTCACGTGGAAAACGTGGGAACATTTTTTTATGTCACGAGTCTCGGCCAATGAGAAGAAACCATGTGGACCAATCAAAATACACCACATGGAAACAAAATGGTGCCACATTGCCTTCTTCTGGGACGAAATCTGTTCGTACCCGGCTACCCAGCGACGTTTTTTTTCTGTCGCGAGTCTCGACCAATCGGGCGAAACCATGTGGACCAATCAAAATACGCCACATGGAAACAAAATAGCGCCACGTCGCCTTCTTCTAGGACGAAATCTGCTTGTCGCGGGCTACCCAGCGACGTTTTTTCCGTCGCTAAACTCGTGGCACGTGCACCAACTGAATGGTTCCACGCAACGTCTTTTCCATGACATTTTTCCCGTCTCGGATTTGGCTGATGTCATCACCGTGCCGGGGACGTTATATTTACGTCGTCTAATCAACCACTCCTAGTAGGGCACGTGGGCTGGGCATACATCGCCACGTGCCAGTATTTACCTTGACGGACTTTTACGTTACGTTACTACGATGTTGGTTTTGGTGCTATTTGGGTGGTCACATCATTGTTATAATTTCCAATTACACAGAGATAGAAAAGCAAACCACATAACAGTCATCAAATACTTAGTTTTTCTCACAAAATATCAAACCAACATACAGAACCACAATTTCAAGGACCACGCATCTGCTCAGCCTTCTTTAGCGCAGCCTGTTGCTTCCGAATGTGTTCCATATCAACTACAAACTTCATCCTTAGTTGATCGGATTCTTCTTTGGCCATCCTCATATCAGCAATTGTTCTGCGCACATTTACATCAAGTTGCGGTTTAAGCTCAGACTTTGAAAGATTTGATTCCACATGGGCCTTCTTTGAGAAAGTATGCTTTCCACTCTTCAGCATGACAACTTCACTATGATCCTCACCCTCATCCTCTGAAGCAGACCGAGACATCACACTTTTCTTGCTTGCCTATCAAGCATGCAAAGAAAATAGATGAAAATATGAGATGACGAGAATGTACAGAACATAGATGAAACTAGCAGATGACAAGCATATACAAAAAATTGATGAAAACTAGCATATTATAGTCAAACAACGGTGTGTGCAATGAACTAGCAGATGATAAGCATAGATGAAATAGCAAGTGTCGAGAATGTGAGGAAGATAGATGAAAATAGCATATGACAAGCATGTACAAAAAGATAGATGAAAACTAGCAGATTATAATCAACCAACTGTGGGTGTAATGAACTAGCAGATGAGAAGCATAGATGGAATAGCAGGTGTCAAGAATGTGATGAAGATAGATGGAAACCATGTTGAAATGACAACGACAACCTTAATTACTATAAGAGGATTTCATGGCCTTAATTAGCTTGCCAAAACGTCTTATAGTATGGAATAGAGGAAGTAGCACAAAATATATGGCGCCACATTGAACAGATAGTTTAACACAAGATGAGAAATTTGCACCCTAGTTGTTGCGATATCATGAAAGAATGTTGAGCTACCGGGTTTGGGAATAACGTGCTGCTCATTGTCCACGCTGGATAGTGATTGATATGACATGTCTCCTTCAGTGGCATCTGATTCCTCTTCAACATCATACACAAGCATGTACTGAGATCCAGAGTCTTGCTTCTTGCTTTTTGTGGGGGCGGGGGGAGGTACAGTAGGACATGAAAGAAAACTTGCCGGCTTTACGCCCAGTTCATGCATCTTTGCATTGTTAGCCATGATAGTTCTGGCACGCTCTTCTTCAATGGGGTGTAGTGGCGATCCTAACATCAATAAAAAACTCAAAGTAAACTACAAATATAACACTTCATAAGAACCTAATACAACATAAAAAATTAAGGCACAAATCTTGTAACAACAATCCAGTGCAAGTAATATAAATTCTAGTCCTAACTAAGACTGATAGGATCACAAGCAAAGTGTCCTTAAACCTAATATGTAGTATACAAGCTAGATTGCTACAAATGAGCAATGTTTTACCAAGAAAGAAGGCCCCCTTCCTATTTCCGTTACAAGAAACCGTTTAGAGAGATTTATTGCATCAAACATTAGCAGTATAATTAGGATAATAATGAAGCATCAAACATACAATTAAACATACAACCAATTTAGAAAGATTCACTGCATCGAACATAAGCAGGATAATAAGGAAGCATCAAACATACAATTAAATAGACAAGAAATTTAGAAACAATAGTTGCATGCGGCTTTAGAGCCTTTTGTCTTGCTGTCTTTCTCGCCTTCAATCTTCACTCGTTTCAGCGTGCCTACAGACATTGACGCTGATGTTGCGGCGAGGTTTGTAACACCTGGGGTGTTACCCTAATGGAGAGTTGTTTGTTTTCTTTTTTTGCTTGCATCATATGCATCACATTGCATTGCACCATGTTTGCATCACCATTGAAAAATTCAAAAACAATTTAACCCTTCACACATGTCTAAAAATTTCAATTGTAAGTTGCAACTCAACTTATTGAAAATAAGTTGAAGTTGAATTTATTTCAAATTGCCTGCTAAATAAAATTTCCCTGTTATTAAAACCCTAATGGCAGTTCAAAAATTCAAAGCAACTCAATCCTACTTATCATATTTCAATATGGGTTTAAATATTAAAATTTTGCAAACCAATTGAATTCAATAATGTTTGTATAATTGATTGAATTTATTAAATAAACTTTGTTTATTTCCAAAACTCCAACCCAAACACTATTTGAGAATCACCTAACAATTTAATATCACATTAATAATTCAAGTTGTTGAAAATAATTTTTAACTACCTTGTTGTTGTTGTTTTGCAAATTAATAAAAAAATCTAATTATCAAATAAACACCCCAACCTCTATTTGGAATTCAAATAACAAATTAGAAATCAATTAACATTCTAAATTTTGAAGTTAATGATTAACATTACTTTTATGTGCTGTTTTGCAAAATAACAAAATTTATTTATAAACTAAAAAGAAAACCCTAACCCTTTTCTATCTCTCTCTCCCTTTTATTCTTTACAAAAAAAATCAACTAATAGAAAAAAAAAATCCCAAAAGGAGAGGGCAGCCCACCCCATCCTTTCTATTTCTCCCCAGCCCATCCCACTTCTGGCCCATACCCCCCTTTCTATTTTGTCTTCTTCCTCCTCCCACGTCACCCTCCTCTGTACGATTCCCCCTCCACCGATCGATCATCTCTCCCCCCCTGGATGCCATGCCGTACCATGGCACCTCTCTCCATAAAACCCTCTGCCCTAGCACGCCCTAGCCCTGCCTCCTCCCACACCGCCGCCAATTCCTCCATCTCCCCCACCCGAGCCCTCTCTCTGTATCTCTGAAAAACCGAACGCCACCACCTCTTCTCTCCGGTGGTCGCCGGCGACGAGGGCATCCTCCGCGCAAGCCAACGCCGGGAATTGGTTCCCCTCGCAGCCGGCTACCTCCTCGACACCGCAGCTGCCGCCGGGAGCCACTACGCCGTCCGCGCCGTCGGGAGTTGGTCGCCGCTGCCCACTGCTGTTTCTCTCTGTCGGGTTCATCTGCGACCGCGGTCGCCTGCTCCTCCTCGCCTCCCTCGCTGTGAGCGCCCTCTCCTTCCCTCGCATCTCTCCCTCCCTTGTCCCTCTGCGTTGCCCGCAGCGCACGTGTGCACCGGCCACCGCACACCGGCCCGCGAGCAGCCGAGTCGCCGGAGGCCACGATGCCCCGTCGATCTCTGTCACGCACCTGCACGCACAGAAGAAAAGTTCAGTTAAGAACTTACCTGACGAAAGTTACACTATAAGCTGCTTCGCTACTGCTACCTAACAACGAACTCGAGCAGGCCGCAGTGGCAACGCTCCACCCGCGCGCTCCGTAGGTGGTGGGTTCGATCCCCCACTCCTGCGGTTTAGGCCACCCCCTTTTGGTTGTTTTTCCACACGCCACCCCAGGGCCCACCCGTCAGCGGCCCTGGAGGCCACATCACCTTCTAGCCCACGCCACGCTGGCCACCGGCCCACGGGGCAGTGGCTGTGTGTAATAACAGTGCGGTAACAAAAAAATTCTACATGTTTCTGTTTTCGAATTAAATCCTTTTAAATAGCAGAGTTAAACACTAAACTTAAATCTTTAATATCTTTTAATCTATAACTCCAATAAATAAAAGTTGTATATGTTTTCTGTTACAAATTTAATTATCTTTCCAAATAATCCATTTGTTCACTGTTTTGAAACTTCAAAATGCAATTTAAATTTGAATCCAAATAATTCAAATGCAAATTTCTAAAATCAATAACTAATTCATCTTTAATCCGATAAATGCAAATAAAATATGTTTTCCATACCATTTTGAATAACCTTTTCAAATATAAATTTTGCTTCATGGTTTGAATAATTTAAATTGCCTAAATAATTTAATACTTGTTTAATTCATTTAAATTTGATAAAATCATAACTTGCTCAAAATAAAATAATTTTGAACATGCAAAATATGTTTTCAAACCATCAAAGTCTAAACTTTTCAAATGTGAGTTTGAATTTATGTTTTGAACAAATAAAAATTCAATTAAATTCAAACTTGTTTTAAATTCATTTAAAACTTGTTTAATATTGTTTCATTCATAATTAAATTATCCTAATTCCAATTTCAATATTTGAAACATGTAATCCAACTAAAATTTGATGTTCTTTTCAAATATAAATTTTGTTATTTGTTTTGAACACTTTAACTTGATGAAAACCACAAATGCTTGAGTGACACCTTTAAGGAACCAAAATTTCCTAACTTAATGAATGAATTTCCAAACTTGGTAAACCTTATTTCTATTTGATTCTATTGTTGTTATTTTGCTGTTTTCCTCATCCATGCATCATGCTAATCCACCTTCACCTTTTGATTAGTTGGAAAACAAATCATCTAACCATAATTCATGGGTTGTTCATATGCAACTCAAATTGCATATGGGTCCATTTAAATTTGTTTATCTTGTCAACTAGTTACCTTGATGCATCTTTAAACCTGTCATGCATCCATATCCTGATCATGCTGGATCTTTTGCCGTAGTAGTAATTGTTGCATCCGGTGTTTGTTCGAGGTTCATTGCTTCTTCCCGGATAGGACGTTGAGATGATGTGAGCAACGACAAGTTCTGCTACCTTGCGGGATCTCAGGCAAGTATACTCACTTGCTGCCATATGGCTGCCTTTCATCACTTGTTACCGATTCTTTCCGTTGTTCTTTTCTGCTAGCCTTAGTAGTAGTTGTTTCTGTTACGAACCCATCACATGAATCCATTAACCTTGATATTGCCTCACCTCCATACCTATAACCATTGCTTGTTGCCCGTGTCTTACTAGCATGCTTAGGGTTGTTTTGCTCGAGTCTGTTACCCGTTACTTTCTGTTACTACTCTATTATGTTCTGGGGGCTCGAGGTTAATCAAACAATCAATCCTGCTAATGCTAATGGTAATAATAATTTGATGATAAGGCACCGGCAGGAGGCCCTTTGTGGTTTTGAGGCCTGCTAGTGTCGACCCTAATAGGAAAAGGGTCTTGTCTACTGATCCATGATGAGCGCACTACCCGCATGTGGGAAGCGAGTATGGGCGCCCCCCTCAATTTGATTCGATTCGCATCTCGTCCAAATCGCCTCATTTAGTTCGGGTTTTCCATTTGCTGCATGCATGATCTTGCGAGCCCTTGGATCCCGGGTGGAACTTTCGTAGTCGGCATATAGGAGGACACGTTCTTAGAGTGCTATGAGGGTCCATTTTCTTCTGGGCTCGATTAGCCGTGCGCCAAGGTGCTTTGGGCTTGATGCGAAGAAGAGTTGAGTTGTGTAGAGTACCTCGCTTGGTGGGTTGATCCCCCGTCTGGCGGGTTATTCTTGCGTGTACGGCCAAATTGGTGCAACCCTGCAGGGATAATCTTCTCGAGAAGCCGTGTTTTCCGCGGTTATGGATTACTTGGTGAAAGTACTGGCTAACAAGTACTCAGGACAACTTAAACCTAATGATTAACAATCTTACACCCAATGATTAACAGCTTGACTAGTAATAGGCTTATTGACACAATAATCTGAACCATCACTAATCCAACTGTGTGAGATATCCTCGGATTGCTTCTTCGGATAAGGGGCGAGATCCAGGATGGGTTTGTTTGAAGTTATCTTTCAGTTGGTTACAATACTCGATCTTATCTTCTTTCCGTTAGCCGGAAGGTGTAGTATCTCTCTGTAGTTGGTTAGTGCAGCCCGCTGTCGCTTATTTGCAATAACCCCTTCCTTTCCGTTGATCCCAAAGTATTTGTATCTTGTGATGATTGGCTACACCGGTATCTTGTGAGTATGGTTTATCCACTTGCCAGTACTTAACCGTACTGACCCACGAATCTTTTCGTGGCTGCATATTCAACATTGCAGTCAACAGGTTTGAAGTCTGACGACGTTAGCTTGGGAATCCCTCCGGCTTGGCCTGGGCAGGGATTGGACGCTCTCGGTTATCTTCAGGACTCTTAGTCCAATTTGTATCTTGTCCGTAGCCGGACACTATGTTGTTTCTTCCGCTGTTATTTGGATCTTTGTATTG
This sequence comes from Alopecurus myosuroides, assembly GCA_028641055.1. NCBI lineage: Eukaryota > Viridiplantae > Streptophyta > Magnoliopsida > Poales > Poaceae > Alopecurus > Alopecurus myosuroides. The sequence goes on along the minus strand of CM054060.1, from coordinate 244,270,954 downwards.
TATCAGTTGTATCCCTGGCTCGTTTGAGTCATCTTGTATCTACCTGTTTCTGTTGTAATTGTGGAATGTTCGTGAACTGTTGTAATGTTATCATAAGTGGCAACCTGGAATCGGTTATTATGCGGATTTGGCGGGAATGCTGAAATCTGCATAGTGCCCGATCTCGGGGCGTCACAAATGGTATCAGAGCCTTGGTTCCGATTCCCGATATTGTTTCGATACGAATGGTTATCAAAGCAACGGGTCCGCAAAGCCTGTAGGATAACCTCGCTAACGGTCGTTGTTCCTAGAATGTCAAAAAACTATTTCTGCTAAACTATTTTGGAAAAACATCTCGATAGGATTCTTGTTTTCTCCTTATCCCTATTCTATTTCCCCTCCCATCTTATTTGTTTTGGAGTTTTCCCCCTTGTCTATCTTTCAAAGTGTTAGGATCCTACGTGGGTGGACGTTTTCTGAGCCTTTAACCTAATAGGTACGATCGTCGGGAGATTTCTGGTGGAAGAACATCGTCATCAGCCCGAGCAAGAATCTCTTGTTAGTGGTGTCGAGAATCCCTTGTTGGTGGTGTCGAGGAGATCAGCTGGAAGCATGAAGAATCGATAGTCGAACTTCTTTCCCCTCCCGGGTTAGCAGGTGGATTGCGAGGGCGCAATCCCTTGTTAGTGGTGTCGTCTGTAACACCTGGGGTGTTACCCTAATGGAGAGTTGTTTGTTTTCTTTTTTTGCTTGCATCATATGCATCACATTGCATTGCACCATGTTTGCATCACCACTTAAAAATTCAAAAACAATTTAACCCTTCACACATGTCTAAAAATTTCAATTGTAAGTTGCAACTCAACTTATTGAAAATAAGTTGAAGTTGAATTTATTTCAAATTGCCTGCTAAATAAAATTTCCCTGTTATTAAAACCCTAATGGCAGTTCAAAAATTCAAAGCAACTCAATCCTACTTATCATATTTCAATATGGGTTTAAATATTAAAATTTTGCAAACCAATTGAATTCAATAATGTTTGTGTAATTGATTGAATTTATTAAATAAACTTTGTTTATTTCCAAAACTCCAACCCAAACACTATTTGAGAATCACCTAACAATTTAATATCACATTAATAATTCAAGTTGTTGAAATTAATTTTTAACTACCTTGTTGTTGTTGTTTTGCAAATTAATAAAAAAATCTAATTATCAAATAAACACCCCAACCTCTATTTGGAATTCAAATAACAAATTAGAAATCAATTAACATTCTAAATTTTGAAGTTAATGATTAACATTACTTTTATGTGCTGTTTTGCAAAATAACAAAATTTATTTATAAACTAAAAAGAAAACCCTAACCCTTTTCTATCTCCCTCTCCCTTTTATTCTTTACAAAACAATCAACTAATAGAAAAAAAAAATCCCAAAAGGAGAGGGCAGCCCACCCCATCCTTTCTATTTCTCCCCAGCCCATCCCACTTCTGGCCCATACCCCCCTTTCTATTTTGTCTTCTTCCTCCTCCCACGTCACCCTCCTCTGTACGATTCCCCCTCCACCGATCGATCATCTCTCCCCTCCTGGATGCCATGCCGTACCATGGCACCTCTCTCCATAAAACCCTCTGCCCTAGCACGCCCTAGCCCTGCCTCCTCCCACACCGCCGCCAATTCCTCCATCTCCCCAACCCGAGCCCTCTCTCTGTATCTCTGAAAAACCGAACGCCACCACCTCTTCTCTCCGGTGGTCGCCGGCGACGAGGGCATCCTCCGCGCAAGCCAACGCCGGGAATTGGTTCCCCTCGCAGCCGGCTACCTCCTCGACACCGCAGCTGCCGCCGGGAGCCACTACGCCGTCCGCGCCGTCAGGAGTTGGTCGCCGCTGCCCACTGCTGTTTCTCTCTGTCGGGTTCATCTGCGACCGCGGTCGCCTGCTCCTCCTCGCCTCCCTCGCTGTGAGCGCCCTCTCCTTCCCTCGCATCTCTCCCTCCCTTGTCCCTCTGCGCTGCCCGCAGCGCACGTGTGCACCGGCCCGCGAGCAGCTGAGTCGCCGGAGGCCACGATGCCCCGTCGATCTCTGTCACGCACCTGCACTCACAGAAGAAAAGTTCAGTTAAGAACTTACCTGACGAAAGTTACACTATAAGCTGCTTCGCTACTGCTACCTAACAACGAACTCGAGCAGGCCGCAGTGGCAACGCTCCACCCGCGCGCTCCGTAGGTGGTGGGTTCGATCCCCCACTCATGCGGTTCAGGCCACCCCCTTTTGGTTGTTTTTCCACACGCCACCCCAGGGCCCACCCGTCAGTGGCCCTGGAGGCCACATCACCTTCTAGCCCACGCCACGCTGGCCACCGGCCCACGGGGCAGTGGCTGTGTGTAATAACAGTGCGGTAACAAAAAAATTCTACACGTTTCTGTTTTCGAATTAAATTCTTTTAAATAGCAGAGTTAAACACTAAACTTAAATCTTTAATATCTTTTAATCTATAACTCCAATAAATAAAAGTTGTATATGTTTTCTGTTACAAATTTAATTATCTTTCCAAATAATCCATTTGTTCACTGTTTTGAAACTTCAAAATGCAATTTAAATTTGAATCCAAATAATTCAAATGCAAATTTCTAAAATCAATAACTAATTCATCTTTAATCCGATAAATGCAAATAAAATATGTTTTCCATACCATTTTGAATAACCTTTTCAAATATAAATTTTGCTTCATGGTTTGAATAATTTAAATTGCCTAAATAATTTAATACTTGTTTAATTCATTTAAATTTGATAAAATCATAACTTGCTCAAAATAAAATAATTTTGAACATGCAAAATATGTTTTCAAACCATCAAAGTCTAAACTTTTCAAATGTGAGTTTGAATTTATGTTTTGAACAAATAAAAATTCAATTAAATTCAAACTTGTTTTAAATTCATTTAAAACTTGTTTAATATTGTTTCATTCATAATTAAATTATCCTAATTCCAATTTCAATATTTGAAACATGTAATCCAACTAAAATTTGATGTTCTTTTCAAATATAAATTTTGTTATTTGTTTTGAACACTTTAACTTGATGAAAACCACAAATGCTTGAGTGACACCTTTAAGGAACCAAAATTTCCTAACTTAATGAATGAATTTCCAAACTTGGTAAACCTTATTTCTATTTGATTCTATTGTTGTTATTTTGTTGTTTTCCTCATCCATGCATCATGCTAATCCACCTTCACCTGTTGATTAGTTGGAAAACAAATCATCTAACCATAATTCATGGGCTGTTCATATGCAACTCAAATTGCATATGGGTCCATTTAAATTTGTTTATCTTGTCAACTAGTTACCTTGATGCATCTTTAAACCTGTCATGCATCCATATCCTGATCATGCTGGATCTTTTGCCGTAGTAGTAATTGTTGCATCCGGTGTTTGTTCGAGGTTCATTGCTTCTTCCCGAATAGGACGTTGAGATGATGTGAGCAACGACAAGTTCTGCTACCTTGCGGGATCTCAGGCAAGTATACTCACTTGCTGCCATATGGCTGCCTTTCATCACTTGTTACCGATTCTTTCCGTTGTTCTTTTCTGCTAGCCTTAGTAGTAGTTGTTTCTGTTACGAACCCATCACATGAATCCCTTAACCTTGATATTGCCTCACCTCCATACCTATAACCATTGCTTGTTGCCCGTGTCTTACTAGCATGCTTAGGGTTGTTTTGCTCGAGTCTGTTACCCGTTACTTTCTGTTACTACTCTATTATGTTCTGGGGGCTCGAGGTTAATCAAACAATCAATCCTGCTAATGCTAATGGTAATAATAATTTGATGATAAGGCACCGGCAGGAGGCCCTTTGTGGTTTTGAGGCCTGCTAGTGTCGACCCTAATAGGAAAAGGGTCTTGTCTACTGATCCATGATGAGCGCACTACCCGCATGTGGGAAGCGAGTATGGGCGCCCCCCTCAATTTGATTCGATTCGCATCTCGTCCAAATCGCCTCATTTAGTTCGGGTTTTCCATTTGCTGCATGCATGATCTTGCGAGCCCTTGGATCCCGGGTGGAACTTTCGTAGTCGGCATATAGGAGGACACGTTCTTAGAGTTCTATGAGGGTCCATTTTCTTCTGGGCTCGATTAGCCGTGCGCCAAGGTGCTTTGGGCTTGATGCGAAGAAGAGTTGAGTTGTGTAGAGTACCTCGCTTGGTGGGTTGATCCCCCGTCTGGCGGGTTATTCTTGCGTGTACGGCCAAATTGGTGCAACCCTGCAGGGATAATCTTCTCGAGAAGCCGTGTTTTCCGCGGTTATGGATTACTTGGTGAAAGTACTGGCTAACAAGTACTCAGGACAACTTAAACCTAATGATTAACAATCTTACACCCAATGATTAACAGCTTGACTAGTAATAGGCTTATTGACACAATAATCTGAACCATCACTAATCCAACTGTGTGAGTTATCCTCGAATTGCTTCTTCGGATAAGGGGCAAGATCCAGGATGGGTTTGTTTGAAGTTATCTTTCAGTTGGTTACAATACTCAATCTTATCTTCTTTCCGTTAGCCGGAAGGTGTAGTATCTCTCTGTAGTTGGTTAGTGCAGCCCGTTGTCGCTTATTTGCAATAACCCCTTCCTTTCCGGTTATCCCAAAGTATTTGTATCTTGTGATGACTGGCTACGCCGGTATCTTGTGAGTATGGTTTATCCACTTGCCAGTACTTAACCGTACTGACCCACGAATCTTTTCGTGGCTGCATATTCAACATTGCAGTCAACAGGTTTGAAGTCTGACGACGTTAGCTTGGGAATCCCTCCGGCTTGGCCTGGGCAGGGATTGGACGCTCTCGGTTATCTTCAGGACTCTTAGTCCAATTTGTATCTTGTCCGTAGCCGGACGATATGTTGTTTCTTCCGCTGTTATTTGGATCTTTGTATTGTATCAATTGTATCCCTGGCTCGTTTGAGTCATCTTGTATCTACCTGTTTCTGTTGTAATTGTGGAATGTTCGTGAACTGTTGTAATGTTATCATAAGTGGCAACCTGGAATCGGTTATTATGCGGATTTGGCGGGAATGCTGAAATCTGCATAGTGCCCGATCTCGGGGCGTCACAAGGTTGGAGACGAGGTGGCAGATCTGGACGTGCGGCGAGGTCGGTGGCTGACCGGCGAACACAGCGGCGAGGTGGCTGACCGGCAAGCACGGAGGCGAGGTGGAAGATAACGTACGGCGAGGTTGGAGACGATGTGGCAGATAAGTGAGCACAAGGGCGAGGTGTCCGATCTGGACGTCGAAAAGGCGGTGATGTGGCTGATCTGGAGGGCGATCTCGACGGCGACGAGAGAAATCTGGCAAGCGAGCTATACGGAGAGGTGTGAGACCGGGGGAACAGAGGATCTGTTTTGGTAGGATAAGGGGAGTGGATATTTCAAAGTAGTGGCTTTCTCTTACAGCGAGAGGGCCGATCGAGGGGATAAGTCAGGGTTTCAGAACGATTACAGAAATTCCCTCCAGGCTAAAGGTTGCCACTTGTGTGCGGGAGGGCTGACAAGTAAAACATCCTTGCACAAAAAAATTATGGCGGGCTGTCCTGGCGCGAATTTTTTGGAGCGACGCGAAATTTTGGCGGAACTGTGGGATACTTTGTTGGCCGTCCGATGTTGATGGGTGGCTTAGAAAAATTGAGCATTTATGCAATTATTTACAAAACATTGTGAACAAATCCCGAAAGTATTTGACCTAAAATCCTGGAAAGGGTCAATCATGTGGAATACTAGTACATGTTGATAGGTGGCTTAAACTTTGCTAGCCGTTGGATGCTAGTCAACTTTTTTCTACACCTATCACCGGTGTCAGAAGGGGGTAGACCACTATTCTTTTTCGCTTGGTTCTGTTAAGTTAGGCCATAGGTACATGGATAACCCAAATCTAGATCTACTTGTAACAAGATTTCTTCCATTTCGCCTGAAGGGGAGCATCCATGGTTCCCCCCTAGGTAATGCATAATCTTCCTATGCGATGTCAGTGAAACCGGTTACACCTATGAGTAGGATATTAGCCCTCCCCACCTCTAACCACACATTTATAAGTATATTATTAGGGCTCGACCATGGCTTACGTAGGATTCCGACACTCCAAAGCACCCACTTGCCAAACATTGATTTGTTGACCCATGCGACACTCTAAAACACATGGTATGGCATACCCTAGGCTTGGCTGGGATTCAGACGCTCTTGATCCCCTCTCCGGAGAAACCCTATGCCGGTTGTAGAAAAAGGACGGAACTGCCGTTCTGGACCCTCTACGTGAGCCGGGAGGGGTAGCAAAGTGGAACTAATTGCTTGGTTGTGTTAGGTTAGGACCAAGGAACACCCAAGAAAATGGTAGGGACCACCTCTTGGCAATATTTCCCCCGTTCTGTCATATCCGGGAATTTCGGGCTCTGAGTATAGTCCTGGAACCCGCGCGAGAGAATCTAACGCCGATGAAGCCATGACAAAGACAGTGAGGGAATCTTGGGCTTCCAAGGCCCATGCCACAATCTAACACACATGGTATGGTGTGACGCCCCGGGATCGGGCACTATGCAGATTTCAGCATTTCCGCCAAAATCCACATAATAACCGATTCCAGGTTGCCACTTGTGATAACATTACAACAGTTCACGAATATTCCGCAACAACAACAGAAAAGATATATACAAGACGGCTCAAACGAGTCAAGGATACAACTGATACAATACAAAGATCCAAATAACAGCAGAAGAAACAACATAGTGTCCGACTACGGACAAGATACAAACTGGACTAAGAGTCCTGAAGATAACCGATGGCGTCCAATCCCTGCCCAGGCCAAGCCGGAGGGATTCCCAAGCTAACGTCGTCAGACTTCAAACCTGTTGACTGCAATGTGGAATATGCAGCCACGAAATGGATTCGTGGGTCAGTACGGTTAAGTACTGGCAAGTGGATAACCCATACTCACAAGATACCAGCGTAACCAATCATCACAAGATACAAATACTTTGGGTACAACGGAAAGGAAGGGAGTATTGCAAAGAAGCGGCAGCGGGCTGCACTAACCAACTACAGAGACTTGCTACAACATCCGGCTAAAAGAGAGGGATAAGATAGCGTATCAGAACCAACTACGACTACTCACCAAGCGATACCCATCCAATGTTACCCCCTACTAAGGAAGCAACCCAAGGAAACTCACACGGTTGATTAAGGTGACATTCATTTTGATGGTGGAAGTAATCTATATTACTAATCAAGTTATCATCGTTAAGTGTAAGTTGTCTGAGTACTTGTTAGCCAGCACTTTCACCAAGTCATCCATAACTGCGGACAACACGGCTTCTCGAGAAGATTTAACCCTGCAGGGATGCACCAATTTGGCCGTACACGTAAGAATGACCCGCCAGGCGGGGAGCAAACCCACCAAGCGAGGCACTCAACACAACCCAACTCTTCTTCGCATCAAGCCCAAAGAACCACATGTTGTGCGTGCGCGGCTAATCGAGCCCCCACGAAGAAAAGGGGGACCCTCATAGCACTCTAAGACCACGCCGCCCTAAATGCCGACTATAAAAGTTCCACCCTGGCGCCAAGGGTTCGCAGCTGCACATGCATGCATCAAATGGAAAGCCCGAACTAAGTGTGGCGATTTGGACGAGATGCGAATCGAATCAAGTTGAGGGGGGCGCCCATACTTGCTTCCCACATGCGGTTAGTGCGCTCATCATGGATCAGTAGACAAGACCCTTTTCCTAATTAGGGTCGACACTAGCAGGCCTCAAAACCACGTCGGGCCTCCTGCCGGTGCCTTATCATCAAATTATTATTACCCAAAACATTAACATGTTGTTGATTGAATTGAAACCCAACTATCAAACTAAGCAGGTGATAAGACGGACAACAAGACTTGAGCGCAAACAACACTAAGCATGCAACTACGACACGAGGGCCAACAAGGTAAACAAACAACAGTTAATAGGAAGTGGAAGTAAGGCTATATCATGGCTGCAAGGTAAACATATAATAGGGTCGAGACACAAGCATCGAATCATAAGGCTAGAATAAAGGCAACAGAAAGAATCGGTAACAAGTGATGAAAGGCAGCCATTTGGCAGCAAGTGAGTATACTTGCCTGAAATCCAGCAAGTAGAGGTACATCCGCAGAACTTGTCGTTGCTCACATCATCTCAACGTCCTATTCGCGAAGAAGCAACAAACTAGAACAGACACCGGATGCAACAATTACTACTACGGAAAAAGATCCAGCATGATCAAGACATGGATGCATGACAAGTTTAAGGATGCATCAAAGATAAACTAGTTGACATGGTAAACATATTTAAATGGGACCATATGCAATTTGGATTGCATATGGAAAAGCCCATGAATTAATGTTGAATTAAATGATCTACAAATAACCATCATGTGAAAGTTGATTAGAATGATGCATGGATGATGAAAACAATAAGAAAACAACAATAGCTTCAATTTGATATGTTGTTTACCAAGTTTGGAATTTTATTTATTAAGTTATGAAATTTGGCTTCTTAAATGAGTTACACAAGCATTTGTTGTTTTCAACCATTTTAATTGTTCAAAACAGATAACAAAATTTATATTTGGAAAGAACACAAAATTTTAGATGGAATACATACTTCATTTGTTGAAAAAGGAATTAAAATAAGCAAGTTATTAATTTGACAATTTTAATTGCATTAAATAAGAAACAGTTGTTTTCAGCAATTTAAATTATTCAAAACAGAAAACAAAGTTTATATTTGGAAATTTTATTCAATTTTGCATGGAAAACATATTTTACATGTTGGAATTGGATTTGAATTGCCCAAGTTATGAAGTTTGCAATTTAAAAGGTTTAATTAAAGCATTGAATTACTGCACCACTTTTAATTAGGAAAAACAGTAAACAAATTGTATTGAAAAGGTTGAAAACATGTAGCAAATGTTTCACTGAACATTTTGAGCTATTAAACATATTTTTTGGGTTATTATTGAATTTAATATGCAATTTTTCATAAGTAGTCTTATTCTGCCCTTTTTAGTAAACAGAGGGAAACATGTTCAAAATTAATTCAATTGTGACCAAATAAAATACCAATGTGTAGAGTTTGTTAAGACATATTTTTAGAGCCCAAGTTTGCTTAAATTGGATGAACAGAACTAAAGTTATGAAATTCCAAAGTTTCCAATTTTTATTGCATTTTCAGTAATTAATTATTTAGTGCAAAAATTATTACAGAAACATGTTGCAAACTTGACATTAACAGAAAGGGCACAAGATTTTGAATCCACGGAAACTTGAATCGTTGAATTTGGAGCAATATTCATTTTTTTATGGATTTTACAAGTAAGGATTCAGATCTGTTTTCTGGAATTCGGGAGAAAAAAGAAAAAGGCTGAGAAAAAGGGTGGCTTTTGCGCCCAAGGGGATTCGAACCCTGGACCTGCTGCATGTGCGCACAGGGTGCTACCAGCTGGGCTGCTGCTCGGTTGCGATGGATACAGATCGCGAACAGTTTTGAGGTCAGGCTGCAGGCTGGACGGAAACGGAACCAAAATTTCAGTCGATCGGAGCAGATCGACAACGACCCGGCGAGGATGCTGCCGTCGGTGAGGGCCCCGAGCGGCGTGGCGCTGGGGTGCTGGGGTGGTCCTGCTCGCGGAGGGGAAAGAAGGAAGGCCTAGGGGAGGAGGAGAGAAGGGGGTAGGGGCGCTCACCTCGAGCTTGGCGAGCGGGAGGCGGACGAGGAGGAGATGGCGGCGAACGGAGCTCGGCGGCAGAAAAGCTTGACGGCGCGGGCGGTGTAGGCGTCCTCCAGCCCTGCTCCCTTCTTCAAAGTTGGAGGTGGAAACCCCACGGTTCCATTCCCGCCGTTGAGAGCCTCCATCGTCGACCACAGCAGCTACCTCACCCCCGCCAAGTTCCGGCCATGGTGGTGCTCCTCAGGTTCAGAGAAAAGAAAAATTCAGAGGGGAAATTTTGGGAGCAGAGGAGAAAGAAGGAGGGTGGCGGCTGGGAGGAAGAGGAGAGGGAAGAGGGGCTAGGGTTAGGGTTGGAGGGGGGAAAGGAGGGTAGATAAGGGGGGAGGGAGAGGGAGCAGGTGGGAGGTGGGGGAGGATGACGTTCTGTACGTGACCTCCTGTCCGTACGAAGAAGAAAGAGGAGATGGGCCGGGTGGATAGGAGATGGGCTGGGCTGCTCTCTCTCTCTCCCTCAAAACATTTTTTTTGTTTTATTTTTTTATTTCAGAGATTGTTTGGTCACTATTTAAAAAATAGTTTTGAGGCCACAAACTCAACTTAAATTTTTGTTGAACTTAGAATTTTCAACCATTTAATTGTGAGTTGTAATGTGAATGCCATGATGGCTTGATGCAGGATGCGAAAAAAAAGAAAACAGACAATTACTAGTTTGGGGAAATGTAACACCCGGGGTGTTTTCCCCACATTAGAAAATCGATTGTTTTCTTTTTTTCGCATCAAGTCATCAAGCATCGCATTGCATTTCATTTGTTTGAAAACTCAAAGTTGTTTCTACCTCCTTTCAGTTAAAATGGAAAAAATAAAATTGTTTGCTGATATACCTTTTGTGTGTTAAATCAATTAATAAACTGGTTTGTAAGAAAAAAAAATTGGAAGAGGGCAGGCCAGCCCACCACGGCCAGCCTGACCCAACTCCCACCCTAACCCTAAGCCCACCTAACCCTCACGCACACAACACACAGGGCCACACACGCACGCACACAGAAACGCACACCACACGCACGCACGGGGGGATCGATCGATCCCCCAACCACCCAGCGCCGCCTCCCGCACGACCCCGCACACCTCGTCGTCCTCTCCGGCCGCCTCCTCCTAGCTCCTCCCCGGCGAGAGCCCCGCCACCACGAACCCCTGGCCGGCGCCCCGCCGGAGCTCGCCGCCCTCTGCTCCTCACCGGCCGGCCGTCGCCTCCCTCTCTGCCTCCCCGTTCTCCGGCCGGGAACCGCCGCCCATCCTCCGCCTCGGCCGTCGCCTTGCCCGCGCAAGCACGCGGTATTCCAGAAGGTTCTAGAAGCACCGAAGCCCGCGATGTGCGGGATCTTCGCCTACCTCGACCACTGCGTGCCGCGGGAGCGGCGGTACGTCCTCGAGGTCCTCCTCAACGGCCTCCGCCGCCTCGAGTACCGCGGCTACGATTCCTCCGGCATAGCCCTCGACGCGGACCTCGTTCTCCTCTGCTTCGCCTTCAGAACCGGCCCCCGAAGCACTGACGTAGACTCTGATCTCGTCGAGTTCTTCGTGTGCAAGGCTGGCTCCGGCGGCAACCTCTCCATCGAACCCGTCCCGTGTTCTCCTACAGGCACCAGACACTCGTGGCACGCCATCATCGTGCCCTGCGAGGGTGGCAACTACCTGGTCGCCGATCTTTCCCCAAGTGCGAGCCCTGGGAATTACAACCTGCACGTCTTCTCGTCAGAGATGAGCAAGTGGACTACCACGCCCTTGCAGCTGTCAACGCCTGCCGATGTCCTGATACGGGACATGCCAAGCCTAGTGCACAAGGTGATCTCTCTCGGAGGAAGCATGGTTGGATGGGTCAACCTCTGGCGTGGCATCGTGTTCTGTGACCTACTTAAGAAGGAGCCTGTTCTCCGCTTCATCGCTTTGCCCAAGGCTGTATTCAACCCGCAACAGACAGGCCAAGCCCAGGAAGCGCGGGATGTCACCTTCACCAATGGTTTCATCAACTTTGTCGAGATCGAACATTTTAGCCGAGAGCTTAACTTTGTCAACGGGAGGAGGTTCAAGACGACCAGGAATCTTGACACTGAAGATGTCATCTGCGAAAATGAGTTCCTTTTGCATGATGATATGGACCGTTCTGATAATGAACCTGTGTTTGTACCTGATGGTTGGAAGATCCGGACAATGTTTAAGTGCATTGATTGGGACTACTGGAGGAAGAAGCACACCGTCCATGTTGATGACATTTCAGCCGCCCCAGAACATACTGCGCTGCTGCTTCAGTTGTGCAATGGTAGAACCGTGCAATCTGCGTTGAGAAACCTGGAGACTGCAGGTTTCCCGTTCTTCAATGTTTACAATGACAATGCTGTCTACCTCGTGTCTAAGGTGGAACCTGATGATAAAGATTCCTGGATTGTTGGTCTTGATTTCGAGAAGAAGAAGCTGGAAGTCCTTAAACCATATTGTTCCGCAAGAGCCAGTTCTTGTGATCCAACTCTCCTTCCCTGTGCATTCTCTGAATATCTGAATACTACTCCAAGCCATGTTTTTCTACCCGCGTCCTTTTAACTTCATTCTGTTAACCTTGATGCAAACTGAAAAAGATTTGTCAGACTAATCGTATTTGTTCCAGAGCTCCACTTATTTTACTCCATGGTATCTGACATTTTGTCTATTTGCTTAAGGCCATATGATGAGCTAATGGCAGCAAATTGTCCTCAAGATGGTGTGCTGAATATTAATCTTCGGTCGGGCGATACTTTTCATGTAGCAAGCTGTCCTCGATACGGTGTGCCTGATGGTCATCTTTCATCAGGCTATACTGTTCGGGACAATACACAACCCCAGCAAAACACATGGAATGTGAATGGCTACTATGGGTGTTTGAATGAATCTGGTTACCCAGGCTACAGCAACTATCAGCTGCCAACCCTGTTGCAGCCACAATACATTCCGCCACCCGGTTTGACACCAGTTGTGCAAACCATGACATCTTCAACTCGATCAGGGTATTTCAATGCCTGTTGGACAGATCCAGGTGTCCATGGAAGGATGTCAATGACTATGTTGTTGAATGATCTGAAAAGGCTGGCTGCCCCACCCTTGGCCCCATCAATGCCTCCAACTCCAGCACAGCCCCTGCTTTTACAAATTGGACCCTAAAACTTCAAATGGCAATAACTTTCAAACCCCAACTCCCAATTTAAAATATGAAATATGTTTTTCAGTCAAAATTCAATGTACTTTCTGTTTATCAACTTTGTTTTGCAATTTGGGCAATTAAAATTAAGGTTATTTAATAATCCTTACATTGGTCAATTAAATGGCATAATTAATAACTTTCAAATGGTTGCTCCAAATTAAATACTCAAAACATGAATTTCATCCAAAATTACATGCCACACTTGAATATCAACTTTGTTTTCTGGTTTGCAACAATTAATTTGAATAATTGTTCCATCTCTTATTTAATGCAATTAAATTGGTAACATGCTTAATTAAATCATTTGAAATTGTTTTCCCAACAAATAAAATATGTTTTCCATGCTATTTTGAACCACCTTTTCAAATATAAATTTTGTTTCATGATTTGAATAATTTAAATTGCTTAAATAATTTAAACCTTGTTTAAATCATTTAAATTTGCTAAATTCATAACTTGCTCAAATTAAATTATTTCTGAACATATAAAATATGTTTTCAAACCAGAAAAGTATAACCTTTTCAATTATGAATTTGAATTTATGTTTTGAACAAATAAAATTCAAATAATATTCAAACTTGAATTAAATCCAATTAAAACTTGTTTAATCTTGATTAATTCATAATTAAATCATTGTAATTCCTTTTCCAATAATTGAAACATGTAATCCACCTAAAATTTTGTGTTCTAATCAAATATGAACTTTGTTATCTGTTTGGAACAATTTAACCTGATGAAAACAACAAATGCTTGTGTGACACCTTTAAGTAACCAAAATTCCAAAACCTAATAAGTGAATTTCAAAAATGGGTAAACCTTATTCCCAATTGATTCTATTGTTGTTATTTTGTTGTTTTCCTCATCCATGCATCATACTAAACCACTTTCACATGTTGGTTAGCTGTAAAACAATTGTTTCAACCATAACTCATGGGCTTTCCATATGCAATCCAAATTGCCTATGGGTCCATTTAAACCTGTTTATCATGTCAACTAGTTTATCTCTATGCATCCTTAAACTTGTCATGCATCCATACCTTGATCATGCTGGATCTTTTGCCGTAGTAGTAATTGTTGCATCCGGTGTTTGTTCGAGGTTCATTGCTTCTTCCCGGATAGGACGTTGAGATGATGTGAGCAACGACAAGTTCTGTGGATGTACCTCTACTTGCTGGATCTCAGGCAAGTATACTCACTTGCTGCCATATGGCTACCTTTCATCACTTGTTACCGATTCTTCCCGTTGTTCTTATTCTAGCCTGTTGATACGATGCTTGTGTCTCGATCCTATTATTGTTTACCTTGCAGCCATGATATAGCCTTTTCCTTCCACTTCCTATTAACTGTTGTTTGTTTACCTTGTTGGCCCCGTGTCGTAGTTGCATGCTTAGTGTTGTTTGCGCTCAAGTCTTGTTGTCCGTCTTATCACCTGTTTAGTTTGATAGTTGGGTTTCAATTTAATCAACAACATGTTAATGTTTTGGGTAATAATAATTTGATGATAAGGCACCGGCAGGAGGCCCGGCGTGGTTTTGAAGCCTGCTAGTGTCGACCCTAATTAGGAAAAGGGTCTTGTCTACTGATCCATGATGAGCGCACTAACCGCATGTGGGAAGCGAGTATGGGCGCCCCCCTCAATTTGACTCGATTCGCATCTCGTCCAAATCGCCACACTTAGTTCGGGCTTTCCATTTGATGCATGCATATGCAGGTGCGAACCTGAGGCCAGGGTGGAACTTTTGTAGTCGGCATTTAGGGCGGCGTGGTCTTCCAGTGCTATGAGGGTCCCCCTTTTCTTCGTGGGGGCTCGATTAGCCGCGCACGCACGGCGCGTGGTGCTTTGGGCTTGATGCGAAGAAGAGTTGAGTTGTGTTGAGTACCTCGCTTGGTGGGTTGATCCCCCGTCTAGCGGGTTATTCTTACGTGTACGGCCAAATTGGTGCAACCCTGCAGGGATAATCTTCTCGAGAAGCCGTGTTTTCCGCGGTTATGGATTACTTGGTGAAAGTACTGGCTAACAAGTACTCAGGACAACTTAAACCTAATGACTAACAACCTTACACCCAATGATTAACAACTTGACTAGTAATAGGCTTATTGACACAATAATCTGAACCATCATTAATTCAACGGCGTGAGTTATCCTCGGATTGCTTCTTTGGATAAAGGGGCGAGATCCAGGATGGGTTTGTTTGAAGTTATCTTTCAGTGGGTTACAATACTCGATCTTATCTCTTTCTGTTAGCCGGAAGTTGTAGTACCTCTCTGTAGTTGGTTAGAGCAGCCCGCTGCCACTTATTTGCAATAACCCCTTCCTTTCCGTTGATCCCAAAGTATTTGTATCTTGTGATGACTGGTTACGCCGGTATCTTGTGAGTATGGTTTATCCACTTGCCAGTACTTAACCGTACTGACCCACGAATCTTTTTCGTGGCTGCATATTCAACATTGCAGTCAACAGGTTTGAAGTCTGACGACGTTAGCTTGGGAATCCCTCCGGCTTGGCCTGGGCAGGGATTGGACGCTCTCGGTTATCTTTAGGACTCTTAGTCCAATTTGTATCTTGTCCGTAGCCGGACGATATGTTGTTTCTTCCGCTGTTATTTGGATCTTTCTATTGTATCAGTTGTATCCCTGGCTTGTTCGAGTCATCTTGTAAATCTCTTTTCTGTTGTTGTTGTGGATTATTCGTGAACTATTGTAATGTTATCACAAGTGGCAACCTGGAATCGGTTATTATGTGGATTTTGGCGGGAATGCTGAAATCTGCATAGTGCCCGATCTCGGGGCGTCACAAATGGTATCAGAGCATGGTTCCGATTCCCGATATTGTTTCGATACGAATGGTTATCGAAGCAATGGGTCCGCAAAGCCTGTAGGATAACCTCGCTAACGGTCGTTGTTTCTAGAGTGTCAAAAACTATTTCTGCTAAACTATTTTGGAAAACATCTCAATAGGATTCTTGTTTTTCTCCTTATCCCTATTCTATTTCCCCTCCCATCTTATTTGTTTTGGAGTCTTCCCCCCTTGTCTATCTATCAAAGTGTTAGGATCCTACGTGGGTGGACGTTTTCTGAGCCTTTTAACCTAATAGGTTCGATCTTCGGAAGAATTCTCGACGGAAGAACATCGTCATCAACGTGAGCAAGAATCTCTTGTTAGTGGTGTCGAGAAGCCCTTGTTAGTGGTGTCGAGGAGATCAGCTGGACGCCTGAAGAATCGATAGTCGAACTTCTTTCCCCTCCCGGGTTAGTAGGTGGATTGCGAGGGCGCAATCCCTTGTTAGTGGTGTCGTCTGTAACACCCGGGGTGTTTTCCCCCACATTAGAAAATCGATTGTTTTCTTTTTTTCGCATAAAGTCATCAAGCATCGCATTGCATTTCATTTGTTTGAAAACTCAAAGTTGTTTCTACCTCCTTTCAGTTAAAATGGAAAAAATAAAATTGTTTGCTGATATACCTTTTGTGTGTTAAATCAATTAATAA
Source organism: Alopecurus myosuroides (assembly GCA_028641055.1). Taxonomy (NCBI): domain Eukaryota; kingdom Viridiplantae; phylum Streptophyta; class Magnoliopsida; order Poales; family Poaceae; genus Alopecurus; species Alopecurus myosuroides. The sequence continues at coordinate 244,254,519 of CM054060.1, read as the reverse complement.
ACTGGTTTGTAAGAAAAAAAATTGGAAGAGGGCAGGCCAGCCCACCACGGCCAGCCTGACCCAACTCCCACCCTAACCCTAAGCCCACCTAACCCTCACGCACACAACACACAGGGCCACACACGCACGCACACAGAAACGCACACCACACGCACGCACGGGGGGATCGATCGATCCCCCAACCACCCAGCGCCGCCTCCCGCACGACCCCGCACACCTCGTCGTCCTCTCCGGCCGCCTCCTCCTAGCTCCTCCCCGGCGAGAGCCCCGCCACCACGAACCCCTGGCCGGCGCCCCGCCGGAGCTCGCCGCCCTCTGCTCCTCACCGGCCGGCCGTCGCCTCCCTCTCTGCCTCCCCGTTCTCCGGCCGGGAACCGCCGCCCATCCTCCGCCTCGGCCGTCGCCTTGCCCGCGCAAGCACGCGGTATTCCAGAAGGTTCTAGAAGCACCGAAGCCCGCGATGTGCGGGATCTTCGCCTACCTTGACCACTGCGTGCCGCGGGAGCGGCGGTACGTCCTCGAGGTCCTCCTCAACGGCCTCCGCCGCCTCGAGTACCGCGGCTACGATTCCTCCGGCATAGCCCTCGACGCGGACCTCGTTCTCCTCTGCTTCGCCTTCAGAACCGGCCCCCGAAGCACTGACGTAGACTCTGATCTCGTCGAGTTCTTCGTGTGCAAGGCTGGCTCCGGCGGCAACCTCTCCATCGAACCCGTCCCGTGTTCTCCTACATGCACCAGACACTCGTGGCACGCCAGCATCGTGCCCTGCGAGGGTGGCAACTACCTGGTCGCCGATCTTTCCCCAAGTGCGAGCCCTGGGAATTACAACCTGCACGTCTTCTCGTCAGAGATGAGCAAGTGGACTACCACGCCCTTGCAGCTGTCAACGCCTGCCGATGTCCTGATACGGGACATGCCAAGCCTAGTGCACAAGGTGATCTCTCTCGGAGGAAGCATGGTTGGATGGGTCAACCTCTGGCGTGGCATCGTGTTCTGTGACCTACTTAAGAAGGAGCCTGTTCTCCGCTTCATCGCTTTGCCCAAGGCTGTATTCAACCCGCAACAGACAGGCCAAGCCCAGGAAGCGCGGGATGTCACCTTCACCAATGGTTTCATCAACTTTGTCGAGATCGAACATTTTAGCCGAGAGCTTAACTTTGTCAACGGGAGGAGGTTCAAGACGACCAGGAATCTTGACACTGAAGATGTCATCTGCGAAAATGAGCTCCTTTTGCATGATGATATGGACCGTTCTGATAATGAACCTGTGTTTGTACCTGATGGTTGGAAGATCCGGACAATGTTTAAGTGCATTGATTGGGACTACTGGAGGAAGAAGCACACCGTCCATGTTGATGACATTTCAGCCGCCCCAGAACATACTGCGCTGCTGCTTCAGTTGTGCAATGGTAGAACCGTGCAATCTGCGTTGAGAAACCTGGAGACTGCAGGTTTCCCGTTCTTCAATGTTTACAATGACAATGCTGTCTACCTCGTGTCTAAGGTGGAACCTGATGATAAAGATTCCTGGATTGTTGGTCTTGATTTCGAGAAGAAGAAGCTGAAAGTCCTTAAACCATATTGTTCCGCAAGAGCCAGTTCTTGTGATCCAACTCTCCTTCCCTGTGCATTCTCTGAATATCTGAATACTACTCCAAGGCATGTTTTTCTACCCGCGTCCTTTTAACTTCATTCTGTTAACCTTGATGCAAACTGAAAAAGATTTGTCAGACTAATCGTATTTGTTCCAGAGCTCCACTTATTTTACTCCATGGTATCTGACATTTTGTCTATTTGCTTAACGCCATATGATGAGCTAATGGCAGCAAATTGTCCTCAAGATGGTGTGCTGAATATTAATCTTCGGTCGGGCGATACTTTTCATGTAGCAAGCTGTCCTCGATACGGTGTGCCTGATGGTCATCTTTCATCAGGCTATACTGTTCGGGACAATACGCAACCCCAGCAAAACACATGGAATGTGAATGGCTACTATGGGTGTTTGAATGAATCTGGTTACCCAGGCTACAGCAACTATCAGCTGCCAACCCTGTTGCAGCCACAATACATTCCGCCACCCGGTTTGACACCAGCTGTGCAAACCATGCCGTCTTCAACTCGATCAGGGTATTTCAATGCCCGTTGGACAGATCCAGGTGTCCATGGAAGGATGTCAATGACTATGTTGTTGAATGATCTGAAAAGGCTGGCTGCCCCACCCTTGGCCCCATCAATGCCTCCAACTCCAGCACAGCCCCTGCTTTTACAAATTGGACCCTAAAACTTCAAATGGCAATAACTTTCAAACCCCAACTCCCAATTTAAAATATGAAATATGTTTTTCAGTCAAAATTCAATGTACTTTCTGTTTATCAACTTTGTTTTGCAATTTGGGCAATTAAAATTAAGGTTATTTAATAATCCTTACATTGGTCAATTAAATGGCATAATTAATAACTTTCAAATGGTTGCTCCAAATTAAATACTCAAAACATGAATTTCATCCAAAATTACATGCCACACTTGAATATCAACTTTGTTTTCTGGTTTGCAACAATTAATTTGAATAATTGTTCCATCTCTTATTTAATGCAATTAAATTGGTAACATGCTTAATTAAATCATTTGAAATTGTTTTCCCAACAAATAAAATATGTTTTCCATGCTATTTTGAACCACCTTTTCAAATATAAATTTTGTTTCATGATTTGAATAATTTAAATTGCTTAAATAATTTAAACCTTGTTTAAATCATTTAAATTTGCTAAATTCATAACTTGCTCAAATTAAATTATTTCTGAACATATAAAATATGTTTTCAAACCAGAAAAGTATAACCTTTTCAATTATGAATTTGAATTTATGTTTTGAACAAATAAAATTCAAATAATATTCAAACTTGAATTAAATCCAATTAAAACTTGTTTAATCTTGATTAATTCATAATTAAATCATTGTAATTCCTTTTCCAATAATTGAAACATGTAATCCACCTAAAATTTTGTGTTCTAATCAAATATGAACTTTGTTATCTGTTTGGAACAATTTAACCTGATGAAAACAACAAATGCTTGTGTGACACCTTTAAGTAACCAAAATTCCAAAACCTAATAAGTGAATTTCAAAAATGGGTAAACCTTATTCCCAATTGATTCTATTGTTGTTATTTTGTTGTTTTCCTCATCCATGCATCATACTAAACCACTTTCACATGTTGGTTAGCTGTAAAACAATTGTTTCAACCATAACTCATGGGCTTTCCATATGCAATCCAAATTGCCTATGGGTCCATTTAAACCTGTTTATCATGTCAACTAGTTTATCTCTATGCATCCTTAAACTTGTCATGCATCCATACCTTGATCATGCTGGATCTTTTGCCGTAGTAGTAATTGTTGCATCCGGTGTTTGTTCGAGGTTCATTGCTTCTTCCCGGATAGGACGTTGAGATGATGTGAGCAACGACAAGTTCTGTGGATGTACCTCTACTTGCTGGATCTCAGGCAAGTATACTCACTTGCTGCCATATGGCTACCTTTCATCACTTGTTACCGATTCTTCCCGTTGTTCTTATTCTAGCCTGTTGATACGATGCTTGTGTCTCGATCCTATTATTGTTTACCTTGCAGCCATGATATAGCCTTTTCCTTCCACTTCCTATTAACTGTTGTTTGTTTACCTTGTTGGCCCCGTGTCGTAGTTGCATGCTTAGTGTTGTTTGCGCTCAAGTCTTGTTGTCCGTCTTATCACCTGTTTAGTTTGATAGTTGGGTTTCAATTTAATCAACAACATGTTAATGTTTTGGGTAATAATAATTTGATGATAAGGCACCGGCAGGAGGCCCGGCGTGGTTTTGAAGCCTGCTAGTGTCGACCCTAATTAGGAAAAGGGTCTTGTCTACTGATCCATGATGAGCGCACTAACCGCATGTGGGAAGCGAGTATGGGCGCCCCCCTCAATTTGACTCGATTCGCATCTCGTCCAAATCGCCACACTTAGTTCGGGCTTTCCATTTGATGCATGCATATGCAGGTGCGAACCCGAGGCCAGGGTGGAACTTTTGTAGTCGGCATTTAGGGCGGCGTGGTCTTCCAGTGCTATGAGGGTCCCCCTTTTCTTCGTGGGGGCTCGATTAGCCGCGCACGCACAGCACGTGCTGCTTTGGGCTTGATGCGAAGAAGAGTTGAGTTGTGTTGAGTACCTCGCTTGGTGGGTTGATCCCCCGTCTGGCGGGTTATTCTTACGTGTACGGCCAAATTGGTGCAACCCTGCAGGGATAATCTTCTCGAGAAGCCGTGTTTTCCGCGGTTATGGATTACTTGGTGAAAGTACTGGCTAACAAGTACTCAGGACAACTTAAACCTAATGACTAACAACCTTACACCCAATGATTAACAACTTGACTAGTAATAGGCTTATTGACACAATAATCTGAACCATCATTAATTCAACGGCGTGAGTTATCCTCGGATTGCTTCTTTGGATAAAGGGGCGAGATCCAGGATGGGTTTGTTTGAAGTTATCTTTCAGTGGGTTACAATACTCGATCTTATCTCTTTCTGTTAGCCGGAAGTTGTAGTACCTCTCTGTAGTTGGTTAGAGCAGCCCGCTGCCACTTATTTGCAATAACCCCTTCCTTTCCGTTGATCCCAAAGTATTTGTATCTTGTGATGACTGGTTACGCCGGTATCTTGTGAGTATGGTTTATCCACTTGCCAGTACTTAACCGTACTGACCCACGAATCTTTTTCGTGGCTGCATATTCAACATTGCAGTCAACAGGTTTGAAGTCTGACGACGTTAGCTTGGGAATCCCTCCGGCTTGGCCTGGGCAGGGATTGGACGCTCTCGGTTATCTTCAGGACTCTTAGTCCAATTTGTATCTTGTCCGTAGCCGGACGATATGTTGTTTCTTCCGCTGTTATTTGGATCTTTGTATTGTATCAGTTGTATCCCTGGCTCGTTCGAGTCATCTTGTAAATCTCTTTTCTGTTGTTGTTGTGGATTATTCGTGAACTATTGTAATGTTATCACAAGTGGCAACCTGGAATCGGTTATTATGTGGATTTTGGCGGGAATGCTGAAATCTGCATAGTGCCCGATCTCGGGGCGTCACAGGAAAAACCCCGGGTGTTACAGCCGACACCACTAACAAGGGGATTGCGCCCTCGCAATCCAACCACGAACCCGGGAGGGAGAAGAAGCTCTACTAACGAGTCTTCGCGCTTCCAGGTGATCTCCTCGACACCACTAATAAGAGATTCTTGCTCGGATTGATGACGATGTTCTTCCACCATGAATCTTCCGATGATCGAACCTATCAGGTTAAAGGCTCAGAAAACGTCCACCCACGTAGGATCCTAACACTTTGAAAGATAGACAAGGGGGGAAGACTCCAAAACAAATAAGATTGGAGGGGAAATAGAATAGAGATAAGGAGAAAACAAGAATCCTATTGAGATGTTTCCAAAATAGTTTAGCAAAAATAGTTTTTGACACTCTAGAAACAACGACCGTTAGCGAGGTTATCCTACAGGCTTTTGCGGACCCGATGCTTCGATAACCGTTCGTATAGAAACAATATCGGGAATCGGAAACCATGCTCTGATACCATTTGTGACGCCCCGGGATCGGGCACTATGCAGATTTCAGCATTTCCGCCAAAATCCACATAATAACCGATTCCAGGTTGCCACTTGTGATAACATTACAACAGTTCACGAATATTCCGCAACAACAACAGAAAAGATATATACAAGACGACTCAAACGAGTCAAGGATACAACTGATACAATACAAAGATCCAAATAACAGCGGAAGAAACAACATAGTGTCCGACTACGGACAAGATACAAACTGGACTAAGAGTCCTGAAGATAACTGATGGCGTCCAATCCCTGCCCAAGCCAAGCCAGAGGGATTCCCAAGCTAACGTCGTCAGACTTCAAACCTGTTGACTGCAATGTGGAATATGCAGCCACGAAATGGATTCGTGGGTCAGTACGGTTAAGTACTGGCAAGTGGATAACCCATACTCACAAGATACCAGCGTAACCAATCATCACAAGATACAAATACTTTGGGTACAACGGAAAGGAAGGGAGTACTACAAAGAAGCGGCAGCGGGCTGCACTAACCAACTACAGAGACTTGCTACAACATCCGGCTAAAAGAGAGGGATAAGATAGCGTATCAGAACCAACTACGACTACTCACCAAGCGATACCCATCCAATGTTACCCCCTACTAAGGAAGCAACCCAAGGAAACTCACACGGTTGATTAAGGTGACATTCATTTTGATGGTGGAAGTAATCTATATTACTAATCAAGTTATCATCGTTAAGTGTAAGTTGTCTGAGTACTTGTTAGCCAGCACTTTCACCAAGTCATCCATAACCGCAGACAACACGGCTTCTCGAGAAGATTTAACCCTGCAGGGATGCACCAATTTGGCCGTACATGTAAGAATGACCCGCCAGGCGGGGAGCAAACCCACCAAGCGAGGCACTCAACACAACCCAACTCTTCTTCGCATCAAGCCCAAAGAACCACATGCTGTGCGTGCGCGGCTAATCGAGCCCCCACGAAGAAAAGGGGGACCCTCATAGCACTCTAAGACCACGCCGCCCTAAATGCCGACTACAAAAGTTCCACCCTGGCGCCAAGGGTTCGCACCTGCACATGCATGCATCAAATGGAAAGCTCGAACTAAGTGTGGCGATTTGGACGAGATGCGAATCGAATCAAGTTGAGGGGGGCGCCCATACTCGCTTCCCACATGCGGTTAGTGCGCTCGTCATGGATCAGTAGACAAGACCCTTTTCCTAATTAGGGTCGACACTAGCAGGCCTCAAAACCACGCCGGGCCTCCTGCCGGTGCCTTATCATCAAATTATTATTACCCAAAACATTAACATGTTGTTGATTGAATTGAAACCCAACTATCAAACTAAACAGGTGATAAGATGGACAACAAGACTTGAGCGCAAACAACACTAAGCATGCAACTACGACACGAGGGCCAACAAGGTAAACAAACAACAGTTAATAGGAAGTGGAAGGAAGGCTATATCATGGCTGCAAGGTAAACATATAATAGGATCGAGACACAAGCATCGAATCATAAGGCTAGAATAAAGGCAACGGAAAGAATCGGTAACAAGATATGAAAGGCAGCCATTTGGCAGCAAGTGAGTATACTTGCCTGAGATCCAGCAAGTAGAGGTACATCCGCAGAACTTGTCGTTGCTCACATCATCTCAACGTCCTATCCGCGAAGAAGCAACAAACTAGAACAAACACCGGATGCAACAATTACTACTACGGCAAAAGATCCAGCATGATCAAGACATGGATGCATGACAAGTTTAAGGATGCATCAAAGATAAACTAATTGACATGGTAAACATATTTAAATGAGCCCATATGCAATTTGGATTGCATATGGAAAAGCCCATGAATTAATGTTGAATTAAATGATCTACAAATAACCATCATGTGAAAGTTGATTAGAATGATGCATGGATGATGAAAACAATAAGAAAACAACAATAGCTTCAATTTGATATGTTGTTTACCAAGTTTGGAATTTTATTTATTAAGTTATGAAATTTGGCTTCTTAAATGAGTTACACAAGCATTTGTTGTTTTCACCCATTTTAATTGTTCAAAACAGATAACAAAATTTATATTTGGAAAGCACACAAAATTTTAGATGGAATACATACTTCATTTGTTGAAAAAGGAATTAAAATGAGCAAGTTATTAATTTGACAATTTTAATTGCATTAAATAAGAAACAGTTGTTTTCAGCAATTTAAATTATTCGAAACAGAAAACAAAGTTTATATTTGGAAAGCTTATTCAATTTTGCATGGAAAACATATTTTACATGTTGGAATTGGATTTGAATTGCCCAAGTTATGAATTTTGCAATTTAAAAGGTTTAATTAAAGCATTGAATTATTGCACCACTTTTAATTAGGAAAAACAGTAAACAAATTGTATTGAAAAGGTTGAAAACATGTAGCAAATGTTTCACTGAACATTTTGAGCTATTAAACATAATTTTTTGGGTTATTATTGAATTTAATATGCAATTTTTCATAAGTAGTCTTATTCTGCCCTTTTTAGTAAACAGAGGGAAACATGTTCCAATTGTGACCAAATAAAATACCACTGTGTAGAGTTTGTTAAGACAAATTTTTAGAGCCCAAGTTTGCTTAAATTGGATGAACATAACTAAAGTTATGAAATTCCAAAGTTTCCAATTTTTATTGCATTTTCAGTAATTAATTATTTAGTGCAAAAATTATTACAGAAACATGTTGCAAACTTGACATTAACAGAAAGGGCACAAGATTTTGAATCCACGGAAACTTGAATCGTTGAATTTGGAGCAATATTCATTTTTTTATGGATTTTACAAGTAAGGATTCAGATCTGTTTTCTGGAATTCGGGAGAAAAAAGAAAAAGGCTGAGAAAAAGGGTGGCTTTTGCGCCCAAGGGGATTCGAACCCTGGACCTGCTGCATGTGCGCACAGGGTGCTACCAGCTGGGCTGCTGCTCGGTTGCGATGGATACAGATCGCGAACAGTTTTGAGGTAAGGCTGCGGGCTGGACGGAAACGGAACGAAAATTTCAGTCGATCGGAACAGATCGACAACGACCCGGTGAGGATGCTGCCGTCGGTGAGGGCCCCGAGCGGCGCGGCGCTGGGGTGCTGGGGTGGTCCTGCTCGCGGAAGGGGAAAGAAGGAAGGCCTAGGGGAGGAGGAGAGAAGGGGGTAGGGGCGCTCACCTCGAGCTTGGCGAGCGGGAGGCGGACGAGGAGGAGATGGCGGCGAACGGAGCTCGGCGGCAGAAAAGCTTGACGGCGCGGGCGGTGTAGGCGTCCTCCGGCCCTGCTCCCTTCGTCAAAGTTGGAGGTGGAAACCCCACGGTTCCATTCCCGCCGTTGAGAGCCTCCATCGTCGACCATAGCAGCTACCTCACCCCCGCCAAGTTCCGGCCATGGTGGTGCTCCTCAGGTTCAGAGAAAAGAAAAATTCAGAGGGGAAATTTTGGGAGCAGAGGAGAAAGAAGGAGGGTGGCGGCTGGGAGGAAGAGGAGAGGGAAGAGGGGCTAGGGTTAGGGTTGGAGGGGGAAAGGAGGGTAGATAAGGGCGGAGGGAGAGGGAGCAGGTGGGAGGTGGGGGAGGATGACGTTCTGTACGTGACCTCCTGTCTGTACGAAGAAGAAAGAGGAGATGGGCCGGGTGGAGAGGAGATGGGCTGGGCTGCTCTCTCTCTCCCTCAAAACATTTTTTTCCTTTCAGCTGGTTTTGTTTTTTTATTTCAGAGATTGTTTGGTCACTATTTAAAAAATAGTTTTGAGGCCACAAACTGAACTTAAATTTTTGTTGAACTTAGAATTTTCAACCATTTAATTGTGAGTTGTAATGTGAATGCCATGATGGCTTGATGCAGGATGCGAAAAAAAAGAAAACAGACAATTACTAGTTTGGGGAAAAACCCCGGGTGTTACATATGGCATACCATGGGATTTCGTGGCATTTAGACGATCCGGAGCCCCCCTCTGGAGAAACCATAGCCCCGATGGGGGAAAAGACGGAACTGTTGTTCTGGCCCCTCTACGTGAGCCGGAAGGGGGTAGAAAATTGGAACCAATTTCTTGGTTGCGTTATTTTAGTCCCAAGGAACACCCAAGACAATGGTAGCGCCCACCTATTGGCAAGATTTCCCCAGTTCCGTCAAATCCGGGAGTTTCAGACTCTAAGTAGTCCCGGAACATGCAGAAAGAATCCGACACCGATGAAGCACGCCCTAACACAGAGAGCGAGGGAATCTTGGGAATCCAAGACCAATGACATAATCCAACACACATGGTATGGCATACGCTGGTATTTGGTGGCATTCGGACAATCCGGAGCCCCCTCTCCGGAGAAACCATAGCCCCGATGGGGAAAAGGACGGAACATCCGTTCTGGCCCCTCTACGTGAGCCGAAGGGGGTAGCAAAGTGGAACCAATTGCTTGGTTGTGTTAGGTTAGGCCCAATGAACACCCAAGAAAATGTTAGGTCCTACCTCTTGGCAAGATTCCCCTGGTTCCGTCAGATCCGGGAGTTTTGAAGTCTAAGTAGTCCTCGAACCCGCTAGAGAGAATCCGACGTTGGTGAATCCCTCACATTGGAAGCAAGGGAATCTTAAGCATCCAAGACTCATTCCACACTCTAACACACTTGGTATTGAATACCATGGTATTTGGTGGCATTCAGACGATTCGGAGCCCTCTCTCCGGAGAAACCATAGCCTCGATGGGGAAAAACACGAAACTGTCGTTCTGGCCCCTCTACGTGAGACGGAAGGGGATAGAAAAGTGGAACCAATTGCTTTGTCGTGTTAGTTTAGGCCCAAGGAACACCCAAGACAATGGTTGGGCCCACCTCTTAGCAAGATTCCCCAATTCTCTCAGTTCCGGGAGTTTCAGACTCTAAGTAATCCTCGAACCCGCCAGAGAGAATCTGATGTCGGTGAATCCCTAACAAAGAGAGAGAGGGAATCTTGGGCATACAATACCCATAACACACTATAACACACATGGTATGGAATACCATAGACTTTGGTGGCATTCATACGATCTGTAGGCCCCTCTGCAGAGAAACCATAGCCCCTCTGGGGAAAAGACGGAACTGCCGTTCTGGCCCCTCTACGCTAGCCGGAAAGGGGGTATAAAAGTTTAATTAATTGCTTGGTTGTGTTAGGTTAGGACCAAGGAACACCCAAGACAATGGTAGGGCCCACCTCTTGGAAATATTTCCCCTGTTCTGTCATATCCAAGAATTTCGGGCTCTGAGTATAGTCCTAGAACCCGCCAGAGAGAATCTGACGCCGGTGAAGCCGTAACAAAGAGACTGAGTGAATCTTGGGTGTCCAAGATCAATGCCACACTCTAACACACACGGTATGGAATACCATGGGATTTCGTGGGATTTAAACGATCTGGAGCCCCCCAAGAAACCATAGCCCCGATGGGAGAAAAGACGGAATTGTCGTTCTGGCCCCTCTACGTGAGTCGGAAGGGTTTAGAAAATTCTTGGATGTGTTATGTTAGGACCAAGTAACACCCAAGACAATGTTAGGTCCCACCTCTTGGCAATATTTCCCCAGTTCCGTCAGATCCGGGAGTTTCAGGCTCTAAGTAGTCCTAGAACATGCAGAGAGAATTTGACGCCGGTGAAGTGCGCCCTAACACAGATAGCGAAGGAATCTTGGACATCTAAGACCCATGACACAGTCTAACACACATGGTATGGCATACTATGGTATTTTGTGGCATTCAGACGATCCAGAGCCCCCTCTTCAGAGAAACCATAACCCCGGTGGGGAAAAAGACGAAACTGCCATTCTGGCCCCTCTATGTGAGCCGCGAGGGGGTAGCAAAGTCGAACCAATTTCTTGGTTGTGTTAGGTATTCCCAATGAACACCCAAGACAATGTTATGTCCTACATGTTGGCAAGATTCCCCTAGTTCCGTCAGATGCGGGTGTTTCAGGCTCTAAGTAGTCCTCGAACCCGCCAGAGAGAATCTGACGCCGGTGAATCCCTAACAGTGGGAGCGAGGGAATATTGGGAATCCCATTACACAATCTAACACACATTTTATGGCATACCATGGGATTTGGTGACATTCAGACGATCCGGGGCCCCCTCTCCGGAGAAACCATAGACCCGGTTGGAAAAAAAGCAGAACTGTCGTTCTGGCCCCTCTACGTGAGCCGAAAGAAGGTAACAAAGTGGAACCAATTTCTTGGTTGTGTTAGGTTGGGCCCAAGGAACACCCAAGACAATAGTTGGGACCACATTTTGGCAAGATTGCTCCAGTTCCGTCAGTTCCGGGAGTTTCGGGCTCTAAGTAATCCTAGAACCCGCTAGAGAGAATCCAACGCTGGTGAAGCCCTAAAACGGGGAGAGAGGGAATCTTAGGAATCCAAGACCCTTGACACACTATAATACACATGGTATGGAATACCATGGGATTTAGTGGCATTCAGACGAACCGGAGGCCCCTCTCCGGAGAAACCATAACCTCGCTGGGGAAAAGGAGGGAACTTCCGTTCTGGCCCCTCTACGTGAGCCGTAAGGGGGTAGAAAAGTCGAACCAACTGCTTGGTTGTGTTAGGTTAGTCCCAAGGAACACCCAAGAAAATGGTAGGGCCCACCTCTTGGCAAGATTCCCCCGGTTCCGTCAGATCTGGGAGTTTCGGGCTCTAAGTAGTCCTGGAACCCGCGAGAGAGAATCTGACGCGGGTGAAGCCCTAACACAGAGAGAGCGAGGGAATATTGGGCACCCAATACCCATGCCACATTCTAACACACATGGTATGGCATACCATGTGATTTGGTGGCATTCACACGATCTGGAGCCCCCTCTCGAGACAAACCATAGCCCCACTGGGAAAAAGACGGAACTGCCGTTCTAGACCCTCTACGTGAGCCGGAAGGGGGTAGCAAAGCGGAACCAATTGCTTGGTTGTGTTATGTTTGGACAAAGTAACACCCAAGACATTTTTAGGTCCTACCTCTTCGATATATTCCCCCAGTTCCGTCAGATCCGTGAGTTTAAGGTTCTAAGTAGTCCTGGAACCCGCCAGAGAGAATCTGACGTCGATGAAACCCTAACACGGAGAGAAATCGAGGGAATCTTGAGAATACATGTCATGGTGAGGTAAAGACAGATTCCATGGGATGGATAAAGTTAGGGCCGATGGACATTGTAGGTATCCGGGGAGGGATCGCACGCCTAAGATGGCGCGCCTAGGTTGGGGCCCTCGTGTGGAGGTAACACCCCTACTCCTGACTATCTCTCTGTATAATGGTATGCCGAGTACAAGAACTTCTCTCTCTGTGTATCTTTCTCTCTCAGTGAGCTGCCGAGTAGCTCGCTATCCACTCAACGAGTATGCGACTAAGTGATTGCCCAGGTATTCGTCCGACCCTCGCGCAGGAGGGGGAAGGCCACCTTATATACTGGTGGCCAACCACTATTTTACAGATAAAAGGACAGAGGAGACAACTCCATTGTGCAGTGGCGCACGCCTCCGTGTCTTCGCTGACAGCGTCGCCGAAAGTCTCCGCGGTAGGCCGCTGGCATGTCTTGTCCACTTTGTCAGTCTCTATGGTAGGCCGCTGACATGTCCTGCCCCTTGTCAGAGACAGGACTCGACAGCCCCCATACATCAATGTATCCACGTCTGGATACAGATAACCACGTACCTAGTAAGTTGAACCGCACGCCGGTACGACCCCTGGATACGCGGGATTCGCCTCAACGGCTCCATTGACTTTGCCTCCGAGAAGAACCGCCGCTTCTCTACCCGGACCACCGGAGTGCTACCCGACTGACCCTGATATGTACTTCAATCTTCCCTTCTGCCTCTTGTTCTTCCTGCCGAATAGCGCCAACCGGATACCATCCTATCCGGATAGCCGCCTACCCGGCACGTACGAACTCGGTACGGCCGAACTCGGTAGAACAATATCTTTGACTCCATTTCTCACTTGCCTTACCCCTACTCGGGGGTACCCCCCTGACAATAAAAGACCCATTACACACTCTAACACCCATGGTATGGCATACCATGGGATTTGGTGGCATTGAGACGATCCGGAGAACCCTCTCCGGAGAAACCATAGCCCCGCTGGGAAAAAAGATGGAACTGCTATTCTGGCCCCTCTACGCGAGTTGGAAGGGGGTACAAAATGGAACCAATTTATTTTTTTGTGTTAGTTTGATCCCAAGGAACATCCAAGACAATGTTAGGGCTCACCTCCTAGCAAGATTTCCCCAGTTCCGTCAGATCCAGGAGTTTCGGGCTCTAAGTAGTCCTGGAATATGCAGAGAGAATCCAGCGCCGGTGAAGCACGCCCTAACACAGAGAGCGAGGGAATATTGGGAATCCAAGACCCATGAAACACTCTAACACACATGGTATGGCATACGCTGGTATTTGGTGGCATTCGGACGATCCGGAGCCCCCTCTCTCCAGAGAAACCATAGCCCCGCTGGGGAAAAAGACCGAACTGCCGTTCTAGCCCCTCTACTTGAGACGGAAAGGGGTAGAAAAGTGGAACCAATATCTTGGTTGTGTTAGTCTAGTCCCAATGAACACCCAAGACAATGGTAGGTCCTACCTCTTGGCAACATTCCCCCAGTTCAAGGAGTTTCGGGCTCTAAGTAGTCCTCAAACCCGCCAGAGAGAATCCGACGCCGGTGAATCCCTAACACTGGGAGCAAGGGAATCTTGGGCATCCAAGACACGTTACAACCTCTAACACACATGTTATGGCATACCATCTAATTTTATGTCATTCAGACGATCCGGAGCCCCCTCTCCGGAGAAACCATAGCCCCGATGGGGAAAAAGGCGGAACTGTCGTTCTAGCCCCTCTACGTGAGCCAAAATGGGGTAGCAAAGTGGAAACAATTACTTGGTTGTGTTAGTTTAGGCCCAAGGAACACCCCAAGAGAATATTTGGGACCACCTCTTGGCAAGATTCCACCAGTTCCGTCAGTTCCGGGAGTTTCGTGCTCTAAGTAATCCTGGAACCCGCCAGAGAGAATCCGACGCCGGTGAAGCCCTAACACCCAGAGAGAGGGAATATTGGGCATCCGAGACCCATGACACACTATAACACACATGTTATGGCATACCACGGGATTTTGTGGCATTCAGACGATCCGGAGGCCCCTCTCCGGAGAAACCATAGACCCGTTGGGGAAAAAGACGGAACTGCCGTTCTGGCCCTTTTACGTTAGCCGGAAGGGGGTAGAAAAGTGGAACCAACTGCTTGGTTGTGTTAGGTTAGGCCCAATGAACACCCAAGACAATGGTAGGTCCTACCTCTTGGTAAAATTCCCCCAGATCCGTCAGGTCCGGGAGTTTCGGGCTCTAAGTAGTCCTCGAACCCGCCAGAGAGAATCCGACGCCGGTGAATCCCTAACACTGGGAGCGAGGGAATCTTGGGAATCCAAGACCCATTACACACTCTAACACACATGGTATGGAATATGAGATTTGATGGCATTCAGACGATCCGGAGTCCCCTCTCCGGAGAAATCATAGCCCCGATGGGGAAAAAGGCGGAACTGTCGTCCTGGCCCCTCTACGTGAGACGTAAGGGGGTAGAAAAGTGGAACCAAATGCTTGGTTGTGTTAGGTTAGGCCCAAGGAACACCCAAGACAATGTTTGGGCCCACTTCTTGGCAAGATTCCCCCAGTTCCGTCAGTTCCGGGATTTTCGGGCTCTATGTAATCCTGGAACCCACCAGATATTACTTCAACATAATTCCACTACTAACATCTTGACTTCTACCATGTCCTCAAGAACTAAACGAACTACTCACAAGACATCGTAGGATCATAATCAGAGGTGATATAATGATGAATAACAATCTGGTCATAAAGTGCAAACACCGATAAATCTCATAAGCATCAACTACTAATAAGTAATCCACACCGGGCGAGAGATCTAGTGGAAAACAACGATATAGAACCCTAATTGTTACAACGGGATGGAGGTGGACGATGAGGATGATGGTGCTGGTGGTGAGGATGATGACGATGATGATATTGATGATGCCCGGAGCGATGACGGTGACGATGGCGATGATTTCCCATCTCCGGGGAGGAATTTCCCCGACAGATATCTCCTTGCTGGAGAGCTTTTCTCTCTCTGTTGTTTTCAGCCCCAAGGAGGCGCAAAATATTTCCTCGATGGTTCTGTAGGGCTTAGGGTGCCCTTGGGAAGAAGTACGCAAAAGGTGGCCACACCACGTGGTGGGCCAGGGTGGCCACACCACGTGGTGGCGTGGCCAAGGGGGCGCCACCTGATGGTGTGGGCCCTGGTGGGCCCCCTCTGGCTCCCTCGTGGCTGGCTCCCTCTTATGAACTTCTAAGACTTCTCCGATGCCCTCCTTCTTCTTCTGGTCTTCATAATTAGGGTATCTTGACGATGCTTTTTCCCCTGATTTCAGGTCCCGGTGATTATTCTCGAGTAATTATTAAAAATGCAAAATAAGATAAAATAACACAAGTAATGCATCATAATATGAAATATATCGACGAATAACAAAAAATTACAATATAAAATAGTGATGCAAAATGGACGTATCACATGGGTGGTGGTCGAGCAGTGTGTAAGAGGTGGTTGTCGTGGCGGCTTATCTTGTTTAGCGTCGACATTTCATCATGTTGATTGGTGGGTGCCTTGTGTTGTACTCCTCCTAGCACCGCTGCTCCTGTTCGCTGAAGGATCGGCGTCCTCGAGCCTGGGCGAGAGGAGAATGGGTTCCCCTCTACAGCAACATCATCACATTTGGCTGGCGAGCGAGCGCGCTTTGGTGGTCCTTCTCAACCGCGGTGGGTGGGTGCTACCTTTCGCCGTTCTTTCTTGCTTCATGGTCTCCGTCCGACAGCTTGTGTTCGATGATGTTGTCGAGCCTTTGGTGGTGGTGGTCGTTTGGTGGATCTCTCGAAACGTCTCTGCTCTTTTCCATGCTGACAACCTTGTGCTGACAACTTTAATCTCTTCTTCTGCCGGTGTTCTCGTGTGAACTTTCCTCTCCTCCCAAAGATACAAAGAGCCTTTCAATTCTAGGTGAGGGACATGGGTCCCTTTCTAGAGGTGAGGACGACGGTTCTTGGGTCCAAGTGCGTTCTGGTGGCGAAGACGACGTCTTGCTCGCGTGATGCACCCCTTGACCTCGGTTGCCTTTGTATTCTGGTTAGCCGTGTCAGACTTTAGCTTAGTCACTTCAAGGCTTTAAGTTGTTTTCTTTCAGTTTATTTTATTTATATTTGTTTGTGTTGCCTAATGCTCGTAAGCTATGTATTAGCGTGTTCCGCCGTTAGACACATTGGAGATTTGTTAATATTAAAGTTGGCATTATTGACATCTATTCCCTCTGTACTCAAATAAGTGTAACTTAGAATGCGGAAGAAATACTATCAACATATATGACATAAAATCCATCTACTATAAAACTACATTTCATAGCTGATCTAATAATGGTACTAATTTAGTGTGTTGCTACGTTTTCATGTAAAGTTGGTAGAATTTTAAAATATTTGACTTCCGTTGGAAAAAAGTACACAATTATTTGTTTACATAGCGAGTATGTAAAAAAAAACTGCAGTAATACTAGGACACAGCCATGTCGCCCCACTGCTCTCGTCGCTGTCTCCTCTCGCTCCGCTGGTCCGCGCCGACCATGTCGGTAACTGGGCGCTCTGATCCCCTCCTCACAGTTCTCTTAGTACTTGGCTCCCCCGTCCGATTCGGGCGGTCTTTCCTTCCTTCCTCGGATCTTCGAGTACAACGGGAGCGGTGTGGTGGCGAACTGGCGATGGCGAGGAAAAACTGGTTCGCGGTCGCCAGCGACCGGCGCCTCGGCGTGCAGCTGCATACTGTCGCCACCGACTTACGGAGGGTGTTCAAGATCCACAGAATGCTGTACATCGGCCTCGCCACTGACGCCCAGACACTGTGGGTGTCGAATCCTTGATTGCGTTTTTTGTCTGCGTGTTTGATCCCGCCTGATTTGGAGGCTTTCATCAATTTAGGGATTGGGTTTGAGGTGCGTGTGCTTGCGTCACCTGGGCGTAGGTACCAGCGCCTGATGTTTAAGCACAAACTGTACCAGCTGCGGGAGACAGAGGGACATGAATCCGAGACCTTCACCAGCCTTGTCTCAGCCTTCCTCTACAAGAAAAAAAGGTGAGAATTTTCAAGCATCGGTAACTTGATTTGCAGCATCCAGCAATGTGGACTGTGAAAACACGAACATCTGCGGAAATTAGGAAGTAAATTTAGACTTACTGAATTGAGGTGACTGGTCACCCACTGCGGAGTAGGCGTGCCTACTATTTGTGTCAACTAGAAGGCTTTGGCGCGGCGGCACGCCGCGCCCGTAGAATGATCTTTAGGCGCACCACGGAAAAATTGCTTCCTATAAAAAATGTCTAAATGTTTATATAGACTTTGTAATGTTTAGTTTTTTTTCAACATATTCGATTTAGAATTGGTATTGGTGAAAGCAGTGTCAATTTTTTGTTTTTCACGGCCCGTCTACACCTTTTGTGCTTAATTGGTATGGGGTGAAACGATTATTCACTTAAATTACTTTGTAAGAGGGTTTCAAATAGCCGGGGGTGATAAAAAATGGAAATGGGCCGCATTACCTTATTAATTTATTAGTTTGGCTAGAGTCAATAAATTGCTGAGTTGATTTTGGCTGTCAATTGTGCTCGATGGATCAAAGATTTGGGCACCTTTTGAGTTCGATGGAACAACGTTGTATGTTTCAAAGGCTAGGAATCGATGTTCCTTTTCTTTTTGAGGGGGAGGGGACTCATATATTACTCAGACACAAAGGTTTTATACATCACGCATAGATCATGCGCCATATCATTAAGCTTCCTCCTGATAAAGGACTCGGAATACACATGTAGCATCGATTTAGCTGTAGTAATGCTTTTGTAGATACTCCAATGCTTAGAGTAGTTGGTACTGGTATTCTTTGCCGTCGCTACAGAGTTAACACAGTCTGACTCCACTATCAGCCGCCGATCAATCTTGAACATGTTATCCAGCTCTAAACTTGCAAGAATTGCCCTTGCCTCTGTTTCTTCCGCATCCTGGCAGGAGGAGATGGGCTGGTCGCGCCAATAGCCGCAATCCCAGCCTGTGGTGAAAAGGCCGCGTCGACGTTCATCTTGATCATACCTTTGAGTCGGCGGGGTCAAGGGCATTGCCACCGTGCTAGTTTCTCTGTTATGAGCTGAGCAATAGAAACTGTTAGAAAGAACAGACAGATGCTGGGGTGTTTTACCTTTCACTTTATCTTTTGGCTCGGTAGTAGGATCCCACAGGATAATTTTTTTTTTTGATAAAGGGCTTTTATTACTTAAAATGTTTAAGCATTACACCCGGCCTCTGCATTGTAAAATGCACACAGCCGAAATCCAAAATAGAAAATAAAAAACGACAAGTCTATCGAATCACGTAGATGTAGACAGTCGATGCTATGGAGCCTCTATCCGTAGATCACGCGGCCATCCATGTGGGATAAAAATATCCCTCGCCACCTGCTCCAGCCGTGCACACCCCTCCATAAAAAGGTCTCGAAACTCCCCCCGCTGTAATGTGGACCACGAACGGAGAATACCTGTGCACCTGAATAGAACCTGCATATGAGAGAAATTTTTATTGTTGAAAATCTTGTCATTTCTACAAAGCCAGAGCGACCAAATAACGGCAAGCGCTCCTACCCTAATAATAGTCTTGAATCGTTTATCTATCCCATTTAACCAGTTACCGAATATATTCGAGACTGATGTGGGTTGATAAATATTCGAAGCCATTTGGATAGCGGACCATATAGAACGCGCAAAAGTGCAATCAAAGAATAAGTGTTTAATCGTCTCATCATGAGAACAAGATGAGGAAATTGCACATAACACCAACTATTGGGGCTTTTGTTGCACCAAACCACAACTCTAAACTTTTTTGGCACAAAACACCAATATTTGAGGTAATTACTTGCACAGAACACAAATCCCGCGCTTAACCTCTTTGATAGATAATTAAGTACTTATGAACACCAATATTGTCAAATTTTCAAGACACCATGTTGAGCTCATGATTTGGATTGTCATCAGAGCTGACTGCAGTTGTATATATGTGTTGAGTTATGTTGATATTTCCTAATGTTTTTTACTCATCAAAGAGGGTAATCACTGGATTTGTGTTATGTGCAAGTAATTACCCCAAACATTGGTGTTTTGTGCCAAAAAAATCTAAAATTGTGGTTTGGTGCAACAAAAGCCCCAATAGTTGGTGTTATGTGCAATTTCCTCGAACAAGATACACACTTAGAACTCCCACAGGATAGAAGCATAGGATGAAAGGAAAGTGGCAGGATTTGTGATGCTTTCCTTGCCATTTTCATATATAGCGCCATAGTAGGAGAAGGATGAGGGCTTCCTGTTGCAGCAGTCTATGAAAAAAACAAGTAATCAGTCCTTACCAGTGTAAGGGAAGAGATGATCGGGTGGAAGATCCCAGTGGTCTAGCTATCTTCTTCAGTCATGCGGCACAGCTTACAATCCAAGTTGAACGGGGCATATAAAATTCAAATAGCTAGGAAATGTACTAACATAGGTTGGGCATGTAAACCACAAAGTTACCGCATCAAAGTCTGTTTACAATGCCTGGTTTTATTTGTTTCAGGAAAGCAGAGTCAGTAGGTCCTGTTTTAATCTCAATCTAGAAATAAACAAAATATGAACCAATAAAAATGAAACGGCAGAATGAGAGCAGAAATAAGCCTAACCGGTGAGTCGGTGTCACTTTATCTTCAAAATCAAATACATGTATTAAACATACAAAAGGAAAGAAATTAAGGGTCAACATAGTTGTTGAAATATAGTTTTCTAAAATTATGAATGGACAAGAATTCGTCCAAACTTGGGAGAACACTACATGACGACAACAATGAAGCCATGGCTGCGCCAGCAAGGAAATATAGCCTCAAAGGAAGAAGACACAAATAAAAAAATTGGAAGTGAAGAACTCAGAGAGGTTTCACCAGGGACTTCAAATCCTCAATTTGGTTGTGGCTAAGCAAGTTATCCAGAGAACACGCCATTATCAAATCTATCATCAGATAATAGTAACTTGTTTTTTTTTTGAAAGGGTAATTTATATCATTTATGTAAAAATATCAGGTTTACAATCGATGAAGCTTGATTTTGATGAGCAGGTCAGAACCACACATTGTAAAACGCCAGTACACAACTCTTTACACTCTAGTTGACACAAACCATGAGCTACAAAGTTGCATGTTCTGCTAACTTTCTCATAATTAATTGGCGATCCGATGGCTATTAAAAAAGAATCCTTTCCAATAATACCTACCTCATAACTACCCATATTACGCTCCTGGAAGGCGTCCATAGCAGTGGTACAATCTGTCTGACTGTCTCAACGATCAGATTTGTTGATAAGTAGTGCCATCTCGAGCCCATGGAGGCAGTTCATAGTGCCTCACCCATCGCTGCAATTTGGCAGGGCAACATATAGTCCGATCCTGAGCACACAACTTTACTGTTATGATCCCTTAGCACTGTGTCCCAAAGCTCCATCTGTGCTATCTCTTATAAAACCCGACTCAGGTTTTTTCCATGATTACTCCACGCCTTCTGCATGCACTGGATCATGTTCAGGTACAACCGTTGTTTGATCTAATGGTGCTTTTTTCCTTTTCCGTCAACGACAGCTTGTCCCTTTGTAAGGCCTTGCATAGTAGCTAGAGAATTAAGTAAGTAGCGTACCTTGCTTACATCACCTCTCCCAAAAACAGTATCATTTCGATGATGCCAAGCTCTCCACAAGATGAACATCATCTTTTCCCTAATATCTGAATTTAGTTCAGACTTAGGTGGAAGCTTCCAAATTTCACTTAAACCTTTTCTCAAACCCTGTCACAACAGTAATATTCTTGTTAGACGTCTACCTGAAAACCACAAGCATTAGAGGCAACAAAAAATGCAAATTCAAGGAGTCCCGTAGATGAAATCAATGAGCACTAAAAGTACTTTGGTGGTGTAACCGTAACTGCAAAGCAAGCATGGTTTATCCTAATCATCTAAGCTCTAAACTGCAAGTACCTATGAACTGAATCTCTCAGTTAAGCCAAACGTTTTGCTAGTTTTACTACTTGTAACCTTTTCCATAACCTTAATGTCAAGTTTTTCCTATTTAAATAAATTTATGAAATGTATGCATCACTCTACCAAACTTTTCTTACCTAAGCAGAAACTAAACTAATAAAATAGAATAATCCATACACCGGAAGAATAGAAGTTTTATGAGGGGAAAACCAACAAATCTTATTTGACAGATGGAATAGATACAGAATCCATATACACGGTTTTCTGTATGCAACATCGTGTTAAAACAAAATAATGCTACTATCTTCTTCTGCTTTTTCAGAATTAAATGAAGACGATGCGTAATAGCTACTACAGTAACCACATGTAAACTATCTACAAAAAAAAACAGTGCCGAAGCAGCATAGAAAATCCTCACTCCTGATTCTGATCTATTTGTAAAACCTATAAAAAAATTCCACATGCTTATACTAAAGAATACTCCTATTTTGAGTATGCAAGAAATTTGTTTTTGAGGATGCACCTGTCCTGTTTGCTAATATAAAGAGAGAAGTCATATGAGCATAACGCATTGCCTATACGAAGCATTTATAGAAATATCGTATTTAGAAAATGGTTCATGCAAGTTAACAAGAAAATCTGCCACACAAATACATAGTAATTCGCTAAAACACACGAGTCACCGTATTATAGAACTGAAACTATCGTATAACAGGTAAAATTTATGTCCATTGTCAGAACAGACTTGTAGAAAATTAATTGGTAGATTGTGTGCCACATTAGATTGATCCGGTTAATATGATTACACAGATTTAAGGCGGGAGAAGAGAACCAACCTAACATGATGCCTAATGAGCCAAATAAGGTACAAAATGTAAACTAAATGGCAAGATAAGGTACAATCCACCAACGACAATGAGAACTTACTAATTCACCCCAGCATCCGACACCTGAGCTAGAACATAATACGAGCACAAGGAATGGAGAGAAACATAACAAATAAATGAAAGGAAAGTTTTCCTTTCTTTTCTACAACAAATCACAAGGGTTTCCAAATAGCGTTAACTTCTCTCATCGAAGAAGATGCAGCTAATAAATTTTATGTCTCACCTTCTCTCATCCAACACACATCTAATAAATTATATTTTTTTTTCCTATTTCTCTAATCCAAGAGATATCTAGCAAATGAACGACAATACAGTTTTACTGGATAACCACAGTGACTACAAACATTATGCTTGGAGGGAGAAGAAATATTATATCTGAACACAACATCTTGCAAATGAATAAATATCAGTTGCCCAACCACAGAGCCTTGTGTACAGTTTGAAAATAAGGGAAAGATGTCACCTGATTCTTTTCCATGGACTGAATTCAACTATTTTCTTAGTTAAGCACCATCAAAACAAAATCATCTTGGGTTATCTGCCCAAGAAAAACATAAAACTAAAAATACAACATTGCAGAGTGAGCTATTGTTTTCTGCACAAAATATCCAAATGTCAGCTTAAGTTAGCGAGAGCTATATATAAGTTGTCCAACATCCTCATTCAGAACTCATGGCTCAATACCAGCTGGTACTAACCAACTGTCAAGACTCAACTCGAGTAAATGGAGGATTCAAAATCTATATCACCAACCATGCAAAAATATTACTTTCTGTAAAGCAATAACAGGGGGAGGGGGTTAAATATATATTTGAAAATGGTAAAATCTAGTCTAGTCCTATGTGTCCTAGATAGTATGGCTTCCCACAATCAAAAAGCTGGAACATGAGGTGCCTTGTTGGCCTTTGGGCTAATAGTTCCTGTTCTAATTCAACAGCTAAAATTTAATATTTAATCTTGCGGGTAATAACCCCTGCTATGTTTAAATTAGATGACCCCCTGCGAGCGATAGGCGAGCAGGAACGGCTCAGCGACCTACGCGACGCGAGGGCCCCCCTCAAAAAAGAAAAAGAAAAAAAGAAACGCGACGCGTCTAATGAAGTTTTTCTTTAGTCATCAGCTAAGCGTTAGGTCAGCAAAAAACATCAAGTTTTTCATCTGGTCCAGATTTTCATTGTTTAGGCCTATAATAACCAGTCCACTTCACTTGGTCGACTGAGCCTCACATTGACCAAAATGACTGTCAAGTTCTCAGAAATTTGTGCAGATAAAGTGTAATCCACCATATGATAGTGAAAAGAAAGTATTATTCTCCAAATTTCTTAGTCAGTCAATTTTCTTAACCATACACTACCTTTGTATTTATATTTTCCAACCAGGTGCATATTCTAGCTTTTTGTTTCTCTGTCTTTTTCCGAGTGTTAGTTTTTAGCTTCTGGCTGTTTCAGGGTATATATATGTTTATATATTAATGCAAAAAATTGCAGAAATGATTTTTTGATTGCCCATTGCTCTACACTAAGTATTTCATCCTGAAAAAAAGCTGAAGGATAGTGAATAACTTGGTCTTAGGTTCATTGCCAGTAGTTAAAGACCTCCTGCAGAATTATTATTTTGTCCTGCAGAATTCTTAATGTTAGCTAGGCGCTTGAATTGATATGTACTCCCTCCGTTCAACAACACTTGACTTCCATTTGTCCAAATATGAATGTACCTATACACTAAATATGTCTAGATACACTCGTATTTGAACAAATAGAAGTCAAGTATTGTTGAACGGAGGAGTGTTAACATCATGTCCTGAATAATGATTTTTTTTTAGAAAAATGTGATTTGCATGTCAACTTGCATAGTGATTAATATGTATAACTATTGGAAAAAATAGAGAGTATGTTATGGGCTATCTTTTTGCATCAGGTCATCATCACGTGTGCCAACAGCCAAGAAGGCATGAATAATATTGATGCTCCATATCTCTATGCCTGTTATTGATGCGTATTTACTGCACATACTGTGTAAACATTAATATTATGTCTCTTAAAATATATTTTTTGCCATGAAATAAAATTACTCCTGTTTTGTCTTTTGGAGATCACTTCAGCCATACCAAAATCATGAATCCATGCCTCAGTACTGTATCTGATAAAAAATGCTTCCTTTATGCAGGAACTGGCCAAATATTTTGTGGTTTCTGGCACAGCTTCAGAATTATTATATGGTGCTTGTGAGTCTGTGTAAACTAGACATGGTTCGTTTACTTGCCTGAGATATGTGTTACATCATGATTTGCGATATCGTAGAACTAATTTCTTATGTAGTTGTAATTTCTGTTATCGGGCCTTGCGTAGTAAATTTGACAATTTTGTTTCAAATTTTTTATTTGGTAAAGGAACCTGAAGAACTATTCAAGACAATCTTACAAGCATTGCTGTCTTCTGTTAACCGTGATTTCCTTAGTGCCTGGGGAGGTTATGCTCTCACTGAGTAAGTTCCGCATATGTCCCAGACTCTTGCATGCTACTATATTATGAAACCTTGTTTTACTGGTTACAAACACCCACTGATTGTTCCTTTATTCCACCTAAAACATGTGCAATCCATTAAATTTCACAAACTAAAGAAACTTGAGCATGGAAGATATTCCTTTAGTCCACCTAAAACATGTGCAATCCATTAAATTTCACAAACTAAAGAAACTTGAGCATGGAAGATACATATGAATATATGATTGATGGTTCTGTTTTCATTCCTACACCTTCAAAAGCTCGTGTACGTGTACGCACTTTGTTAAATCACACCTTTGTAAGAATAGGTTGGAAGAATTTTATTTGTGTGTCTTGCGATCATTGCTCTTGTCTGAGCAGGTGGCTTTAGTTTGACCTGATGATAACCACCGTGGGTATTGCACATCGTATGCCCTCTATGCTAGTTCACACTGTTCGGTTCATGTTCTAAGATTACCATTCATTGCTAGTTAATTACATCAGACCTGTCAGGGTCATATACTTCTCTGCGTTCCAATTTTCTTTTACTGCGTTACTGTTGGGGAAGCCCCTAGTGCGAGATTTTCATTTGTTAAAAGAAAAGAAATTCAGAAATTCAAACATAACAAGGGTCGAAACAAGTGCCCCAAGAAAAACCAATGCCTGCATGCATGTTAACTTAAAAGACTAAAAAGAAGATGGTATGCAATAGCCAGGCCGTATTCATCTGGCATGCACAACCATGCTCACATCACTCCTTGATCAATCTCCTACGAGATTTTTACACGCCACACATAAGACTTACATTGCATTTTGATGTCTTGTTACCCATGGGAGAGCTGGAGAAAGGAGGAGGCCTGGGAGCTGCAGCGCTCTGTGATTATTTTTTCAGTTAAACTTAAATCGCGTGATTCAAACGCGAAATCCAGCAGCCGAGCTAGGTGCCATGAAGCGGAAACAACAACGCCTCATGGGCACGGAAAAAACGCTTCTGCAGCACAGGTCGAAGCACGAGAGTGCACTGAAGCTCTTCAAGCAGCACCGAGCTGGGGAATGAACCAGGTGCAAGTGGAATCGCCCAAATGGTGATTTCTTCTCTTGGAGGTACTAGCATGGACATGACGCCTGAAGGAATAATTTATCGGGATACCCCAGTGTTTAGTAACTTCGCCTCTGAAGCCAGCTAGGTTTTTGTGCTGAGACAAAACAGCCAGCTAGGTGCCATCAAGGAAACAAAAACAGCGCAGGCACGGAAAAAATCTTTTCTTGGGCCAGAAAACAGCATTCACGTATCTTACTTGGGCTAGAAAACACTATTGGGCCGAAAAGAGGAAAACGCTAGCGAGCGATACGCGGGCAGTGAGGGCGCGACCGACGTACGCCAGGGCGCGATTACGGAGGTCTTAAGCGATTCCCCCCGCGATTTGGGGTTACGAGTCTCTCTGCCCTAATTCCACTTCGATTTCGATTCGCGCGACCACGATTCGAGCTCGATCCGCGCGATCAAGAAACACCCCGACCAAAAACTTCCAGCTTTCCTCTCGCCGCCATGACGCGTCACCGCCGCTGCCGCCGCCTCGGCCGCGTCCTCTCCATGGTCACCGGGGCTTCACTGGGTGCGCTGCTCTTTGTCGCGTGCGCGACCACCCGCACCCCGCTCTACTCGCCGGGATCGGGATCGGGATCGCTCTACTCGCCGGGATCGGGATCGGGATCGCTCTACTCGCCGGGATCAGTCTACTCGCCTGGATCGGGATCCTCGCCGGCATCGCTCTCCTCGCCGGGATCGCTCTCCGTCGGCACCTGGCAGCCACAGCAGCAGCTCTTCTCCCCGCCGCCGGAGCTGCTCCTGCCCCCGCCGCCGGAGCTGCTCCTCTCGGAGGCGGAGGCGCCCGCGCGCCAGGAAACCGAAGCCGATCGCTCCTTTGCGCGCCGCCTACTCCCCGTCCGCCGCCGATCCCCGCCTCAGCGGCACCTGGACGACGATGCCGTCCTGCTCCCGGACGACGGTGAGGTTCTGGTCCTCGCCGCTGAGCCCCCCGTTGGGGACGCCAAGTGCGTCTTCGAGGGTGGGGCGTCGTCCCCAGCGCGCGCGCTCGGGAGGCTGCCGGGGCCCGGGCGCCACGCCTACCTCTGCCTCATGCCCGACTCGGAATCAGGTATCCAGCACCTTCAGTCACCACTCCTGCTGCCCTCCTCGCCTGCGCCTACCACTGCTGCGTCCCGATTGCTCCCCTCCTCAGCCCCGGCCCCTGCCCCTGCCCACCCTGCCGCTGCGAATCTCATAAGTTGGAGCAACAGTAGTCTCGTCTTCGATTCAGCCCTACTGGACGGCGGTGATGTCCTCGTCTTCGCCAAGGGTGGCCGCCAGGGGCTCAATTCAGAAGCTCGTGATATCCAGTGCCTCTACAGCAGCACCGCAGCTGATGGCAACATGGTTGCCTCCTTCCCTGCCGTCGCGTCGGCACAGCAGCTAGTCAGGTGTCCACCTCCACCCTCCTCTTTACGTTCTGGACGGATCACTGTAGCTATCAAAGCCGGCGAACCCTTGCCCTCCCTTGCCACTTACAGTCCACCATCCAGCCTGTCAGTCACACCCGGGAACAAGAACTTGCTCTGCGCGTGCACAATGGTGCGCAATGTAGCTAAATTTCTCTCCGAGTGGGTGCACCACCACGCTGCAGTAGGTGTCGAGCAGTTTTTCCTCTACGATAACGGCAGCGACGATGGCCTGGCGGACCAGGTCGCTCGCTTGCAGGCTGCCGGCATCAGAATCTTGACCGTGACCTGGCCATGGAGCAAAACGCAGGAAGCTGGGCTCTCCCACTGCGCAGCCATGCACCAAGCTTCCTGCCAATGGATGGCGTTCATTGATGTGGACGAGTTCATCTTTTCACCACACTGGAACAAACTTGAGTATCCTTCGAAGTCAATGCTAGAAGCAGTTGTTTCCGTTGATCCGCAAGTTGGCCAGGTATACCTTCCGTGTTATGATTTTGGCCCCTCGGGCCATACATCAAATCCAAGGGAGGGGGTCTGCCAGGGGTACATATGCCGGATCAATAAAGTGAACCGGCACAAATCCCTTGTACGCCTTGATGCTGTTCACCGTTCTTTGAAAAACTCTGTTCATCACTTTGAACTCAAGTCTGGTTTCCATTTCAACTGGACCAAACTCGCTCGTATAAATCATTACAAGTACCAGGCCTGGCCAGAGTTCAAGCAAAAATTCAAAAGGCGGGTTTCAGCCTACGTGACTGACTGGAATGACCCAGAGAACCTTCAGTCCGGTGACCGGGCCCCCGGTCTTGGAGTCAAGGCCATCGAACCAGATGGCTGGGCCCAGAGCTTCTGTGAACGTAATGACACCGATATGAAGGAAACGAGCATCAAATGGTTTGGCGTCGCACTTGGACCAACTGGTGATATTCCCCCGTTCCCCTCACCCTCCCCCTCTCCTCAATAGTTCATAGCAGAAACTTATAGTATAAAAAACACTCAACTTGACAAAAAAAAAAGTAGCTTTAAATTGAATAGTATACATAGCAAAAACCTTTAGTAGAGCCAAATTTCTTTTCTGGTACTATATACTGAGGTGTTTCTACTGAATTTGCTATTTTTTGTTCTGATTTGAACATCATTGCACTTTTTTTATTATTATGATTGCCTAGTTTTGGATTTCTGGCCAATGATGATAAATATGCACTGATGCACCAAATTATCCTTTTGATTTTGTTGTTTTTGGCCACTTGATGCTCCTCCTTGCTGAGAGTGTTAAAACTAAGAGACAGATCCATCAGAAATTTGTTTCTCTTTCCATTTTTAGTTTAACTTTCAGTTGGTGCAAATGATTGGAAATAGCAATCTAAGGCGAATCATCTTTGCATGGTCTATTTGGCGCGAATTATTTATGAATTAGTCTTGGGCCTTCTCTTTTGTTGCATGCTTTCTTCTGGTGCAAATGATGTGCATGAATTAATCAGAAGCTCATCGACTGATAGAGCTTATTGAAGCTTAAGATCTGAGGCCAGATGTAGCTTATCTTTTGCATCAGGTTATTGCTTTGGCTTTTGCAGGTTATTGGTGTGCTTTTGTTCGGTTGGTGTCGCACTTGGACCAACTGATGATATTCCCCCCTCCCCTTCCCCCTCAGTAAATTGTTTTCTTTAGGAACCACATGTTAACATACCTCTACAAATATTTTTAGAAGAGCGAATTTGTTTTCTGGTCACTACATACTGAGGTGTTTCTATTGTTTTTTTTTAGTTTTTTGTTCCGATGAGAACATTGCTTTGTTTTTCTTCTAGTTAAGTTAGTCTAGGTTTTAACTCCGCCTATGTTATCTCAACATAGCCGGTCCCAAGCCCGGATAAAGGAGGAGGGTTGCGATAGGCTTGGCGAGCCAACGCCAAAACTCAGCCACTCTTATGGAGATGAAGCCCGAAAGAACCTTGTTGGGGCGTAACCCTCTTAGCGTCGTGCCAGTTTCTATCCACTACCTTTCATAGTTTCTTTCATGTAATCAACCCTGGAGCGGGGGAGCATTGTTATTTGTCAGATTCATGATTCTGAATTTAGTATGAATAATAATATGCATTTTCCCGTCCCTGTATTTTACTTGTGTTTCAGAGCCAATGATCCTGCTTCCCTAGTACTGCTTTGTCAACAGAACCATTGCCTGTTTGTATGGCATGGTTCACACACAAAAAAACCTGTCAGCAGAAGCCCGTTTGTATGATATGATATTAATGTTTTAGTTTTCTGTGCGAAAAACATTTACCCTAATGTTTGGTAGGAGCAACTGCAGATATAAATACCTGAAAATTTATAAGTAGCAAGATATTTAATACCAGCGGATTGCTTTTCTGATCACTAGGTTTTCTGATTAAGTTTGAGGTTTCATCAAGCAACCAAGTTATTGAGACATGCTTCTCTTTATATCATGCTCCTGAATCACTTTTTGTGGATGCAAAGAAGGAATCCTTTGTGCTCAGACGGCGTGTTGTTTCTTAAGACATCTGTCAGCTTTTTTGACCATCTTCAGGAGTTCTTCATTCTTGTTGTTATGTCCTTTATTTTCTCAATCCGATTCATAAATCATATTCTTGATTAGCTGAAATCTGTAGGATGTTTGTGGCATTGCTATCATTTTATGCTGGTCCTGCTGTCTTACGAAAATCAATGATATCGCTGATGCTGCCTTATCCTCTGATATGTAAGTCAGTGGTTTTCATAGTTATGATGATGCTGTTGTGCAATTGTCCTTCTTGTTGCTATGCTTCCTTTATTTTCTCAACACGATTTATAAATTGTAGTATTTTTTATTAGCTGAAATATTGTAGGATATTTGTGGCATTGTTGTTACTTTGTGCAACTGCTGGTCACTGTACATTTGTATTCTTCTCGTCCTCTTCCATGTATTCTTGATGAAAATTTGGTTTATTTTTCCCGTTTAACGTGTAGGAAGTAGAGAAAGCATGCATGTTGGATTATTTCACTCAATTAAGACCTTTTTTGTGCATAGGCAGTACTCTGAAATGGAAGATGAAATGGAGTACTCTGTTTTGTGCATAGGCATGTATGAAGTATCAAAACCTGTTTTGTGCATATGGTGTACTCCGTTTTGTGCGTAGGCATTTTCTTGCTTTATTTCCAGTCTCTAAATCTGATGATGTTGTTCAAATGCGTTGTTGGAGTACTAGTGTTGCAGTGCTTGATCTGTCCATGGAGAAGTGCAAAAACAAATACTCCTGCTTTAAAGGCACATGCTGCTCGTGAGAGAGCTGCCAAAGTTGGCGCATGATAGACCAGTAGTTTACTACCAGGAGTACTGTATATCTATAAGTACCTTAACACAAAGGAAAAGGTGCTACTGGAAAGGTTGACGAGTTTGTTGAGCTAATTCCATGTGACCTCATCTCACCTCACAGTAATCATGTCCCTTGACACAGTAGACGGTGAGAGCCAGCGGGTGCACTTACTTAGATATCTTGACGAAGAATCTTTGTGGTCGCGAGATGAGATGATATGCCTTTGTCAGAACGACGGCTGCATCAAATCTTGGGAAGTTTGCTGCCACTATTGAGCTCTGCGAGGATAATGGTTGTGCTACTGCAAATACTCCTTCCATAGCTCCTTTGATAGGATAAATCTTGGCGTGTCGGTTATATGGTTGCCAATCAACTGTATGAGCTCTGCGAGGCTGTTGGGCCCGAGCCTACAAGGTTAGTGCTGTTTTTTCATCTATTCTAACATACTTGAATTTTCCGTAGCTGTACATGGTACTTTTTGATATATAAATGGGGCAAGTTGTTATGTACTTCCTCCGTCCCAAATTAATTGTCTCAAAGTTGGACAAAAGTAGATGTATCTAACACTAGAACATGTCTAGATACAGCCACTTTTATCTAACTTTAAGACAAAATAATTTGGGACGGAGGGAGTATATGTTAATACATAGATTTTAACCTGATTTATCCATGTGCTCATATGTTTGGTAATAGAGTGGACCTAGTACCTGAATATGTTCGCCTCCTTCATGATGGTGAGGCTAAAGTGCGGATAGCAGCTGCCAGGAACATTACGAAGTTCTGTAGGATATCAAGTCCATAGCTTGCAGTTCAGCACATTCTTCAATGTGTTAAGGTGGGAGGACAGGGCAGTTACAGAACATCATTTGTATATTTATGCTGTTATTGTCTACAGACTAACTCAAGCCAATTGCACCTGTATGAATTATCACCGGATTCGTCTCACCATGTTCACTCAGCTTTGGCTTCAGTCACTATGGGAATGGCCCCTGTTTTCGGAAGGTGCGAGCAATGATGCATTTTTTGAATTGCCTTTCAGTGTTGGAAACATGTTTACCAACAAACTAACATGCATCAAATTTGATGAGTATCTGTGTCGTGGCTTTAGCCCTATGCCCTATGAATATTTCATAAATATAATTTTGATTGTACTCTTGTGATAACTTACTGAAACTGTAATGAGAAAGAGTGTCCTGTATGCACTGTGGAATGTAAAGGGGGGTTTCCCTGAGAAATTTGAATGTTTTTGAGTGATTTGGTTTGGATTCCATATGCACTGTGGACCATTTGCCAGTTACCTGTATGTTATGACGATATGGTGGACCCAGCAGAAACTGTATTTGCTTTGCTTTACTCCTTTATTATTCCTAGTAGTCAGCGCTGCAAATCCAGTATATTTATTTCGTGGTTCTGTGCGATATAGTTATTATTTGTTGCCAACAGCTTCTACTTTTCATACATTTATAACATGCAATTCATCACCCTTGGAAACCTGACCAGCTTCATCTGTGGCTTTCTGCAGGATGCTAACATTGAACAACTTCTTCCTATTTTTCTTTCTTTCCTGGAAGACAAATTCCCTGATGTGCGGCTCAACATAATCATCAAGCTTGATGAAGTCAATCAGGTCAGCACCGTCTTTGTTGTTGAAGTTTGTGTGCCTTCTCTTACAACTTGTAGCTGCTTCTTTTGTTAATTTTTTTTTCGAGAGCCATATATAAAAAGTTAACTATTTTGTAAGTGGGATGAGCTAGTGTTGGCCTACTTTCCCTAGGCCTTCACCTTCAACAGTACTGCTGAAACACTTACCTGAATATACAAAATTCGCCCTAAGTACAATTTATTCTGACATCAGATTTAATTTCTAAAATACATGCTATCCTACCATTTAAAATATCTTTAAGATGCTTTTCCTCACAAAACCCTCCCTTAGGCTACTTCGATGCCATTTATCAGTATGGACTAAAGTAACACACAACATTGAATGGTTATAAGTGGCATAATGAAGATAAGTAATGCAGTCTTTTTAACCTCAATCTTGGTTGAAGTACAATGTTCTAAACCATCATGCATTCAGAAACGGAGGGACTAACGCTCCTACTAGCTAGTCATAGAAATTATTCAGTAGTTTTATGAGTGGGTTTTACTTCCTAGATGTGAAGTGCTGCCAGGCTTTACATATTTTGGTCATGTGCTTATGGTTGTGTCTGCCTGCTTTTATTTCTTTGTTGACAACTGTACCCTCGTAATCGATTATTTATTGGTCGGTTTCGTATAAGATCCTGAAACTTTTGTTCAGTACAATAGAATGAAGCCTTTTCTTGGTTTCTAGTTCATTTGTCTGATCAGTGGGTTTGTAAATATTTCTACCTTTTCTAGTCAGATATTTTATTTACAAGTAGTTTTCATTGTTCAATGCATGATGTGGGTTTGGTGCATCCCGTTTCAGGTAGGAGATGGCTCTCACCAGAATTGGTCTTGCTGGCCTCGTCGCGGTTATTGGGCAGAGCCTTGCCCTTAACTTGCAGAGAAAGGGTTCTCCATCTCTGTCCACAACAAGACAAATTCCAAGTAGACGAGACTGTTCAGCATGCCAAGATCGAAGGAAACCTTCCAACTTCCTTTGTAAACTCCATTCAGAAGCCATATGACGGCATCATGCTTGTCAAGGCCACCATTTGAACACTCGTAGCACGCTTGGAGCAGGGTGACTGTATCATCCATGGAGAAAACGAGTGGTATGAAAACACAGAAAGGAGGGAGAAGCGATGGAGGAGCGTGGAGTCCTCTACCTCAGGATGGGTGTCTCTGTAGGAGAGGAAGGTGCCCGCCATATGGCCCCTCCATGATGCTGGAGGCTCGTTGGAGGTCTACAAGTATATTAAAGTTATTCTTGTCAAAGTGTCTGCTCAAGTCCCCGACATTGGCCCTTGCATAACATACATTAGAAAGGGTGGGTCAGGAACTTTGTCAAGATGTTCACAATGGAATCTAGCACGGTGACATGCAAGTAATGCTGAAGCATATGGTGTTCTCAAGTCTGTTGGTATGGTCACAAACAGTGAGCTGCAGCAGGTTCTCTCCGAGTGGAACAAGGGTGAGCTCCTCAGTTTCTTGGTTAAGATCACTGCCTATATATTTGGCATCAAGGATGAACAAGGGCGAAGGGCGAAGGCTACTTGGTCGACAAGGTCCTGGACAAGACTGGGATGAGGAAACCGCGAAGTGGACAGCGCAGCAGGCTGCTGAGATCTTCGTGGTTGCTCCTACCATCGTGACCTCCTTGGATTCCTGGTGTTCCTCGGGGGTACCCAGCTGCCAAGGAAAGAGGCGCAGACGCCACCCTCGATGACCACCGCCAAACTCGTCGGAGCTCTGGTGTCAAGAACTGCCGGAATCATAACGCGGCGGCGCAACCAACAGCTCCTCCCTTTCACTACTCCTTGCATCCTCGAGGCCGGTCAGGTGAATGAGGACTCGATACTTCATCGTCTCCACTACCTCTGAGGACTCCGCTGGTGTTGGGCTCTGCTACCTGTCTTCACCCGCCTCCGGCGATGGCATTCTGACCCCCAGACTGGCCAGCTCGGGAATGACCAAAGTGCGAGCCACCGGGACCCAGGTGGAAAGCTTGAAGGTGACCATGTCTTCCCTGGTGCTCGTCTCCAGCACGAAGTCACGGACAAGGCACGACGAACCGAGCAAGTCCTCGATGACCTCGATGGCCCAGGCATGGGGCGGAACGCCTTCCGGAACCAGCTGCAGCTTCTTGTCCATCCGCCCCATGACCACTTGGTCCTGCTGATTCCATGGCCGGAAGAACAAGAAAAACCCTTCGCACGGAACGACAACCGAGCCGCCACCCTGTCCCTGGTCTCTTCGTCGGCGAGCGTGAGCAAGAAATCTGCCGGCCGGAAGCTATGCACGGAGACGCGCTAGAAGGGGATGCCAAGAATTTGAGTCCATCGTCGCGTACACTTGCTCACAGCTCACCGCCGGGCGCGCCCCTCCGATGTATGCCACCATGGTGTAGTGCAGCCGACGCTCGAGATCTTGCATCCCGGCGAGCGCCGCGCGAAGGAACAACCTCCGCACGTCGGACGTCCAGCGCCGGCATGGCCCAGGATTGGTGCGGCGACAATGGAACTTGCGCAGTTGGAACAGCGGCGAGTCCTCTGTGCAAGCCTCCCTCAACTTGCCGATGCAGTGCGGGCGGCGACGACTTCCTGGCGCGCTCGTCAGGAGCTCCCTTCGCAATTCTTCTTCCGTTCCTGGGCTCCTCGGCTGCAGGCAGCCCCAAGCGCCATGACCCTCTTCCCTGCACCGACTGCAGACGCTGGGATTCGTGCAGCCCGCATTCATGTGGCCCGGCAAGTAGCAGTTGAAGCACAGCCCGAGCAGCTCGGGCGGCAGCAGGGACATTTGCGGCGAGGCCGTCGTGGCGGCGAGCGCGGCCTCCACCGCCCTCTGCACCGCCTTGCGCTTCCTCCAGAGCGCCTTGCGCAACGGCGCCGCTGGAACCCAGGCCAGCTTCTCCTTGATGCTTGGGCCCGCACCGGAACCCGCACCCATCACGGCGCGCGACGAGACCGCACGAGCGCCGGCCGAGCCCTCCGGCGACGAAGAGTCAGTCGACAGCCCCAAACCTGAAACTACTGGCCTCCCAAAGCTCTCCTGAGACGAAGAAGCGCCTGAACCGGGACTAGCTGTACGTCGTTGCTGCGCTGGCCACCCACGACAGCTGCACACTTGGGCGCAGCGAAGCACCAGTCATGGCTGGAACAAGGGAGGGGAGGCGGTGGACGCCGGGGCCGGAGTGGCCTCTGGCATGAGAGGAAGGAGAGGGGCTACGGGAGAGCGGGAGTTTTCATGATTTGTCACATGACCGAGAATTCAATATCTGTTGCTTAAACCCAGGAATTACATCATACCACACAGGCAGAATTGTGTTTCGTACATCTCGATCGTCCTTCCAGAACGACACACGACCCAGACAGTCACTTTGCAGCAGCACTTTTTCACTGCCCTTTCTCTTGGCTGCCTCCAATCCCACCCATAAAGGGATCTTCAAAATGTTCAGGTCTTACAGTTCCAGCATGTACGAAAATTCCGTACTCATCTCCAATGATGAAACCTGAAACAGCAATTTTATTTGCAACATCCATAGCTCCACCTCTATTAACCGCACACCAACCAGGAAGTGGCCTCGGCACACCTCTGTTGTACCGGTTCCCTTACTTGAACCTGAGGAGGAAGCTCAAGTGTAGCCATGTGTTCATCTATAATTTGGTTTGACTTGAACGGCTGATAACTTGTCTCTCCATGAACAAAATTATTTCTACTGCCCCATATACTCCACATGACTGAGATCAGAAATAGCCCTTTCTTCTTACCCAAAAAAACCTTCTGTAATTTAACCCAAGATCTTGGATGTAAGTTGGGTAATTTAACTCCAAAGTGATCCAACGCAGCTGACCAGAAAAGCCTAGCATGATCACATACAGTTAACGCATGAAACATCGTCTCTCCTGCATAACCGCACAGTTTGCATGTACTCTCCTCCATAATATGCCTTCGCGTTAGCTCTGCATAGCATGGTAAAATATTTTGTACCACTCTCCACCAGAATAACTTTTGGAACCACAGGAAGTTTCCATAATTGTTTCCAAAGTCCTTCGTCGTGCACTGTAGAGCATACGACAACAGGATTTAACATACCCAAATTCTAAATCAGCAGCCGATATGCTGACTTAACTGAATATACGCCTATCTTTTCACCTGACCATGACCATAAGTCATCATGTTCCCCTCTCGGCCTAGGTATGCCTAAAATAGCATCTGTATCAGGAGATATGAATACTTTCTTGATCAATTCCTCTTTCCATTTGTTAGTTTCCTCAACAATCAAGTCACCTACACGGATCAGCCCATCTTGCAACGCAACCACGGGCCTCATCGTAGGTGTGCTTGTGATCCATTTATCATGGCCCGTCCTCCTCCTCCGCCGAGCGCCACCGTTGGGCCGACTTCTCCGACGACAAGGAGGGGAGCTCGACTCCGCGCTCCTACTGCGAGGTTCTCTGTAGCGGGACCCCTCCGGCGCCTTCTCCACCGAGGTCCCCTTCCCCTGCGGCGGTCTCCTCGCGGCATCCCGCCCCGCCTTCTCCGCGCGCTGGTGGTGAGACGGCGCGGCCTGCGCACGACCTGGCGTCTCGCGTGGAGTTCCCGCCGCTTGCGCCTCGGGCTCGGTCGCCGGCGAGGGTGGAGGATGGTCCGCGTCCAAGGAAGCACGCATGCGGGCAGAAGAGACGCCGACAGCACCGCGCCGCCTTGCCGGCTCTCGTCATCCGCGACGATCTCCTTCCGGACCTCGCAGGGGGTTGCTTCAACTGCCTGCGCCCCTGCCACATTTCCAGGGATTTCACGTTCCCTACGGTGTGCCTAAGGTGCCAGGAGGAAGGCCACCACACGTGGGACTGCACCCAGCCTCGATGCGCGATGCCGGCGAGCGACATGCACCAGCGTCTCGGTCACCGCATGGGGATCCCTGTTCATGAGGGGATCGAGGCGCGCGTGGTTCCTGCTGCGCACGCGACCTCACCGCAAGTGGAGTCGGTGGCCTCTCTTGCGCCGCGTCTGGAGGCGCTGCTTGCCCGACTCGTCACGGAGGCTCGCGGTGGTCGTTCGCCTCGTTCTGGTGGGGCCGGTGGCTCCCAGCTGGAGGCTGGGGGCGTGGACCGCGCGTCGCAAGGCGGTGCTCCCGTCGGGCAGACGGTGGTGCGCGGCGCGGGGCCGGACGTACGTGGCGTTGCGCATGGCGAGCACGCTGTGGCTCACCACGACGTTGCTCGGTGGGAGGAAGGCTCCTCCTCTCGTCAGCAAGGTGGTTCTACGGTGCGTCGACAGCATGGCGAGCGTCGCATCGAGAGGTCGCCGTCTCCGCTGTTGTTCCCGCCCCTGGAAAGAAACGCGCCGTGGAGGCGTTCGTGCCGCCGGCGCCGCGTCTCGAGAGGGTGTATCTCCCACGCTCGGCGGAGCTCGACCCCGCGGAGGCTGCGCTACGTTGGGGGATGGTGGCTTACGTCTCGGGTGGCCGTCGCCATGTCTCTCCGAGGGAAGCGCCCGCAGCTCTGTCGACCCAACTACCGCTCGTCGCCGACAACTTCACAGTGCACCACCACTGTCCTTCTGATTTCCTCTTCGTGTTTGGGAGCAGACGGATCTGTGACGAGGTTTTCAACGCGGGGTCGTCGACAGGCGGGACTTCGCCTTGCACTTCTCGCCGTGGAACAGGCAATTGCAGGCGATGTGGAGGCCCATGCGCTTCAGGGTGGCGATGGAGCTCACTGGTGTCCTCGCGCACGTCTGGAACTTGATCACGGCCACCGCTGTGCTGGGCTCGGCGGCGTGGGTCGAGCGCCTCGACGCGGCCACGGCGAGCCGAGAGGACCTGCGCATGTTCCAAGCTATGGTGTGGACCGACAACCTATCGTCGCTCCCCAAACGCAAGGCTCTCCTCATTGTGGAGCCCGGTGACCGGCTGGAAGACGACGACGGGCTCGTGCTCCCCGGCGACGCGCTAATCCCCCTGGAGAAGAACATGCTGCAATATCTCATTATGGTGCACGTCGCGCGCTCAGTGGACATTGAGGCGCCGCCAGGTCCGGCTCCTGGTGATGGAGGCGGCAATGGAGGTGGTCGTAGGGACGACGACCGCCGTGGCGAGGGGGGTGACCACTAAGACGGACATGGTGTCGGTGGCGATGACTATGCCGTCCGGGATCGTGGTGAGGAGGGTGACCGGCCGCATCAGAGGCGTCGGTCCCTCAATTGGGTGCGAAATCCGGCCGACGAGCAGCGGCGGCGTGCCGACGAGGTCCCTGGTGGAAACGGGCGTCTGTTCGACGCGGTTCAGTTCGGCGTGGAACCGGTCAGCGCGGTGGCGCGTGGAAACGTGGGTGACGTGGGGGATGGGGCCTGGCTGGCGAGTGGGGTCTACGCGCTGGACCACATGCTCCTGGAAGCCTCCCTCTCCTCTCCGGTCGCGCCGCGTGTAAAGAAGCCTTTGGCTGTTAGTGGGGAGGGTTCGGTCGTTGCGCAGGAGGTGCAGGGCTGTCAGGTGGAGCTTGCCACTGCTGCTTTTTCTCTCCGGGTTTTTGAAATCGATGCGCGTGGGCTGGATGTGGTCAAGGAGCGGCTCTGCGCTGACACCGGAGGTGGGACCGCACCTGAGGATAATCAGCTTTTGCTTTCCCCAGGCCTGTTGTCCTAGTGCGGACTGACTCTTTCTCCTCGTCGCTGACACCAACAAGGGATCCGATGTTGATTCTCCCTTGGGATCGCCCGTTTCGGTCCTGGAGATGTTTTCTGTCGCTCTGTCTGGTTTGAAGGAAAATTCCTGGGTAGGTGCGACGGCCTTGCACTCTCACGCGATTTCTAGGCCTCGGGCCGTGGACGAGGTGGTCACCCCAGCTGTGGGCAGCCCAAGGGAAGTGGAGGGCGCTTCCAGCCCAGTTCTGGTAGGGGACCATCAGCCGGACGTCTCGTTGCTGCGACGCTACTACAGTAAGTCCATCTCGCCGGCCCTAGCAAGGTCTTCAAAGAAGACGCGCACACGTGGCCTGAGTAGAGGTTCTATGCGTCGGAGCTCTCGTCTGCGTGGAAAATTCTCGGTGGGTACCCCTGTTCGCCGGCAGCAGCGGGAGTTGATCCTCAAGCTGGGGATTGCGCGGCAGCCTAAGGTGATTGGCGATGAAGCAGTGGATGCCTATCTTGAGTTGTTCTCGCAGCCCCTCCGGCAGGATCAGATTGACGTGATTGTGGGTCTTTTCGGGTGGCAGCCAGAGGCCCTCCCCTTGGTGGATGAGACACAGGAGGAGTGCGTTGTTTAGTCCTGTCTCGCGATCTAGTGTTTTCTGGTTGTTAGCCTTCTTCCTGTTTTAAGTTCGGAACTTGTGTTTTTGTGTGGACAACATGAACCCTGATATTTCCATTGCGATCTGGAATGGGCGTGGGCTTAACTCCGGGGTGCGTAGGGCGGCTATCTACTAGGTGATGGCCCCTGTGAACGCCGTGGTGGTATGCATTCAGGAGACTAAGATGGCGGTCATTTGCGACCGTGTGGTGTGGGAATGCCTTGGCCCGGCCTTTAATGGGTTTCTTTACCTCCCTGCCGATGGCACCTGCGGTGGAATCCTCCTGGCTTGGCAATCCACGTTGGTTTCGGTCACTTTCGGATATATACCGATTAGGGGTATATCCGGCATTGTCCTAAAGAGCCGGATTACCAGGGTGGCCTGTTAGTAATGGACCACAGTCCATTAGGCGGCCCAGTAACCTGACGCGCAGAAGACGGATTCTAGAAGAACCCGGACCACGGCCCAAAGTGGTGCGGCTTGGAGAAGAAGACGGATTCCTTGCTTTCCAAGTTAGATACTTTCCCTAGTCTTCTAGGTTTCCTTTTTGTAAGCCGTAACCCGGCTATCTATATAAAGCCGGACGGGAGAGAACAAAGAACAATGAATTTGCTAGAAGCCAACTCGCCGAGAAGTTGATCCTCGTCGAGTTAGCGAAACCCGACTCACATTGTACTTTGTATACTTCAGGCTTCAGCCCTGATTTAGTGAGATTGCAGGAGTAGGAACGCCGCCTAGTTACGACGTATCGAACCTGGGTAAATTTGGGTTTCCTGGTTGTCGTACTACCACGTCCCCCCACATCCCCACCAATAGTCTCATGGCACCCCCGTCTATGAACTCTACTATGATGTCTCGACAGTTGGCGCCCACCGTGGGACCAGCGACGTCAGACGTTATGTTTCGATCGGGGATACTCGGCGGAATCGGCAGTACCATAACTGTCGGAAGCTTGGAATTCGACAACGACGTTGGGCGCTTCCTCGACAACAGATCGTACATGCCAACACGAAATCATCTGGTAAGTGCATGCATTCTACCGATTGGATCTGCAAACATCTTTATCGGATTAACTACAGAGGCAATAGGATTCTGTGGTGGAAGCAAATTTATCCCACCCGCCCTATACCCAGTTGAAGAAAACTATGATACCGGATTTTGTTCAGATCGCCAATACCCTGCTGAAATTGCCGCCTCTTTGGAGATGCCCGCAATCAGATCTCACATTATTGGCATGGTGCAGCCCGAGGTCGCTGAAAACACGGATGAAAGCAATCCCGTGGAAGAGGCAGATGAAAACAATCCCATAGTTCAAGTGGAAGACCCGACACCCGTCAATGAGACGATGAACTCGGAAGCCGACGCTGTGTTAGCTTCCCTAGAGGCAAGATTAGAGTCGGAACCTGGATCTGAAGACCTAGATTTCGAGGACGAAGATGAAGATGCTTTCGAGAGAAAGGTCAAATCTATGCAGGGGGCTTCCATGAAGTGCTTATGGCAAGACCGGCTGAAAACACAGATGCAGGAGATGATGAAGACCCCAAAACACCTCCGCCAGATGAGGAAAGAGAGGACGGTGAAACCAGTCCAATTTATCCCGATGTCAAGGAATTGACAGAGGATGAACCTGGTAAAAAACCTCAATCTTCCAAGAAGAAAAAGAAGACTGCCAAGAAACTCCAGTATAAACTCCAGAAGAAAAAGTTGGCTGATATTGCTAGCCAAAACCTGGAAGTAGGAGGAGCAAGCGGAGTCACACCTGCGGAGAAGAAAAGTAAGGAAATCCCTGTCCCACTAATGCCAGAACAGGACGAACTCGAGTTAATTCAAACTACAGTGGGACGTGACGAACCCCCTGAAGTGCTGGAAGCCAGGAGACAAGCTCTACAGCGGCAGCAGCAACATCTATTCTGAACTCGGGAAAACCTCTTAAAAACCCAGGCTAGCATTAAGTTGCAGCAGGAAGAAATAGAGGAGTACGAAAGAAGAAATAGATCTGGCATAAAACATACACGGTTACCCAGAATCGCAAAGCCGGATGTGCTGCCACCAAAATAACGGTTCCAAAACCCTTCTTGGCAAAGACAAGTAAACTACACTGATGCCAAGGGCAAACACATATACAAAACCGCAGCCGAAAACGCGGAGGCCGCGTTCGTCATCCTCAACGATGATCTATACTCCAACGAAGAAAAGCTTCAAGGGGTGTATGCTCTCTTAGGAAAGGCATTGCAACAACAACAGTGAGGGAAGGCAAGATATGGGAAGTTGCATGACGACTCGGCCCTTTGCAAAACTGCTACATGCGCCGCTGGAGCATCTGGACCTGGTGAATCTGGAGATTCAGACAATTCTAAGGAGAAGAAGGGAGATCCGAGAAAGGACAAGAAAATCCCAGATCATAAGGATGCAGCATCCAAAACAGGATCCCATGTGCCGAAAGG
This sequence comes from Alopecurus myosuroides, assembly GCA_028641055.1. Taxonomy (NCBI): domain Eukaryota; kingdom Viridiplantae; phylum Streptophyta; class Magnoliopsida; order Poales; family Poaceae; genus Alopecurus; species Alopecurus myosuroides. Next base: position 244,212,244 of record CM054060.1, on the reverse strand, counting down.
TGGAAATAATCCCGCGATCGGGAAGAACAAAACCGGAAAGACAGAAAAGCAATGCTGGCTCCGAGACACCCAGCTGAAAAAGCCGGAAGGTATGACACTCCTCACAGGCATGAGAGATCCTGTACTCCTCCTAGGAACAAAGAAAGGCCAAGGAGTAGAACTCCACCTTATTCCAAAGGACACGATAACATACGAAATAGGGATAATCCCGGAAAAGCGCACTCGCGCAACAATGGTCCAGAAAGGAGAAGATCCCCTTCTGTCCATTTAGCCGGCACATATTATGTTCACACCGACAAGACATAAAGAGATGATCTATACTTGGATCTAAGTGTTTCACTAACAGGATCCGAAGAAAAATCTACATTCTGGCTTTGCCAAAGTTGGTCCAACTTATCAAAAGTACACCGGAAGTACAAACCCGGATACATGGCTTTCAGACTACTATACTGTCGTCCAGATTAACAAAGGGACACATCTAGAGGCGGTAAAATACCTCTCCCTAATGTTGCTGGATGATCCAGAGATTAGATCAACGGGCTTCCATCAAGAACCGTGGATAGCTGGGATGATATGGCTAGAGTATTCACTCAGCACTTTCGGGGAACATACAAACGCCCCAAGAGCATCAACCAGCTAAACCGCTGCATCCAGTTTGAAGACGAGTCTTATGTCGACTTTATTTCAAGATGGTCAGTAATGAAAAACAACTGCTCTGGAGTAAGTGATGTACAAGCAATGCATGCTTTCATCAATAGATTAAAACCTGGCCTTGTATCATTCATGCTTGGTTCAAAGGAGCACAAAGATCTTGGATCTATGCTTACCACCGCTAATGAGCACGCAGCGGACGAAGATGACATCAGAGCGAGATGTGAAAATATAGATGCTTTGGATCAGGCCAAAAAGACGCCTCGTTCCAAAAAAAAGCTACATCAGAAGCGCACCCAAAGCCCAAAGAAGTTAACTTAACCTTTGGAAAGGATAATGGCAGCAAATGGAAGGGAAGAAACACATAACCTATCTCCTACTCAAAGAAAGAGTGGGAAAAGCTTAAGTCGGAAAACTGTGTCCACCGTTCGCAATTTGGGAAACCTACCCATACCAATGGGCAATGCCGGCTTAATAAGCACATGAAAGACATTACAGGATCCGGGAACAAGGGGAAGAATTCCAAGAGGAAGTTCTCCAAGGAAAAGCCAGAAGCTGAAAAAGAAGATAGTGAATCGGACACTGATGAAAAAATCCAGGAACAGTAGCGGAAAGGCGAGCCAAAATTCCCGAGAGTTGATGGAGAATGTAACCTAACTTTCCCGGCAACTCCCTCAGCAAAACAGGCGAAGCGAACACTTCGGGAAATAAACACGGTTGTTCCACCAACTCCCAAATTCTTGAAGTATTCAAATACGCCAATCACCTGGGATCAGTCTGATCATCCCGGAAATATCCCAGAACCTAGCACACAAGCTCTAATCGTAAGCCCTATTGTTCAAAACACTAGGCTAAAAAGAGTGCTGATGGATGGAGGATCTAGTATCAACATCATGTACCTAGATACACTGAAGCATCTGCGAATATCCGAGACCCAGCTCAATCACAGCAACATACGTTTGCACGACATTGTTCCTGGCAGACAAGCACATTCCCTAGGAGAAATTTCCCTAGACGTAACCTTCGGAGAAAAAGAGCACTTCCGACAGCAAAAAATCTCGTTCGAGGTGGTGCCGTTCGAAAGTGTATACCATGCAATACTCGGACGTCCAGCTTTCGCAAATTCATGGCAATATCATGTTATACCTATAACAAGCTGAAGATGCCAGGGCCAAAAGGAGGAGTAACCACCATATCGGGAGACTTCAAATTGGCAAACGAGTTGGAAAAAGGAAACGCCCTTTGCGCCGAACAAGTGATAGCAAAGAAAGAATTGAAAGAGTTGAAAAAGGAAGTATCGCCGACAAGAAAAGAAAGTCAGAAGCCGACAGATAGCTTCAAAGCATAGGAGAATACAAGACATGTTATCCTAGATCCGAAAGATCCCTCAAAGTTTGTCGTAGTGGGAACTAGGATGACCGACAAATAGGAAAGCACACTCGTCAAGTTCCTCCGTGAGAACTGGTATATTTTTGCCTGGTGTCCTGCAGACATGCCGGGTGTACCCAGGGAACTTGCTGAGCACCAACTTAAGGTGATTCCAGGATCAAAACCCGTCAAGCAAGGTCTCCGCCGATTCGACGGAAGAAGACGGAAGGCTATAGGCAAGGAAATTATCCGGCTTTTAGCAGCTGACTTTATCCGGGAAGTTATACATACTGATTGGTCTGCGAACCCAGTATTAGTCCCGAAGAAGGATAGTACTATTCTTAGGATGTGTATAGATTACACGGGATTGAACAAATTGTGTCCGAAAGATAGGTTCGTGTTACCGCGGATCGATCAAATAATAGATGCCACTGCTGGCTCTGAGCTTTTATGCTTTTTGGATGCTTATTCCGGGTACCATCAAATATGCATGAAAGAAGAAGATCAAATCAAAACCTCTTTCATAACACCCTACAAAACATACTATTACATAACCATGCCTTTTGGCCTGAAGAACGCAGGTGCAACATACCAGCGTTGCATGCAACGTTGTTTGCATAGCCAGATTGGCAAAAACGTACACGTTTACGTGAACGACATTGCCATCGTTTCCACGGAAAAGGATACGCTCCTTGAAGATCTACAAGAAACTTTCGAAAATTTGCGCACTTATAAAATGAAGTTGAATCCATTAAAGTGTGTATTCGGAGTTCCATCAGGAAAACTTCTGGGTTTTATCGTTTCTCATAAAGGAATAGAAGTAAACCCGGAAAAGATCAAGGCAATCTTGAACATCACAAAGCCTACGTGCTTAAAAGATGTACAAAGATTGACGGATTCTACAGCCGCAGTCAACAGGTTTATAAGCCGGCTAGGAAACAAAGCTCTGCCATTATACAAATTGTTAAAGAAATCCGACAAATTTGAGTGGACAGAATAATCGGACAAAGCATTAACCCAGTTAAAAGAAACCTTGATGAAAGCTCTGATTTTGACATCCCCAAAAGACGAAGAACCCATGTTACTGTATCTTACAGCGACAAACTGAGTTATTAGTGCAACGATAATTGTGGAAAGGCGGAAGGACGAACAAAGCATACCGGATCAATACCCAGTGTATTATGTCAGCGAAGTATTCTCCAAGTCAAAACAAAGGTATCCACATTATCAAAAGATGGCATATGGCGTGTTTTTCGCTCTAGAAAACTCTACCATTATTTCCAAGGATATTCCATAACAGTGGTAAGCAAAGCACCACTAGGGGATATCATCAATAATACGGACGCAACAGGCCGAGTAGCCAAATGGGGCATTGAGCTAGCTGCGTTCGACATTAAGTACCAACCCTGGACGGCAATAAAATCCCAAGCGTTGGCATATTTCATCGCTGATTGGACAGAAGCAACGGAGAACACACCAATGCCGGAGTCGGATTACTGGGTCGTGCATTTTGAAAGATCCAAGATGAAAAAAGGCACTGGAGCTGGTGTAGTGCTAAAATCCGCAAAAGGCGACACTATGGAGTATGTATTACAAATACACTTCAATGTTAGTAACAACGTGGCAGAATACGAGGATTTGCTTCATGGCTTGCATATTGCAAAAGAAATAGGCGTCAAGCGCATACTTTGCTATGGTGACCCTGGTTCGCAGTTATGTGTCTGGCGGTAGCGTGGCTATTAAAGTCAATGATAATGTTGGCCGCTACTTCCAGACCAAAAAAGGCTCAAGGCAAGGTGATCTGCTTTCGGCTATATTATTTAATATTGTGTCTGACATGTTAGCTGTCATGATTGAGAGAGCCAAATAGAATGGCCTAATTGAAGGGGTAATTCCACATCTCGTTGACTGGGGACTGTCTATCCTTCAATATGCAGATGATACAATCCCTCTTTATGGAACATAATATGGAGAAGGCTGCGAACCTGAACTAATCCTTTCGGCATTCGAACAGTTATCCGGATTAAAAATCAACTTCCATAAAAGTGAATTGTTTTGGTATGGTGAGGCTCAGGATGTTATAGCTCAGTATGCAGAGTTATTCGGATGTGAGCAAGGTCAGTTCCCTATTAAGTATTTGGGTATACCAATATATTATACGAGATTGACTAATGCAGAATGGAGCCACATCGAAGAACGTCTGCAGAAGAGGCTAGCTGGAAAGGCAAATTGTTGTCCCTTGGTGGAAGATTCGTACTCATAAATTCAGTACTTTCAAATATGGTACTTTATATGATATATTTCTTCCAGCTACCTAAAGGAGTCTTGAAAAAGTTGGATTATTTTCGATCAATATTTTTTTGGCAAGGGGACATCGAAAAAAAAAGAAGCATCGGCTCGCAGGTGGGATGTAGTTTGTCGACCAAAAGATCGGGGGGGGGGGGGTATACATGAATTACAGGTCAAAAACTCAGCCTTGCTTGGTAAATGGCTCTACAAACTACTATCCGAACATGGCGTCTGGCAAACGCTCCTTAAACGAAAATACATTGTCTCAAAAGCAGTTTCGCAGGTTATGTGGAAACCAGGCGACTTACACTTTTGGGGCGGCCTAATGGCGACTAAAAAACACTTTTTCGCTTTGGGGTATTTAAGATTAAGGATGGATCGCATATAAGGTTTTGGGAGGATAAATGGTTGGGAAATACCATGCTCCGAGAACAATATCCGGCACTATATTATATTGCGCAACGTAAGGAAGATACGTTGGCTACGGTCATGCAAACATCACCTCCTAATGTCACGTTCAGACGAGATCTCATTGGTCCACGGCTTCTGTCCTAGAATACGCTGGTTAATAGATTGACTTTGGTCAATTTAACACCAAAAGAGGATGAGTTTCGATGGAATCTCACTAAGAATGGAATGTTCTCGGTGGATTCCATGTATAGAGCTATGATTCAAACAGATATGCCAGTCGATATTTTTAAGAATGTATGGCTTATGAGGGTTCCATTGAATATTAAAGTCTTCGCGTGGTATCTTCGTAAAGGGGTCATACTCACGAAAGATAATCTTGTCAAACGTAATTAGCACGAAAGTTCAAAGTGTGTATCTTGTTCTAATGATGAGACGATTAAACACTTATTCTTCGAGTGTGCATTTGCGCGTTCTATATGGTCCGCTATCCAAATGGCTTCAAATCTTTATCAGCCCACATCCGTTGCGAATATTTTTGGCAACTGGCTAAATGGGGTAGACAAAAGATTTAAAACTATTATTAGGGTTGGAGCACTATCCGTTATATGGTCTCTCTGGCTATATAGAAATGACAGATTTTTAAAGAGAATTTTTTTCTCGCATGCAGGTTCTATTCCGCTGCACATGTATTCTCTGTTCGTTGTCCACATTACAGCGGGGGGAGTTTCGAGGCCTTTTTATGGAGGCTTGTGCACGACTGGAGAAAGTGGTGAGTGATATTTTTATCCCACATGGATGGCCACTTGATCTTCGCATAGCAGCTCCATAGAGTCGACAGCCTGCGTCTTATTGATTTGTTTAGGCTTCTCGTCTTTTGTTTTTTATTTTTCTGGATTTCGGTTGTGTGCATTTTACGATGCAGAGGCCGGGTCTAATGCTTAACATTTAAGTAATAAAAGCCCTTTATAAAAAAAGCTTATGTGAGTTTGCATGCTTGATTTAAGTGGAAATAATATAGTTTTGATGCATGTTTAGCTCTCCTATAAGTCTCTATGGTAGTTTCCACCTTATAGTTGCTTGAAATCAATTTTTGTGATGATTGTTGACAAAATTCAGAAATACACAACCATAACTTTGGAGAAATATTTATGAGTGATGCTCCTAGAAGAACAAGGACCTCACGTTCGTCCACCTTAGTGAGGCTATCTTATAATGAAGACCTTATTGCACCGAACATCGATGATGCGGGAGGTGATCGAATTGCTAATCCTTCTAGCTTCCCATGTACTACATTTTTGAGAAGTGCGGAACTAATGGATGACTTCTTGATGATGATTGAAAGAGTTGAATTAACCAACTACTTGGAGGATGAAGTTCTCCAGTATGTGATATGTCATAAACATATCCTTATTTCTGATGTTCCATGTTGTTTTTTTATTGTTTCCCACATGTTTGCTATACACTTTATGCCATTTTTATCGATTTTCCGGACTAACCTATTGATAAGATGCCACAGAGCCAGTTCCATGTTTTCTGTTGTTTTTAGTTTCAGAAAATTTGTTCTGGAAATATTCTCGGAATTGGAAAATTCGAAGCCCGGAAGTCTTAGAATTCCCGAAGGTTCCACGGAGTCCCGAAGAGACCCGGAGGGGGGCCTCAGAGGGCCCACACCATAGGGCGGCGCCCCCTTGGCTGCGACAGGGGGTGGTGTGGGGCCCCAGGCCTCCATCGCCTTTGTCTTTTCGCCTGTTTAATCCCCCGAGACATAAACCCTAAATATGTCCCACTTTTTTCCGAGAAACACCCGAGGCCTCCGTCATCGTCATCCCGAGATCGTGAGGGTTCTGGAGCTCTCCTCGGCACACTAACGGGAGGAGAATTCATCACCGGAGGGGTCTACACCACCATGCCCTCCTCCGAAGTGATGCGTGAGTAGTTCATCCCTGGACTACGGGTCCATAGCAGTAGCTAGATGGTTGTTCTCTCCACTTTGTACCTCATGTTTAGATCTTGTGAGCTGACTAACATGATCAAGATCATCTTTATGTAATGCTACATGTTGTGTTTGCTGGGATCTGATGAATGTTGAATGTTATGTCTTCTGATTATCAATTTATCATGTTATCTTCATGCTTATGTTATTTATGACCTTGCATGCTCTCCGTTATTAGTAGATGCTCTGGCCAAATAGATGCTAGTAACTCAAAGAGGGAGTATTTATGCTCGATAGTGGGTTCATGCCTCCTTTTCATCTATGCCCGAGTGACAGAAATGTGGCGGATGGAGGATCTGATATTGCCATTAGGGAGAAACAACGATCTTTACCTAGTTTACATTGTTTACATTACATACTTTGCTTACTGTGATAATCGGTTGCTTGCAACTTAATGCCCAACGTTTGTTCGGATGATATTTGGGGGGTGGATTATTAGACATAAATGCATTTGGATGACGGTCTATGTATTTTGTTGTAATGCCCACATGAATCACATACTAATCTTTATGTCTTGCATATGCACTACGGTGCAACCTTCATTTATGTTAATTGACCAGCTGTAATTTGTTCACCACACATGTTATTTATCTTTCACGGAGAGACACCACTAGTGAACTGTGGATCCCGTAAGATTTTCCTCATACTGATAAAACACCTACTGCTTTGATACTGCTTTCGTACTTCTTCTACTGCTTTCATACTGTTCTCATACTGTTTTCCACACCATACGTTTAACCTCTTTGTGTTCAGCAAAACCGGTGAGATTTCCAACCTTACTGCTACGTTGGGACAAAGTGATTTGATTGTGCTGTGTAGGTTCCACGTTGCTGCTAAACCGGTAGTGCGCCCTGCCACCTCAGCTGCATCAACCTTCAGAGATTGCTTGTCCTTCTACTGGTCGATTCAACCTTGGTTTCTTTTCTAAGGGAAAACTTGATGCTGCACTCTTCACACCTTGCACTTGGGGTCTACCAACGTTAGTTATCAGTATGCTACTCTCTGGAAAACTTTTGGTGAGAGCTTTAATTTCATAACTCACAATATAGCCCCACTATTTCTTTTAAGACATATGATAGTACTTTTTCTTTGCCCTTGGAGACTTTTTGTAACATTATAGGTATCAACGCTTCTGGGACAGCACACAAGATTTAGGAGAGACCCAATGATCTTCTAGAGCTCTATCGAGGAATTACCAATGATGATGGCCGCTCATCCCAGCGCGGGAAGATAAGAAACATCCAACTTCCTGCCATCAGATATTTCACTTATTATCTTGCTACTAGTATCCTTGGTAGGGAGAACACTAGCAACATTTCTAGGTATCACCTTGCTTTTATTAATGCTGCACTTAACCATAGCAAGAAGTATAACCTTGGTTCTCTCATTGCTCGCCGCCAAGCTGCTAAAGGACTCATTTATGGGGGCATTATTGCTACACGTATAGTAACTTCTCTAGGCCTTCCTGTTTATCCTGATGATGAATTGATTGCTCCTTATAGACTTAACCCTGCTTCCATGAAGGCTCATCATTTTGTTACTGCTAACTCTACTGCTGATCATTTAGTATATAGAGTTTTATTTGTTGACGGAGATGAGCGGGAAGTTATTTTGCCGCAGCCTGTTTTGTTCAAAGTTGATAGGGCACCATGGTCACGCCCAAAGGGAGAGATAGATGAGCAGCTGCAATTGATGCAGTTCCATAGGCAGCAGATGAGGTGAGATGTGCCTTCTGAGGACTACACCATGTAGTACACCGGCGCGTCCTCGAGCACATATCAGGAGGAGGGCTTCTCCTCGACAAACTACGGGGGCACCACCTCATGGTCCCCCTGGGATTGATCTCCGCTTAGGCCAAAACCCTAAGCTTGGGGGAGGTATATCGACATCACACTCATCTCTATATCATGTTTCCATCCGTTCTTTGTATATCCATGTTTTCGTTTCTTTCGTTTTCTTTTGCTTCTTTCGTTTTGTTGTTTTGTTCTTTTTTTCCAAAACACAAAAGACCATGTTTCCTTTGTTTGCTTCTTTAGTTTGTTTTGTTGGTTTCCTTTCTTTTCTCGTTCCGGTTTAATATTCAAAAATCGAAAAATATTTTCCTTTGTTTGCTTGTTTCCTTCTGTTCTTGTTTTAATTCGAAAACCCAAAAATATTTGTTGTTCTTCTTTTGTTTGTAAAGTTTGTTGCAGAGTTCATCGTACTTCCGTGTCTCCTTTGGAGGTTGGTTATCATTCTATATTATTCAATCCACAAGTGAAGAGAAAAATGACGATTTACGACGATTCAAGTTATGGTGAGAGGCTGGTATGAACTCTATTTGTTTTATTTTTGTACATATACTCATCCATGTGAACATGCTTAGTTCGTTCGTGTAAGGTATATGTTGTATCACATGTTTAGTTCCAACTTATTAATATAAGATAGTATGTCGTATGAATATTTGCTTGTATTGTTTTATTCATATAAGGGTATGACATTGTGGTATCTCCCTCTGATTGTTTTGCTTGAATCGACTTAGCACATGCTCACGCAAGCATATGACTGAAAACAAAAAGTCAATTAAGCCTCGGTGATTTATTTTGCCTCAGAGTATTTGTATTATTTTTATGCCCCTGTTAATTTTGTTTTGTCGCAAGCATGATTATGACAGTTGTTGCTCTTTTATTGTCGCTCTCCGTCTATTGCTAGCCTTCACCTGTACTGAGTATAAGCTCTACTCGAGCATCCAACTCCCTAAAACTAAAGTTTGCCAAATGTTTCCACCATACCTACCTATATATATGTGGTATTTAACCGCCACTCCAAGTAAATTTCTCATGTGCTACCTTTAAAACCTTCGGAAAATTATTCCAGTTTTGTGCCCCTGTTTTAGATCATGAGGACGTAAATAGAAATTCTTTATCTCACTTGTTGATTGGATTTCACACCCTTGACTAGTGGCTTCATCCGCTTATCCAAATGATAGAAGATCCCGCAGCGGGGTGCCTAGCCCCAAATTAATACAACAAATTCTCTTTATTATTTTTCCCATGGTTTATTAGTCAAAGCATAATTGTGTAAACAAAAGAGAAAGAGGGATGACCTTCTACCCAGATGCGTCCTTCTATGGGAACCGCTCTTGTAAAGTCTACTTGGCTTGTGACGTATTGTATTGTCTGTTTACCATTCGTTGACATAAACATACACCTCTCTTAAAAAATGTTTTCAATACCTCTGTTTAATAAAATAAAAAGCTCTAGCACATGAGTTAATCCCTGCTTCCCTCTGCGAATGGACTTTTTTTTATTTTTTTTTATGTTGAGTCTTCACCTTTTCACTTTATGCACCTTCTTGGGAGCATGGCTGTCATTCTTAGTGTAATGTGCTTGTCCCAAAACACGGTTGAATGTGGTATAACTTTGATGTACCTTTGATATCTTTATTTCTAGTCTTCATTTAAACTTCAGAGGTGCCCTAGCAGTTCTGTTTTGCTCCATTATTAAGGGAAAGCGAGTACACTTTATCATACCTTATTATGAGCATTGCTATCCTGCAAATTGATATGCTTCATGTTGTTTATTATTAGTTTGTTGGCATCTCTTTATGGTTTGCGTAACTGGTAGGTGACTTTTATCTTGCATACATCTTATTATGAATTGCCTCAGCACTTGATCATATAGTGAGTATATTTACATCATAAAAACAAATGTGTTCGTAAAAGTCTTTTATCGCACTCAGTTGTCACTGGATTTTTTGAGGACAAGCAATAAGCTAAGCTTGGGGGGAGTTGATACGTCCAAAACGTATCTCCTTTTCCGAACACTTTTCTTATTGTTTGCCTCTAAACTTGTGAGTTTTGGATACCACTAACACGGACTAATGCTTTTTTCAGCAGAATTACCTTGTCCCGTTTTTGTGCAGAAAAATCAACTTTCGGGAAATTGCCCGAAAAAGACCCCATTGAGCTTATATCACCAGAAGACCCCGGGAGCCAGAAGGACACATGGAGGGGGAAAGGAGTGGCCCAGACCACCCCTGGGCGCGCCCCCTAAGCCGCGCCGCCTGGTGGTGTGGGGGCCACCTCCACCCCCCGTGCTCCCCTTTCGACTACATATGCCCCGTAAACCTAAAACGCGAGGGGGTTCGTCATATTCCATAGAAACACAACAGAGCACCGCCGCAACCTCGAAACTCAATTCGGGGACCAGAAGTTTCTGTTCTGGCGCCCTGCCGGGATGGGGATTTGGATGAGATCATCGCCATTGACACCACCACCTCTTCTCCATCAACCATCCATGTTTTCCCCGTCCATGTGTGAGTAAACGCCGCTGTAGGATGAGAGGGATGGAATGAATTGGATGAGATCGATCATGTAATAATGCCAGATTGTTAGGGCATAGTGCCTAGTATCTATTGTTAGTGTTTTCTACCGTTGTTGCAACTTGTTATGCTTAATTCTTGTCACTAGGGGACGGGTGCCATGATCTCAGATCTGAACATGTTATTATTTCATGAGTATAATTATGTTTCTTGATCATATCTGCAAGTTGTTTGCACATCTCATTGTCCGGAACCTGATGCCCCAAAGTGACAGAAATTGAAACAACCGGAGGGGATGGTTTTGATGTGAGGATCACGTGTGTTCATGTAGTGTTAATGCTTTGCTTTGGTGCTTTATTAAAAGGAGCACCTTAATTACCAGTAGTTTCCCTTGAGGCCCCGCTGCAACGGGCTGGTAGGACAAAAGATGTTGTGCATGTTTCTCATTGCGAGCAGGCATGACTATATTGGAACACATGCCTATGGTTAGCCTAGAACTTGGATGCTTTATTATTATCTGCAATTCCCATGTTTAGATTATTACATGAACTATTTTATCCATGCAACACCCGTTCATCCGTTCCCTCTATGCCTACGGTACTTTAATCCTGCTGTTTCCCACGACTACTACCGTTGTTATTATTTTATTCCTGATGTTATTTTACTACTACTGCTGCTATAAAACTGTTACCACTGATAAATTGTTGCGAGCAAGTCTACTTTCAGGCGCATCTGAATTGACAACTCAGTTGTTAATTTTTATAAATATTCTTTGGCTCCCCTTGTGTCGAATCAATAAATTTGGGTTTTACTTCCCTCGAAAACTGTTGCGATCCCCTATACTTTGTGGGTCATCAGGGTGAACCTATGCTAATACACCGCCCAACTAGGACTAATACATACTTGTGATTAAACCCCTTGCAAGCATCCGCATGTACAATAAAGTAATAAGATAAATCTAACCACAACCTTAAACTCTGAGATTCTACACTCCCTCGTGTATCGGTTTCCTAAAGGGGGTTTAGGTTTATCGTACTTCGACAACCCCGCAATTAGTATCCAAATACCATTGCATCCTCCTAGGCCCATAAAGTTGAAGTGTCATGTAGTGGACGTTCACCTGACACCACTAGAAGATAACACCACAACTTAAATATCAAACCTCTAGATATTACTTCAACATAATTCCACTACTAACATCTTGACTTCTCCCATGTCCTCAAGAACTAAACGAACTACTCACACGACATCATATGGATCATAATTAGAGGTGATATAATGATGAATAACAATCTAGTCATAAAGTGCAAACACCGGTAAATCTCACAAGCATCAACTACTAACAAGTAATCCACACCGGGAGAGAGATCTAGTGAAGAACAACGATATAGAACCCTAATCGTTACAACGGGATGGAGATGGTGCTGAAATTTGGGGTGGGCCTTAGGCCCACTAAGCAATTTATATTTAATCCCTAAGCCTCATGCTGCCATAGCAAATAGTGGGAGTTTATTCCCATATTGCTAGTTGAGAGAGTTTTGCACCAGTTTATAAGGGGAGCTCTCTCCCCACTTGTATGAGTTGGTACAAAGAGAGAGATAGAGAGAGGAGTTGTGGAGGTGTTCCACACGCGCGCTCCTCCTCCTCCGCCGTCCGCCTCGCCACGCCTTGCCTTGCGTCGCATCGCCACGTCACGACGCGTCGCGGGTTGTGGGAATGAGCCGAGCCAATGCCTTTATTTTGTCAGTCGGAAATGGAGAGTCAACAGACATGCCAATAATATGAGACGTCATATTGATTGTTTTCTGTAATTGCGTCATATTTATTTTGTTAACGGCCGTAGTAAACGCCACATTGATCACGTTGTAACGACTATAGTAAACGCCAATTAATTCTGTGAGTTGATTGTTCTCCTACCCGGCCGTGCCAGGCGGACATAGAAACATACCTCATACGCTCTGCCTCTTTGCGCCCATTGTCATTCTACTCTCTGTTGCTGCCGCTGGTGATCCCATCTAGTCTACCGCGTACACGGCCGACCGAGAGCAGGCCTCCGAAACCCCGCCTCTCCAGATCCTGTAGAGGAGAGGGACGATTAGGTTTTTGGGGAGCGTCTTCTACGCGACTGCTCGTTGTCGTACGTCTACTTCGACTACTACCACATCGCCCTCATTGTCAACATGTCCAACGAAGCCGAACGCGCTGCTGCTGAGATGGCTGTTGCAGCCGCCACCGCTGCAGCAACCGGCACCGACGCCGCCACTGCTACTGCAACCGACGTCGCTTATGCTGCGGCTACTGCCAATTGGCCAACCTCAGGATATAATATATTTACCCCTCTTCTGATTAGTTCCTTGTGTGCAATACTAGTAGTTTGTGTAGATGTGTATACCATTAATCTAGTATGCAAGAATATGGTCAATTATCAGTATGTTTACGTCATGCATATGGTTTATACTTGGATTAATTTAATCTGTAAATTGCCTAATTTCTTAACAGATGGACGGTGAGGGTGATTGTGCCGGTGATGATGATGATGACGATCTTGATGATGCCGAGAGCGATGACGGTGACGATGGCGATGATTTCCCCACTCCGGGGAGGAATTTCCCCGACAGATTTCTCCCTACCGGAGAGCTTTTCTCTCTCTGTTGTTTTCTGCCCCGAGGAGGCGGCGGAATATTTCCTTGATGGTTCTCTCAGGCTTAGGGTTCCTTGGGGGTCAAGTACGCGAAAGGAGGCGGCCAGAGGTGGGCCAGGGTGGCCACACCACCCCCGGCGCGGCCAAGGGGGGGGGGGCCTAGTGGTGTAGGCCCCTGGTGGCCCCCCTCCATGTATCTCGTGGCTGGCTCCCTCTTCTGGACTTTTAAGACTTCTCTGATGCCCCCTTCTTCTTCTGATATTCTATAATAGGGTATCCTGACGGTGCTTTTTTCCATCAGATTTCTGGTCCTAGTGTTTATTCTCCAATAATTATTAAACACGCAAAATAAGATGAGATAACATAAGTAATGTATCATAATATGAAATATATCGATGAATAACAGAAAATTACAATAAAATAGTGATGCAAAATGGACATATCAATGTCCATGGCCCCGATGTTGATTATTGATTGGAAAATATGTTTTCCAATTATCTCTACTAGTGAGCGAACCTATAGGGGTCACACACTTAAGGCGTCAAAGTCTGTTGTTTGCATTGGATGGTCCAGAGGAGAGTAGGATATCATTCGGATAATTCCGACACGATAGAATAAATATTCAAGAGAGATTATGGAGGATATGAGATGTACAGAGGTTTTGGAAATATGTTTCTAACATCAATAGATAATGGTTGATGTCATTACAATATCACAGAAACAAGTCCGGTATCAATCGGAGTCGTTTCAGGAAAGTTACCATAAGAGAAATAATGCATGTGTAGGAAAAATGTTATATGAGATATAACACAGGATATGAGATGTCCTGGGATGTCGGGAATATGTTTCTAGCATAATTAGATAATATCGATGATTTTAGCTATAGAGGTCACGGGGTTCCAGACCAGTTCCGGGAGACTTTCCATATATGGAAGCAGTGCCGGAGGGGACAAATTTCCTCCTCTAGGCAAACCCTAATTTTAGGGAATGCCAGGTGGGACCCATGGTCTCACGGAGTGCACTAGCTTTGCGTAGGAATTTTCCCGATTTATTTGATAAATAGATGAGTGGGAAAAAGAAAAAAAAAGAAAAAAAGAGGGAGGTGGGATTGGACTGCACAAGGAGTCCAATTCGAAATCCCCTAGGAGGGATGGTGCGGCCAAGGAGAGGAAGGGGTAACCGACCCCCTCCCTTTGGCAGGTCTCCTCCATTGACCCACTATAATTCCCACCCCTCCTGTCTTTTAGGCACACAATTGAACCTTTGGCCTCTCTCTTTTTGTAAAAGAATTAGAGGGCTAATTAGAGCACTTCTAATTGAATTAGAGATTTCTCTAATAATTAGAATAACTAATTAGAGCTTCTAATTAGAACACTTATATGATTAGAAGTTTAGAACCTCTCTAATAATTAGAAGACTAATTAGAGGAATCTAATTAGATCCCTTCTAATTGGTTTACAGATCTTCTAATTGAATTAGAGACTCCTCTAATTATATTAGAGCTTCGTCTAGTAGAATCAGAGCTTCTTCTAATTAGGATGAGGTGATCCTCTCCCGATTAGACCTAGCTATAATCTCTCTCACTCTTCCCATGTGTTTGGGACTTCTCCACCACAATTGCAAAACTGCGGTGCCTAGTCCTGGACGGCGAAGCGTTGCAGGATTTTGACGGACGTATGTGTGCGAGATCTGAGAGGGGTAACATATGATACCCTCACTCTGCTGGATCCAGAAGGTGTGATACGGGGAATCGGCAGCAGTCCCACCGCTAGGCATAGCCGTGGAACTCTTCATTAGGCATCACCGACATCGTCAATGATACTACTTCTGCGCTTCGTGTTGGTAATGAATCAGATCTATCCATGCCTTTACCTGCATAGTAGATCCTGTATGCTATGTACGTACTCCCTCCGTCCGGTTATAAGTGTACATCTAGGAACTAGTTGAATTATTACTTCTCTCTCCTCTTATTAGCATGCACCAATCAATTAAAAGGACAAGAATAAAGATTGGAGGAAGATGTTGAGAGAAGAATGGAGATTGGAGGATAGAGTGGGGGGCAATAGTTACGAGGAGATAATTGCATTTATTAACAACTTTAGAAGCGTAGATGTACACTTTTTTGTGGGACAAATTTGAATCCAAGAAGTACACTTATAACCGAACGGAGGGAGTAGGAGGAAAAAATTTAAATTCTGCTACGTACAGCAATAGTGGTACCAGAGCGGTCTATGCGTAGGTATCGGTACGATCTAGTGCACCGCCGTGTGCGGGTATTACGTAAGTTTGTGCAAGTATATTAGAAAGATCTCTAATATTCAGATTGTTTATGATTGTTTCGGAATAAGTTATGTCGTTTTGTTTTCAACGGTATAGTGAGATTTTTACAAACTTCCGAAAATCCTAGGACGTTCGAGTTGCCCCTGGCCATATCTCGTCTAGTCCGAAGAAGTACTTCAGTAACTTTGGGTCTTGTTATAGTTGGATTCGTAGACGGCATAATGGACGAGGCACATGGATTTGATCAACACAGGGGATCATGGTTATGAATAAGTTTAGATTGAGGCTCTAGATGTTTTTGTAATGTCTGTGTTTCAGTCACCCTGCAATGTCAATCTAGCAAGATGAACAATCATGACTGATTTTGTTTGTAGGTAGTAACAGTTTACTCCATAGAATCTACATCCACGTAAAAGTTGCAAACACAATCATTAGATCCGTCTAATTTGTTTTTGCAGAGCATGCGATGTGGTGTGGCATAGTTCAGTATCATTCAAGAATTGTATAAAGCCCAGAGCTTCGCTGCGCGCACCAAAGCCCGGTCTGAGGCTTGAGCTCTGCACTTTATACACGAGAATGACAACCACGGCCAAAGCCACTATGTCCCCTGCGGTGGTTTCGTCATTCGTGCAGGGGGCAGAACGTCACCCTCACGTGGGTTGTCTCCCAGCGGGTGAGGTTTCTTCCGGGAAGGAGCGGGATCGGAGCATGACTCCTCCCAGCGATGCGTGATGGAGACCTCGGGGAAGACTCCTCTCCAACAGGCCGGCCTTGGTGGAGAACCATTGGGGGTTCCCTCCTCTTGCGGTGAACTGGTACGGACTCCTTCCATGCGCCCAGGATACCTTGGTATCCGTGGGTCCGACACTAAACCCAAAAAAGGTTATTGTTGATTTTTTTTACAAATAGGTTTATTTTGTGCCGAAAGATTAGCCACAAGATTAATTTTGTTAATTTTCACGACATAAACACGAACGCTATAGCTAGGATCGTACCTCATGTACAGATCAGCACTCCATAGGTATATGCTCCAATAACCAACACGGAGATATCGTTGGATTCTTTCCATTTTTGGCGAAAATGCGGAATGTGCCACCCGGGGGCGAAACCGATCACACTCGACCTTGCTCAGTGGGAAGAAAGCACGGTCTGCTGCCTGTCGGTCTCGTCCTGGGCCGTGACGACCACGGTAAACTGAAGTCCACTCCAGCCTCGGGGGGCAGAACCGTCGTTCCACACGCTCGCTCGGCCGGCTGGACACTCTAAAAACTTCCCAGTGTCGCAGAGGCTGGCGTCTCGTTTCTCTTCGCCGCTTCGAGTTCTCCGACGACGAGAAGAGGCGGCAGGCGACATGGGCTCGGGCACCCTCGAGCAGACCAACGCGCTCTTCAGGAAGAATCTGGTGATCCAGGTGACACGCCAATCGATCTTCTCCTCCTCTGTATTTCGGCTTCTTCCTGTCCACAAGCCGAATTAATTGCGTCGCCCAATTATCGTTTATGTTTTTTCCCTTCCGTCTGCTTCTTCTGTTCTTGCCTGCACAATTCGCCATGGGATGGGAGGGCGCCATCTGATCTGCCTCATGCACCCTGAATCTGCGAAGGAAATGCATCTTTTGTGATCCTGCATGTATCCGCGGAATTTAGTGAAAAGGACTCATGATGTTCATCGGCGGATCAATCCTACATAATTACTATGCCCGTGTTATCATGCAATCAATTCTGTTCTTCTCGGGAAAAAAATGCAATTAATTTTGACCAACAAAGAAGCAGAAAATACACACGATTTTTTCATGATTTAATTTTGCTAGTACAATTTTATAGAGTTTTACGAACGCTAAATTGCTCATTGGATGGTTAAGCCTCTTTGGGCTGTAGCATTTGTATTGAGATTTTTTGAACAATCTTTAATAGATTTTCCTTGTCTATACAACCTGCTTAGATCATAGAACTAGAGTTGTCAAATAATGCCCCCAATTTGATATAGTAGCAGACAGAAATAAGCTCATCAATTTTTATTTCGACAAAATTCAGTGCACATGTTCTCTCTCTGTCTCCAAAAGTTAAGTTTTTTTTTCTGTGAACTATCCAAAGTCATCATCTAACAAATTTGTATACAAGGCCTGTAGAATTGTTTGGTTTCTACATTCTAGCTTTCGGGATAAAGAAACCCTGGGTCTGATTCATGTGACTTCCCAATCGGCAGTGGCGCGCCCGCAAGACCAACTGCTGTCTCATCCTCTTCCCGCTGCTCATCTGCGGGGCCGTCGGCGGCCTGCAGTTCGCCATCGACCGCCAGCTAGCAAAGGCGCGGAGAGAACAGCACACCATTGTCGACTGCTCCTGCAACAATGCCATCGTGTCGGACAACACCACGGGAGGCGCGGTGTGCTCCGACGAGTGCCAGCTGCCTCGCGCCCCCAAATGGCCACCCGTGCTGCAGATCCCGTCGCCGCCCTCGAGTAACCCGTTCTTCGACGGCGGCGGCGCGTCGTGCAGTGCCGGCGCCGCGCCGGGGTCCTGCGCCGCGACGTTCCTCGTCACCGGCACCAACCAGTCCTTCGTCTCAAGTACGCCGTAACTCTGTTTTTTTTTTCTGTCAGTGCGTGGTGAAGTTCAAGTTACACCTACAGTTGCAGAGCTACTGTATTTTGACCGAATTTTGCTCTTTGCAGGTGTGATGGATAACATGATCCCCGTCCACGACACTTCAGTGAACGTGTCAGCCGACGACATCTCCGCATTAGCCGATTTTGTTCTGGTATTCTCAATTCCCTGAGTCATGTGTTCTGAATGATCCTTGTCGTTCAGGAAATGTCGTGACGTATCGAAAACTGCAGGCAACGAGGTATTATATGGATAGAACATTGTTTGATTCTCCTGCAGTGGGCTCCTTTCTTCAGAACAAATGCACTCCAAACCTGACACTTTCATATGCTTATATAGAAGGCAATCAAACGAACACCCGAGGTAAAAAAATTCTCATAAAGAGTTCAATGTT
Organism: Alopecurus myosuroides; assembly: GCA_028641055.1. Lineage (NCBI taxonomy): Eukaryota > Viridiplantae > Streptophyta > Magnoliopsida > Poales > Poaceae > Alopecurus > Alopecurus myosuroides. The sequence continues at coordinate 244,193,309 of CM054060.1, read as the reverse complement.
GTACTGCTTACTGAACAATGAACGTCGAAGCCTTAGCAGAAAAAATCTCAACACTAACAGCTGCAGCTATTCCCGATATCAGCAAAGATAATTGTATTATTAATGTCCTGTCTTGACATATAGCAATTTCACCCAGTTCCAGTGCATTTTAGTTATTTCTGATATTTGCCAAAATCTGGAACAGATTTGAATTGCACGGAGGGATTAATGCTCTGGCGTGAAAGTTCGTGGCTCATTAGTGATGAACTATATAAAAGTTACCAAGGGAATAATACGAACACGACCAATGAAATTGCTGCAGGTCAAACTTTTCCAACATAGATTGTGCTCCTGAATCAGTTCTTGTACTCTACTACTCACTAACATTAAGTTAAATTGTTTGCAGCATACGACTTCTTAAGTTCTGATCTGAGCAACTTTAACTTGGTCATTTCATATAACTCGACAAACAAGTTCGATCCTGATGACACAGGAAGCCCTATCATCCAAGTACCTGGGCAAGCACCTAGATTGCTTCAAGTTGCACGGTTAACTAATATGGTATGGTTTTTGTCAAGTTAGAGAAGATATAGTACATTCTACCTCTTGGGATAACCTTTCTTGATTGCTTAACTATGTATTTGCAACCTTTTAGCTCGATCTCTACAAATTAGTTTAGTGTCACACTATCATACATGCGTTCTTGGGTCTTCATGTCATGGACTCACTTCGTGTACTATTGTCTTCGTTGTTAAATTATCTTTACTACCACTTTTTACAAAGTTTCATTTTGCAGGCCTCAAATGCATACCTTTATTTAAGAGGCAATGGTCTAAAGATATCATTTGATTTTGTTAAAGAAATGCCTAGAGCAGCCAGAACATTTGATAGCTTTGATATAACTTCAATAATAGGACAGCTGCCTTATGTATGGACTATGATGCTTCTTTTCCCGGTATGGCAGATCTTTATATGTTTATTTTCAACGCAGGTCAATTTGAATAATTTGAAATATTTATTTATTTCTGACAATTTTACAAGCAAATAACCATGGTAGCGACCTTTTCATCTTATAGATAAATGAATTGATACTGCAGGTAATTTTGATCAACCTTGTATACGAGAAGCAAAATAAGCTTAGGATTATGATGAAGATGCATGGTCTTGGTGATTTGCCATATTGGACTATAACCTATTGCTATTTTATACTTCTATCAACGCTATATCTACTGTTCTTCATGCTATTTGGTATTGGGTTCGGTAAGATAATACTTTTATTACTACATAAGTTTTTTTTTGTGCAAATAATTACACGAATGTCTTTCACTTCGATTATCTGGGAATTGATATTTCACCAATTTTAGTTGGTTCTTGGTTTGGGTAACCAATGTGCTTTAGAAATGTGCTAATTTTATTTGATAAAATATTGCCATCTAAGTATTACAAATTATAAGGATATTTCTTATATTTTTGTGTTTGTTTTCAGGTTTATCGTTCTTTCGACAAAATAATTACGGCCTGCAGTTTGTGTTCTACTTTGCGTACATGAACTTGCAAATTTCATTTGCATTTTTCATGGCAACATGCTTCTCAAATGTGAGAACAGCTGCTGGTATGCTTCCATAAATAGTATTGGTATAACTATTTCATTAGATGCTATAAAATTATCTACTCTGATTATTTGGCATATCATGCTGCAGTCACAGGATATTTCTACATATTTGGGTCCGGACTTATAGGACAATTTTTATTCAAGCCATATATTGAAGACATTTTCTTCTCAAGTATGTATATGATTTTATCTTTGTAGAAGATCATTATGCAGATTACGATTTTAGGGCTTCTTTCATGTAAGCTTTTGTTCCTCCACTCAAATGATTTGTGTGGAAATTTCCTATTTGATCATTTCAAGGAAGCTGGATTACACTTTTGGAACTTTTCCCTCCATTTTCTTTATATCGCATTGTGTACGAGTTTTCACAATCTGCATTGCTGGTAAGTGATATGGGCTCCACGGGGATGCAGTGGAGCGACCTGAGTGATACCAAAAATGGGATGACAAGCATTTTAACCATAATGGTACTCGAATGGATCCTATTCATGCTATTATCATCCTATCTGGATCACTTTGGTTCCTTTCCAAATGGAATAAGAAAAGCAGTATTACTTCTTCACTCGCACGGGGCTGCGAAGCGATCTTCAGCTGCTCAACAGCAAACAATTCAGATTCAAGAGTTCAAAGCTTCTGTTGAAATGGAGAGGACAGATGTTATCAAAGAGGTGTGTTATGTTTGTCGCATACATATATAATAACTCTAGTTCTCCGGTCCATTCTGTTAACCTTATGATCATCGGCGTGTTAAAATCTGAGTCTAGACTCTGGACTGGAGTTACATATTTTCTTCTTGTCTACACTGTGCCAAACTTCAGTGATGTATATAAGGTGATAGCAGCTTAGCCTAGAGTGTAATTCTAGTCCTGAGTGGTGTTTCCTATTGAACCTTTTTGACATGGTACTAATGTAGCTTTACCATATCTCCTTACAGAGAGAAATAGTTGGACAGCTACTACAAGAACCAAATAGTAGTTATTCAGTCATATGTGACAACCTTAAGAAAGTGTATCGTGGAAAAGACGGCAATTCAAAGAAAATTGCAGTCAGAGAGTTGTCCCTTTCAATGGCACGTGGGCAGTGCTTCGGTGTTCTTGGTCCAAATGGTGCTGGAAAAACTACTCTAATCAACATGGTAAGTATGAATGCAATTGATGCTATAATTTACTGCAGGGCTACCTTCGTCAAAATATCTAATACGGGGCATACTCTGATTTCATTATAAATTATTGATGCTTTGAGCGTCCTACATGTATGAACTGGACAGAATAATGCAACAGGTGGATTTGTATGTAAATCATGTATGGCACAGGGAAATATGACCATTATAAAAGTGCAGTCATACATTTTTGTTTGCATCAAGGAAGAACATGTCTAGGAGCTCATGTACTAGCAGGACTGAATTGAAGAATTTTCTGTCTATTCCAAATGGTTCTAGCTATAACCTATAGTAATAGTATATAATACGTAGTCAAACTGAAGGACTCTTAACCTGATAACAGCTCACTGGATTTACTAAACCAACATCTGGCACGGCGTACATCGAAGGAATGGACATACGACTCGACATGGACAAAATTTATACAGGAATCGGTGTTTGTCCGCAGCATGAGTAATTTCTAACCTCTTTCACTCAGATATTTTCTAAATAAGTTTTGTAGGTTAGTTTGAGACAATGTATTTTTAAAATTGTGAGTGTGGTCACTTTCTCCTCCTTTGTCACCATACAGCTTGCTTTGGGAAACACTGACTGGCCGCGAACATTTGCTGTTCTACGGGAGACTTAAGAAATTGAAGGGTGCACAATTATCTCAGGTAATGCGTTCCAGTATTTAATATGGTGATATTTTCCATGTGCGAATATGATGAACTCGACTTCAGTCATCATTTATCACTCAACACTGAAGAACCATAGTATTCATTTCCTTGACCAGCTGACTAAAGCTGAGCTCATCATTTGCATATAGGGCTGATTTGTTCTGAGCTAATGTGTACACTTGTACAAAATTTCCAACACAAATTCTAAGGCACAGCCATTGTTTATCGGAACAATTGGGAGTGGTTTTATATGTAGGATTAATATAAAATTGGATGTCAGAATAAGCGGTACACATTTTAGTGTTCTGAACTTCTGATACAGTCAAGATTTCATGCAAGAATTGGCATATTCATATACTCCTGCGCACTTTGCCGGAACTCAATTTTTCCTTTACACAGAGAACTTGCTGTTTTGTCATCACATATTACCATTTTCTTGGATGAAAAACCAAATCATCATTCCGTACAGAAGCAACTACTGAAAACCTCCCATTTATTCTTTTCAGGCTATCAAACAGTCATTGAAAAGTGTACGTTTGTTTGACGGTGGTGTTCCTGATAAGCGTGTACAAAAATACAGCGGTGGCATGAAGCGTCGTCTCAGTGTTGCAATCTCTCTAATTGGTGACCCAAAGGTACTTGTATTTACCAACTGAATTCATTAATGATATGGTGATCTTCTGAAAAATTGTGCTTGGAAGGTTGTTTATATGGATGAACCAAGTTCCGGCTTAGATCCAGCATCAAGGAAAGATTTATGGAATGCTGTGAATTCCGCCAAACAGAACAGGGCCATAATTCTAACGAGTTAGTACTTTACCTTCAATTCTCGTACAGATGTGTTCAGCATGGCATTTTCCTATGTGTCTGTGCATCTTGAGCTTCACATCACATGCTTAAAATTCAAACAAACTTCCATCAATCTTGCAGCACATTCAATGGAAGAAGCCGAAGTTCTATGCGATCGAATAGGAATAATCGCGAACGGTGCCTTGCAGTGCATCGGAAACTCAAAAGAGGTACATTAACGTACGCCAGTAAATTGATCATATCTTCCAGATGATCATCGATCTCAGATGCTAACAAAGCCACCCAATCTTCCTTTTCCAGCTGAAAACCAAGTATGGAGGCTCATATGTACTGACGATAACGACTGCGGCGGGTGAGGAGGCGGAGGAGGTAGAGAAGCTAGTCCGGTCCATCTCACCGGGGGTGAACAAGGTGTACTGTATCTCCGGGACACAGAAGTTTGAGATGCCGAAGCAGGAGGTGAGGATCTCCGAAGTGTTCCGTGCCATGGAGAATGCGAAAAGTAGGCTGACCATTCTTGCCTGGGGCCTGGCTGATACTACTCTGGAGGATGTGTTCATCAGAGTTGCAAGGGAGAGCGAGGCATCCTCTGTCACGATTGGCTAGCTCAGAGAAGTCGCTGTTTGCAGCTCATCATAGTTGTAGCTTCAGAATTGAAGTAAACATTAATAGCGCATGATATCATGAATAGCTTCAGAATTGAAGTAAACTTTAAGAGCGAGGCATCCTGTGCCACGTTCGGGCATCGTTGCACAGCAGAAACATTTGTGGAGTTGATTGGTGCATGTATTATTCAGACACAGTTTGACCGGTGTCATTTTGTTGTTGCCCTCGATCTGGTCATCAGTAAGTTATGGTGGTCGAGGACATCATTGAAAGCAGGCAACATGAGTAGAACAAACACAAATGCGTACGTGCATGAGAGTTATCACTTATAAACTTCACGGTATCTAGAAGGGACAAAGAAGTGGTTAATTGTGAAGGATCAACGCATACAACACGTACAAGAACAAGGTGACATGCAAGATCGAGAAGAATCGGCAAATTGATATTTCCGGACAATAGCGATTACATCTCTGTTGATTGCTCCACTAACTACGGTACTTCGACTAGAATCATGCATGGAGCCCTTTATTTGGAGCGTGATAAAACCTTAACTTAAAATGAAGAGAAACTAGTGACGTGTAACGGTAGAATGAAGATACTAAAAATGTGTGCTGGGCTCCGGTTCTAGCTCGTCTGAAAAAGGAAATTTAAGGGTATCCACCGGAACCGGATCCAGATCCGGTGCCTCCACCGCTGCCGATCCCGCCATTGTTGCTTTCACCTATGCCGCCACCACCCCCGGCACCATTTCCGGTAGCATAGCCCGAACCATCAGATCCAGAGCTTCCTGTTTGTCCACCTCCATAGCCAGAACCAGAACCAACTCCGACGCTTGGCCCTGGAGCAAGACCCTTAACTATGCCACCACCGTTGCCGCTACCCTCTCCACTGGCACTGCCTGATGTGTCATCACTGCCAGCGTTTCCAGCTCCCTTTCCTTCTCCACCTCCATTTCCGTTGATCGCCGCCGCCACCACCGGTACCACTACCACCGGCATCAGAGTGGCTGACACCATCAGCACCAGGAGCTGGTGCTCTTGCTACGCCACTCTCACCATTTCCTTCACCACCGCCCGATCCAGCTCCTTTTCCGCTAGACCCATTGGCGCCAGCACCTGTGCCCTCACCCCCGCCGTTACCGTTAGCACGGGCATACCCATTTCCGCTAGGGGCTGATGCCGAACCAGCGGCCCCGGTGCCGGCGCCAGAGCCAGACCCGGAACCAGATCCGAATCCACCTTTTGAACCACCGCCGCCACCTAATCCTCCTCCTCCACCAAGTCCGTGGGCATAGTTATATTTGTTACCCGAATCTAGATAGGTTTCACCGGATCCTGCGGCGCCACCTTTTCCAGATCCAAAGCCATACCCATTCCCACCGGATTCACCACTACCTCCTCCGCCTCCACCGCTTCCCGTTGCGGCGGCACTGGATGAGCTAGCTAGCATACGTGAAGCATTGGTGAACCCAATGCTCACGAGGACGACAAAGGCGAGAGCTACAAGCTTAGTACTAGCAGCCATTGTGAGTGAGCTAAGTGAAGTGTGAGATGAGTTGGATGCTTAGCAGACAGGGTTGCGTGGGTATATATAGCGGTGGAGCGAGGTCGTGCATGGTGAATTGAGTAGTTGATTCGATGACAAGTTCTGTAATCACGGTAACATGCAATACCGCTGACTTGCACGGGTTTCGATCTTGCAGCTGGACTGCATTAATTTCTTGAGCAAATCTCTGCATATCTTTATGCAGTCTAGTCAAGTGATGGGCCGGAAGCGGTCAGCTGTAGCAAAGTCAGAAGCTACTGACACTTTGGTTTCTCCCAAAGCCTAACTAATTAGCTAGAGATTCCATCTTGTGACACTAAATATTTTTTTGGCCTGCAATTTGACATAGGCTGATTATTTGTACGTTCTCCCCCACATGAAAACGCGCCTTCTCTCTAATCGATGCTTGACCTACTGATCGATAGCACAATGGCGCATGCATGCAGCGTTGACATGAAGCTGTGGGATCCCGTAGGTCGATCTGCGTGCGGTATAGATCACCAGAATTCGGATACTTTGACAGTGCATGCATTGCTGTTATCAATCAGGAACATGGGATAAGTACATTTACAGTAGTACTACTATGATTGACTCGTGATCAAAGTACGTAACTACACTTTTCCTGTAAATATTTTTTTCTGCGAATAAATAGGTGTACGTTGTTCACTTGTAAGGTTATGTTTGGTTCGCAGTTATATTGTAAACATGGGAATAGGAAATGTAGGAATTTCATGGCATGACGTGTTCAATTCAACATGCAAGGATCTAATACATGCATGGGAGTGGATAGTAGATCTTGTTTGGTTGGAAACAAAAAATACACAGAAATTTGTATGAAGTACTAAGTGCATGTAATAGTTGTCACTAAAACAAATTTTTTTTTTGAAACAAGGCAAAAGATTTGCCTTTTATATTGATATCGAAGGAGTAAATAACACAATAAGGCCTAAGCCAACAAGCAAACTAAAAAATTACATTGTCCTCCCTAGGGTTAGATTAGCCAATAATTTCAGCCAAATTCTTGGCTCCAGCCAGGATCCAGTTCTTGCCCTCATCTTTGATGCGCTGAATGAGGATAGCAGGCATGGAGTACTTGTTGTTGAAAATTCTCGTGTTTCTCTCCTTCCAGATCTCCCATGTGATAAGAATGATCGCAGTTTTGAGCCCCCCCAGATGAAGTCGACGGTGTGGCTAGTCATGGACCGTAGGCCTAATTGAGCCAAAGCAAGCCATCAAATTTGGGCACTTCAACCAAACGGCCATCTCCATATCCATATTCTCTTGGAGTATAGGCACTCAAAGAGAATGTGCCTCGTCGTCTCAGGTTGGCATCTGCTGAGCTGGCAAGTGGGATGGTGAGGCCACCCTTTGATGGCCAAGCGGTCAGAAGTCCATAGCCTGTTTTGGATGGCCAGCCAGGCGAAGAAACTGCACTTGGAGCCCACGTTTTCCATACCATGCCCATGAAGTTGCAAGGGATGGCACCCAAGAACTGAGCCTTCTAAGGTGACTGCGTGTTGTAGATGCCATTGCTCGTGAGGGTCCAAGTGATGGAGTCAATGATGCCCGGGGTGAGGATGATTTCCGATGTAAGGCCCCAAAGGTGGACGAACTGCTCGAAATGCTCGGCGGTAAAGTTCTCCACACGAAGCTCAGAGATCCATGTATTATCGGCAAGGGCGTCATGGACCTTCCTATTTTTGCGCTTGGAGGTCACATAAAGATTGGGGGCAATGACCCTGGGCAATAGGCCTCCAATACAAGAGGAGCTCTAGAAAGAAGCTTTCTTCCCGTCCCCAATAGTAACCTCGGTTGCGGCATTGAAAAGCTGACGGTCTAGAGGGTCATTAGGAGTTTCTGATCCAATCCAGGGCTTGTGCGGAGAAGCCCACTCGTACCATAGCCAGCGTAGACGAAGAGCTTTGGAGAATCTTCCCAAGTCGAGGATGACAAGCCCGCCCAAATGCTTTGGACGACAGACCTTGTCCCAATTAACCATACACTTTCCCCCGCTCACTTTGTCACTACAATTCCAGAGCATGACGCTTCTGAGTTTGTCAAAGTCCTTGAGAATGCGCTTATCTGCTTTGATGGTTGTTAGCAGGAAGACTGGTAGAGAGGAGAGCACGACTTCATGAGAGCCGCACAACCGGCCCGATTGATAAACTTCGCTTTCCAAGGCTGCAGACAAGAGGCAGCCTTGTCAATGTAGGCGTGAAGATTGACCCGACGAAGCCTTCCAAGGGAGAGAGGCAGGCCAAGATACTTGATGAGGAACTCGGAGACAACCGCTGGGAAGGTGGTCATAATGGCGTTGAGGTCAATATTGGAGCATCACATCGGAGAGATAGAACTTTTACCAATATTGGTGACCAGGCTAGTAACCTCTCCGAAATGATGTAGAGTAGCGGCAAGGTTGGAGACATCATCGACCGAGGGCACCAGAAAAATTGCGGCGGCGTCCGCGTACATGGAGATTCTCATGGAGGCTGATACATCCAAAACGTATCTTCTTTTCCAAACAATTTTGCTATTGTTTGCCTTTAAACTTATGAGTTTGGATACAACTAACACGGACTAACGCTAATTTCAGCAGAATTACGTTGGTGTCTCGTTTTGTGCAGAAAAATCAACTTTCAGGAAATTGCCCGGAAAAGATCTCAAAGTCCTTATTTTACCCGAAGATCCCCGGAGCCAGAAGAAGAGTCGGAGGGCGCAAGGAGGGGCCCACACCATGGCTGGGCGCCCTCTAGGCCGCGCCGCCTGGTGGTGTGGTGGCCCCAGCCACCCCCTCGGGCTCTCCTTTCGACTACATATGCCCCGTAACCCTAAAACAGAAGGGGGTTCGTCATATTCCAGAAAAAACGCATCAGAGCGCCGCCACCACCGCAAAACTCAATTCGGGGAGCAGAAGTTCCTGTTCTGGCGCCCTACCGGGACGGGGATTCGGAGGAGATCATCACCATCATCACCGCCACCACTTCTCCACCAACCATCCATGATTACCCCATCCATATGTGAGCAATCCCCGCTGTAGGCTGAGAGGGATGGAAATTGGATGAGTTCGTTCATGTAATAATGCCAGATCGTTAGGTCATATTACCTAGTATCCGTTGTTAGTGCTTTATATCGTTTTTGCAACTTGTTATGCTTAATGCTTGTCACTAGGGACCGAGTGCCATGATCTCATATCTGAACATGTTATTGTTTCATGAGTATAATTATGTTTCTTGATCATATCTGCAAGTTGATTACACACATTGTTGTCCGGAACCCGAGGCCCCAAAGTGACAATAATTGGGACGACCGGGGGGATGGCTGTGATGTGAGGATCACATGTGTTCCCGGAGTGTTAATGCTTTTCTCTGGTGCTTAATAAAAGGAGCACCTGAATTAACATGAGTTTCCCTTGAGGCCCCGCTCCAAACGGGCTGGTAGGACAAAAGATGTTGTGCAAGTTTCTCTTTGCGAGCACGTACGACTAAATTGGAACATGTGCCTATGGTTTTCCTAGAACTTGGATGCTTTATTATTATCTATCTACAATGCACATGTTTTGATTATTATATGAACTATCTTATCCATGCAGCGTCCGTTCATCCATCCCTATGACTACAACATTTTCATCCTGTTTTTCCTACAATTGCTACTGCTGTTACTATTTTACTCCTACTGTTATTTTACTACTACTACTGCTATAAAACTGTTAGCACTGATAAACTGTTGTGAGCAAGTCTACTTTCAGGTGCATCTGAACTCACAACTCATTTTTTAAGGCTTATAAGTATTCTTTGGCTCCCTATGTCGAATCAATAAATTTGGGTTTTACTTCCCTCGAAGACTGTAGCGATCCCCTATAATTGTGGGCCATCAGAGGCAATCATGTCTGGTATCGGTTGGAGGAGGCCATCTTCAGTGACAAGCTCGAGGATTCTGTTTAGAGGATCAATGCCAACATCAAAAAGTAAAGGGGAAAGAGGGTCCCCTTGCCTCAGTCCGCGGCCATGCAGGACCTCCAGCACTGGATACCATTGAGCACCACACGTGAGGTTGCAGTTGAGAAAAAGATCGAAGCCCAAGCGCGCCATCGCGTAGGGAACCCATTGCATTGCGTTATGTCGAGGAGGTAATCCCATCACAATGAGTCGAAGGCCTTGGCAATGTCTAACTTGAAGAGAAGCATGGGTGTGCGCGTGGCTCTGATGCAGCCGTCTTGCGGTGTTCCGAGTGTACATGAAATTATCATGGATGCTTCTGTTCTTGATGAAAGCGCACTGACAGTGTGATACAAGGGTGTCCATCTTCGGGCTGAGGCGGCACGACATAGCTTTAGAAATGATCTTGGGAATAACGTGAATTAGGCTTATAGGGCGAAAATCCGAGATCGAGTCAGCCCCCTCCTTCTCCGGGAGCAAAGTAACTTTAGAAGTGTTGATGATGTGGACGTTTAACTCAGAGAACGCGTCGATGACGTGCATGAGATCAAGCTTGATGATGCCCCAACAATATTTGAAGAAGGCCATGGTGACCATCCGGACCAGGGGCCTTATCATACGGCATATCGTCAATGGAAGATTTGATCTCCTCCAAAGAGAAAGGTAGAGAAAGGTCTTCAAGATCCTCAACGACGGGGTTGATTGCCGCCCAATTGAGATCGAGTTTCCTGGCAGCAAGAGGGCCTAAGACCTTGGAGAAATGCTCGAAAATCAAGGAAGCCTTGTCATCGTGGTTTACCACCGATTCGTCGCTTAGCTTGAGCCTCTGAATATGGTTCTTCCTCCTACGGGAGTTGACGCGAAGGTGGAAATCTTTTTTTGTTGGCGTCACCCTCCCGAAGAAAATTGATCCTAGACGTCTGTCTTTTCCTATAACGTTCCAGCATGGCGAGCCCCATCACCCTGTTGATGTTTAGGACGGAAACGATGACCCTGTTGGAGGCATCGGGTGCGTGTTATATAGGAAGGAAAAAGCCTCCGTCGTGGCATACAAGAGAGGGTCCAATACGGTGGAGTACTACTCCATAGTGTACGAGCCAAGATACAATGATATCCAACACCCTCCCTTAATCTAAACTTGTACAAATATTTAGATTACGCTTAAACTCATCTAGACTCTTAACAGGAAGAGCCTTTATGAAACCGTGAGCGACTTGATCCTTACTAGAAATAAATTTTATATCTAGCTGTTTGTTTGCAACTTTTTCCCTAACAAAATGACAATCTATCTCTATGTGTTTAGCGCGATCATGAAAAACAAGATTGGATGACAAGTAGGTGGCACCTAGATTGTCACACCAAAGACATGGTTTCTGCATCGTCTTGACTCCAAGTTCATGAAGAAGTGCTTCAACCCATATTAACTCTGCATTAGCATTTGCTAGAGATTTATACTCAGCTTCTATACTAGAACGAGATATCGTTACTTGTTTGCGGGCACTCCAGGAAATCAAGTTAGATCTAAAGAAGATAGCAAATCCTCCAGTAGATCTTCTATCGTCAAGACAGCCAACCCAATCTGCATTTGAGAAGGCACTCAATAATGTGGATGGTGAATGCATTAGAGTAATACCAACATTTACTGTACTCTGAACAAATCTCAAAATCCTTTTAGCAGCTGTCCAATGAGTTGTTGTGGGAGCATGCAAGAACTGACAGACTTTGTTAACAACAAAGGATAAATCTGGGCGTGTAAGAGTTAAGTATTGGAGAGCACCAACTATACTTCTGTATTGAGTACAGTCATCAGGACCAAGAGGTGTCCCTATGTGCAAGGACAATGTCTCGGTTGAAGATAATGGTGTGGGAGCATGTTTGCAACATGTCATGCTAACTCGAGCTAGTAAATCATTAGCACATTTTTCCTATGTCAACAGTAAACCATTCTCAGTTCTTTTAACCTCAATACCCAGAAAGTAGTGCAAATTTCCAAGATCCTTGATGGCAAAATGTTCATTTAGATCTTGTAGCAAAGCAGGAATAGCGTTGTTGGAAGAACTTGCAACTATGATGTCATCAACATAAATCAGCATAAACATACTAAATCCTGCTTTGTGATATAAGAATAATGATATGTTAGCCTTAGAGGGAACAAAACCAAGACTTTGTAGTCTAGAACCGAGTCGAGAGTACCAAGCTCGTGGAGCCTGTTTTAATCCATAAATTGCTTTATCAAGTTTGCAAATATAGTGAGGAGTATTAGCATTTTCAGAACCTGGAGGTTGTTTCATATAAACCTCTTCTTCCATAACACCATTAAGAAACACGTTCTTGACATCTTGTTGCCGTAAACTCCATCCTCGAGAGACTGCAACTGCTAAGACAAGTCTAATGGTTGCAGCTTTAACAACATGGCTGAAAGTATCCTCATAGTCTATGTCATACCTTTGCTTGAGCCCCTTTGCAACTAGGCGTGCTTTGTATCTGTCAACTGTACCATCTGCATTTTTCTTCACACGGCAAACCCACTTACAATAAATCAAATTTGTGTTTCTGCTAGGGGGGACAAGATGCCAAGTCTTGTTTTGGAGCAAAGCATCATACTCTTCCTCCATTGCTTTGCGCCACACAGGATCATCAAGGGCTTCAGTTAATGTGGAGGGTACACCTATGGAAACAAGCAAAACATGACGAGTAGAGTGGTTTTTATAAATTTGTGGTTGCTTACCACCGTATTGTACCATCTGTATAACCTCTCGGTTTTTGAATGCCTTTTTGAAGTCGAGTACTCATTCCAATGTGCTAAATTGGAGAAGCAACAGGCGAGGTGATATGCGTCGAGGGCGCAAACGATCTAGAGGTGGCGGAATCTCCTGGTCCAGCCTCAGATCCTGCTCCAGGCAACATGGTGGTGTTCGTATGGCCTCTGGGTGGATCCGCACGCGCCGGTGTCGAAACAGAGGAGGATGGCGTGGGCCGCGCCGTCCCCTCATCGTTGTCTCTGATACGTCCATTTTGCATCACTATTTTATATCTTACTTTTCTGTTATTCATCGATATGTTTCATGTTATGATGCATCACTTATGTTATTTTATCTTATTTTGCATGTTTAATCATTATTGGAGAATAATTATCGGGACCAGAAATCTGATGGAAAAAGCACCATCAAGATACCCTATTTCAGAAGATCAGAAGAAGAAGGGAGGCATCGGAGGAGCCTTAGGAGTCTAGAAGAGGGAGCCAGCCACGAGGAGAGCTTGAGGGGGCCACCAGGGGCCCACACCACTAGGCGACGCCCCCCTTCGCTGCGCCTGGGGGTGGTGTGGCCACCCTGTCCCACCTATGGCCGCCTCCTTTCGCGCACGTGACCCCCATGGAACCCAAGACATACATAACCATCGAGAAAATATTCCTCCGCCTCCTCGGGGCGGAAAACAACAGAGAGAGAAAAGATCTCCGACAGGGAGAAATTTGTCGGGGAAATTCCTCAACGGAGAGGGGAAATCATCGCCATCATTACCGTCATCGCTCCGGGCATCATCAAGATCATCATCGTCATCGTCCTCACCACCAGCACCATCATCCTCACTATCCACCTCCGTCCCGCTGTAACAATTAGGTTTCTATATCGTTGTTCTTCACTAGATCTCTCTCCCGGTGTGGATTAATTGCTTGTAGTTGATGCTTATGAGATTTACCGGTGTTTGCACTTTATGACCAGATTTTTATTAATTATTATATCACCTCTGATTATGATCCATATGATGTCTTGTGAGTAGTTCATTTAGTTCTTGAGGACATGGGAGAATTCAAGATGTCAGTAGTGGAATTATGTTGAAGTAATATCTAATGGTTTGATATTTAAGTTGTGGTGTTATTCTTCTAGTGGTGTCATGTGAACGTTGACTACATGCCACTTCACCTTTATGGGCCTAGAGGGATGCATTGTGTATTTTGCTACTAATTGTGGGGTTGCCGGAGTGACAGAAACCTAACCTCCCCGTTAGAAAACCGATGCACGAGGGAGTGTAGGATCCCAGGGATGCTTGCAAGGGGTATAATCACAAGTATGTATTAGTACTAGTTGGGCGGTGTATTAACATAGGTTCACTCACACACCACCTATGAAAATAATAAATATTAATCAACTGTATGAAACGAAAGCGCTTGACGAAGTTCCCATGTGTCCTCAAAAATGTTTGGTAATCATTAGTGGAACAACCGACTTGTCCTTTGCTCTAAAAAGGATTGAGCCACTCGCTGCAATTATATTTGTTGTCTTTTATTTACTCGCACTTTATTTATCTGCTATATCAAAAACCACCAAAAACCTGTTTGCTAGTGCTTATAGTAAATCCTCCATCCAATCTGCTTGTCAACACCTTCTGCTCCTTGTTGGGTTCAACACTCTTATTTATCGAAAGTACTACGATACACCCACTCTACTTGTGGGTCATCAGTCTCTGATGAGGACATCCCTAGTACATTGCCACTTAAACAAGATGAAGTGAGACTTGGACCTATGACAAGGTTAAGGACCAAGCTACTAGAACAACAGGTGAATTCACTCCTTATAGATTATGATGTTTGTGATAGTGAGAATTTTATACTGCCTAAGTCTATGCATTTATGTATGATCAGGTTTATTGATAACACAAACATGATGGTGGAAAACAACCAAGAGGAGCTGGAAAACAAAATGGAGATGCTGGAAAACAAGATTACAAGTGGTGAAAACAAATGTAACATGGTGAAAAAAACATACAAGATGGTGAAAACAAGACTACCACGGTGAAAACAAATGTACAAGATAGTGAAAACAATCATGCAAGTGTGGAAAACAATTACTAGCTTGTTATTCCACACTTAGGTATAAGGAAAACAAGAGGAGGGTGCCCCATTTAATATCAATGCGCCATATAGAAATCCTACTATGAGTAGGTATGGTTTGTATACCATATTTGGCCGCACCCCCTAAAGTGGGTCAATTTGTATCCTCTCTTAGAGTCCAAATAGGAGTCCTAGTCCAAGAGGGATAGGTGCTTGCGCAAGGAGACCCTTGTGGCCGCAGCCCTCCCCCTTATATACTCCCCTCCTGCGAGTTGTGGAGATTAGATCCAGTTTAAACCAAAGAAAACCCTAGCCTCTAGATTGTATCGCTGCTAAGCATTCATCTTGAAGTTTACCATTGCAAAGTTGCGTGATTTCTTGTTATTCCATTAGGAATAGGGGATACAGGACCACTTGTGATCTTTGATTACTTGTGCAAGAGTGTGTAGTTGAGAATATCCAAAGGGCTTGATTGTTGTTGCATCTGGCAATAGGGGTCATCCAAGTGAGAGGTCTTAGTGTAGCACTAGTTATCACAAAATCCAGAAAATCCACAAAAAGAGAGAGAAGCTCATTGAGAAGATTGGGCCACCCCATATCATATTGGTATTAGATTCTCAGGTTTACTCGGTGAGCAAATTTATCCATAGTCTAGTTGTTTTTATTTTCTATCCAGAAAAGGCCATACAAAAATATTAGGTTTAGAATTTGCGAGAGCCTAGATCAACACCAGATTGCTATTCTAATTGTTGTTTTTTGTTGATTTGTGTTCCTGTTTTTCTATTTTTAGTTTTCATCTATTAGGGTTAGGGTTCATCTAGTTCTTATTTTCTATATCGAAAATCTCCACAAAAAATAGTTGCTGCCGTGTGCTCTACCTCTCGGGAATCAAGACCTACAGCTTGCCTTGGCGAGTTGATTTTTTTCTCGAGTTGTTGCTTGCTGTGCGAATTATTTCCATCACAAAAACCCTCGGGTTCCTAGCTCAAATCAGATTCAAATCCGTTTCCTACCACGGCACAGAACTGCCCAAATCATTACCGCGCAGCCTCTCCTAGCCGCTTTCGAACTCCTGTCGTGGGTCGTTTTCGGCGCGTTTCTCTGCCGCTGCTGCCGTGCGCGCGTCTCAAGTAGCCCCGATCGGATTCGTTGCACGCCCATAAAATCCTCGTCGCGCGCCCACCTGCAGCACACACCGCAACACACACGCACTGCTGTGAGAACTCTGCCGGGCAGAGCTTTTTGCTCGTTTTCGTTGCCATACGGCACAAATCTGCCTGTTTCTCTGCCGTGAGCTAAACTTGTCCGTTTTTCTTGGTTTTCTTTTGTTTTTCTCCTGTTTATCTCTAGGGTTCTGTTCTGATCTTTGATAAGCCATAGATACCACCTTTCTACATCAAATATTAGGTACCAAAACCCAAAGACTAGATGTTTAATTGCTCTACAGGCTGCTCAATTTGATCAAGTCTGTCCACTTTTTTGTTTTCCATTAATTGTTTCTCCTAGTTGATTCAAAGGCGATTGCAAAAAAAAAAGAGAAAAAGTATAAAAAAATAGAAAGAAAGAAAAATGAAAAAGAGGCCGAGACATACTATCACTAGTGGAAGCCTATCATATTCTATATTTTTGTGGACAATTGAGCAATCTTGTGCCTCTTTTTCATAGAGTATTTGCTAGTGTATTTCTAGTGCTTGCAATATCTCTTCCATATAATTGCTAAGCCACATTTGTCTCCAAGTGTGAGTGTGTTCCATTAGTGTTTTTCATCACATTAGACAGTGCATTGGAGTTGTTATTTTGGTGTTGTTAGGATTCCCAACCAAGCCCCACCAAATACCCTGTTTGCATTGTGATACTTGATAGCTCGGTTATTCTCTTCTGACACTTAGCACGTTATTCATTGCTCCTTGTTGGTAAGTCAATCCTATTCACTTTGGAACAGTAAGTGAAGCCATCTTTGCTTGGTTTTGAGTGAGTTGTGAGAGGCACCACAACCCATTGATTATTTTTGTTACTAACAAATTAATCATGAGTTCTCCTAGTGATGTTGATGTGCAGGAAAAGAAGAAACCCGAGGACTTGGTGCAATGGAATGAATATGAAGCACTAAGAGATACTATGTACAAGAGAATTGCTACTGAAATAGACAAGAATGATGATACATTGAGGCAAGAAATAACTACTCTTGATTTGAAGATAGAGGCTGCTGCAACACAAGAATCTGTTGATGCTATTCAAGAGACTTTGAGAACTTTGACACAACAAATGACAAATTTATCAGCTCTAGTGGAACAAATACAACAAAGACCTCAAACTATTGCTCCTATTGATGATGTGAGAGGCAATGTCAATGGAGACCGTGGAGGTTATGCAAGAAGAGTTCCTTTGGAAAACAATAGAGAGGATGATGGCTTGGGAAAACCAAAATTGTCTATCCCTAGTCTTGCTTGTGATTCTGAGGATGTGGAAGAATACTTGATGTGGGAGCTGAAAATTGAGAAATTGTGGAGACTACATGAATATCCCGAGGAGATGAAGGTCAAGCTTGCATCTTCTGGTTTTGATGGCTATGCTCTCTTGTGGTGGGATGGCATTACAATATGAGGGAAGAACAAGAACAACCAGAAGTTACTACATGGAGAGAGATGAAACAATTGCTAAGAGAAAGATTTGTTCCAAGGAATTATATTAGAACTCTCTATGACAAGCTACAACAACTGAAGCAAGGTAATAAATCTGTGGATACTTATTACAAGGAGATGGAATTGATCCTTCAAAGGGCTCGGGTTAGAGAAGAACCAGAGCAAACTATGCAAAGATTCTTGTCAGGGTTGCAATTCAAAATTAAGAGCATTGTGAGGCATGTTCAATATACCAATATGAGCGAATTGTTGCATCAAGCAAGGGAAGTTGAGAAGAGGCTAAATGAGGAGGTACAAGTGAGTGCTAGGAGGAGTTTTTCATCTCAAAAATCTGTTTTCACACCACCCACACCTCCAATTGCTGCAACCCGTGGGAGTACAAGTCATAAACCCGAGACAAGCACCTCATGTGCAAGGAAAACAACAACACCAGCTTCGGGTTCTAGAATTTCTACACCTCCCACACGAAATAGAGACATGACATGCCATACATGTGGAGGAAAAGGGCACTTTAAGAGGGATTTCCCAAACAAGAAAATCGTGATTAGTAATGCTGATGATGAGTATGAGACTGGAGATGATGTTGATCCTAATGAAGACGATACATATGATGAAGATGGCCATGTTGATGCTTATGCTACAAATTGTCCAACTATTGTTTGCACACAAGCTTTTAGTATTGTTCCTAGTGATGAGAGCCAAAGATGCAATCTATTTCAAACCAAGGCAATTGTTGGTCCTCAAATGGCTTGCAAGGTGATCATTGATGGAGGGAGTTGCAGAAATCTAGCAAGTAAGGAGTTATGTTCAAAGCAAAGATTGAGATATATTCCACACCCACACCCATATTATATTCAATGGCTCAATGACAAAGAAGAAATCAGGGTATGTGTAACATCCCAGTGTTTGGGAGGTTATAAGGATCTAAATTTAATACGTGCATTTGCCAAGCATGCATCTAAAAGTACGGGAAATTTTGGCGCGAAAGTTTAAACAAACCAAAGTGACCAATGTTTCACCTGACATGATGAAATAGGTTTAGATCATGTGGTCAGGAGTACATTTGGAGTGATCTTTATAACATAGTATCTCTACAAACCAAATCATCTGATAAGGCAAACCATAGTTGGTTATGACCAACACTAAATTACAACAACCTTAACCTCAAGTCTATAATTGACCTAGGATAATTCCCTAGGTATCTACAACTCAAATAGGGGTGAGTATCCAAATCTCATAACTGATGATCACACTTCCACAAGAAAGTAATGAACCAGTGAACCATCACAACAGTAGAGATAATACATCCTCTAATCATGAAATCTTTAAGTCATTAACCATCCACACTACACCTTTATAAGTAAATAACAAAGTTTCAATTGAACACAACAGATACCACCTAGTGTTAACTAAAACCCACAAGTGGGAAATGACATAATAATTGTATTAACATATTTATCGAATATGTACATATCTCATCAACCATAAACGAAGTATCTTAAAGAAGAAATAAATCTTCTTAAACTACTGTTAAACCTTGATCAATACATATGATATTCCCAAACCTCTATATCTTAATTATGAATGACAAAGTTAATAAAGAGAAGAATATAAAGTAAAATCATGACACCAGAGAAAACAACTAACAACTATGACATAAGTCATTAAACCCAATACTTTCACATGCTCGTTGTTCTATCATCTCAAACAAGTGAGCATATGAAAGCTCAACACACCAATGAACCATTTGATTAACTTATTATCTTATGTTCCCATTTCACAAACACTCCACATTTCTATCCACATCCATATTCAACAACTAAAGTATCTCTGGATACAACCCATGGATAACAACAAGTTATAATCTCTGTTAGAGAAATTGAATTGATATCTAAGTAAAACCAATCATGTATGAAATAAGTATCTATCTTTTGGGAAATAAAATAAGAAGTATATGTAAGGATAATAAAAGCATGAACTAACTTTTAATCTAGATCTTGATATTTTATCTTGTTATCTTCCAATCTTCTCTAAGTTATTTTGCAAGAGAAGAAACCACAAGAAAGGAGGAACTACCACATGAAGATCTTCAAGAAGATTATTTAGAGTGTTCTAGAAGTGTTATTCCAATCCATCATAAGAGTACTTGGAAACTCTTATATATTGATCTGATCTTATTAACCCTCTGAAACAGTGTGATACTCCAATGTTAGTGTTATATAGAAGTAGTTTGGTAACAAGTTTCTAGACCTTGTTAACATATCACTTTTGTATACTCAAACAACTGAGTGTCATCCACAAACAAACAAAAGGTTTAATAACCTAGTACATCTCGGCCTAGTGTATATGATTAGTAATTTGGAGGCAAGTCTGATCCACATGTTAAAAAATTCTACTTATATGCATATGGCAACTTGATGTCATAAAATAAACCTACATTCTTTTATAATATTCTAAGTAAAATCTTTGCTTGGAACAACTGGTTGTTTTCACCACAAGGGCGAGATAGTTGAGGTTGGAAACCAAGAGATGAACCTACCTGCAATGGACAAGGGTGATAACAGAAGATTAGTGACAACCAGTGACAAGAACATCAAGCAACAGAAGTCAACATGGAGAAACACTAGTTTAGCAAAGAAGCCTAGCATAAGAAATTCTCTAGTGAAATATTAAGAGAAACTATAACCCAATGCCTTGACAAGGCTCATTATAGATGAGGAACAAATAAAAATCACTTTAATGGAAACAATTGTCAAGAGAGAAAATAATAACAAGCCCTTTCATCCATATGTTTTGGGATATGCTGAGGTAGGGGAAAACAAATTAATTCCCTTATTTTCCAGATCTTTCTCCTCTATAATACAAATGGAAAACAACAAGAATTCATCCATACACCCACACGTAAATGATTACATGTTCTAAAACAAGCATGGGATAATATTCATACTTGGAACCGAGTGGAAAACAAATTAATAAGATTTCAAAGCCACTCAAGTTTTTCATTTAATCAAATACTAAAAACAGCAACCTTTCTTACACACACCTAAGAAAGATGTCAACCAAAAATGGATAAGAGTTACAACTATGAAAATAACAAAGCCTCATAAGAGAACACAAGTTCATTACGAAATAAAAAGAATGTGGTATGTCATGGAATACAGTTCTCTGTTAAGTGATTTTCATTTCAATACACAGAAACAATACCAAGTAATGTTACCAAATTATTTTTCTAAAAGAATTTGTATATAAAATGGTCAATTAGAACACACCACTTGGTGAACCATATGTGTGTTGTGTAAATATGATATTCATGCCTAAAAATAATTTTTAAAGCCATTTGATAAATTAAATGGAGAGAAATAAAAAAATCACTTAATCTAGCACCCTAAATAAAAAATACAAATATTCTTAAAATTCACCAAAACAAAACATGGTGAGATGAGAAATTTGATAAGGAATTCAAATATGATTTTTAATATTTTTTATCTTCACAAAAGGCCTTGAAAACATATGTTTCTTCTCAGTTTTAAGGATATAAGGACCTAGTTGTAAAAAGTAGAAACTACAGGGGGTTATCGAAATTTCACATTTCTTTTCCTCTCTCTTCTACCTCGTGACAGAAGGCAGAGGCGTGCCGCCGCCGTCGACTCGTCCGGCCACGTCCTGCTTGCCGCACTTCCGCACGGATAAGAGGAGGAGAAGCCTCCAACTTGCTCTCGCCCTCCCTCACTCGCTCGCTCTCTGTCTCTTTGCTTCCGAAACACACACCGAAACCCTAACCCTAACTCTCGGCCGCCGTCCGTTGCCGCCATCTCCGGTCACCCCGCGAAGAACCGGAGCCACCAGTAGCTCCGCCATCCTCTACTCGGTCTCTACACCGAGCCACGCAAGACGGGAGACCTTGTATCGCCGGAATAAGACCTCCTTCTTCAACTCTGGCCGCCGGATGATTTTAGACACCGCCGTCGATATTGACCTCTCCGTGCTGCATCGAGTGTCTCCACGCACTCCGGGTGAGCCCACACTCCTCACCATGTGCTTAACTGTAACATCCCAAGTATGAAAAACAACCATTAGAATGTTTGCTTTTTGTTATTTTATGTTTTGCATCATGTCATCATAAGCTCTGCATTTGTTTTCCATTTGTTTTCCCTTGTTTTCCATTGTTTTTCTATTTGATTTTCAAACCAAAATTCAAATCTATTTGTTTCATACTTGTTCTGTTACAATGTTTCAAATAAAACTTGCAATCAAACCAATCATTTGTTTCTAATAGACTTGAAATTAAAAACTATTAACTTGTTTAAGTTTCATTAATTCAAATTATACCAAATTCATTTGAATTTACAAACAGCAACCTAAATTCAAAATTTTGAAAAACAAACATTGGCACAGCTGGGCTTTTGTAAATAACAAGCTATAAAAATCATCACCAAATTTTTAAAACCCCAAGAGCCCTTCTATTTCTCTCATTTCTTCCCTTTTCTTTTTCTGCAAAAAAAATAGACAGAAACAGGAAAATAAAAACAGAGAGGGGAGAGGGCAGGCCAGTGGGCTGAGCCCACCACACCCCAGGCCCAGCCCACCTTTTCCCTCTCATCCCCTACCTCTGTACGGCCGCTCATCGAGCGTGCCCACGTCGACATACAGAGGAGGGGACGGACAGCAGCGCCTCCTCCTCCTCCTTATAACCTGGCCCGAGCTCCTCCTCCCTGCCCTAAACCTCCTCCTCCTTTCTCTCTCCACCGCTGCCGTTTCCCTTCTCCTCCTCCCTCTGTTCCCTCTCTGCACCACCGCACACCACCGCACCCGATTCCGGCGATCGCCGCCGATATGGTCACCTCCTGGCCTGGTTAAGCGCGGGAATCGTAGCCCCGCGACGCCGTCTTCCTCCTCGACACCGCCGCTGAGTCCGAGAGGGCCTGGATCGCCCGCGACGACGCCAGCCACTTCGCCGTCGTCCACTGTCCCCTCACGAGCACGCCCTGCTCCCTCCTTCCTTCCCCGGTGAGCCCTCGCTTCCTCCTCTCCTTTCTCCTCCTGGCACTTGCGCACACGGACACGCACGGCCACACATCACATACGCACACGGGCGCACAGCAGCAGCAGCGTTGCAGTCGCCGCCGGTGACCGCCGCATCTCCTCTGTCAGGTTCAGTTAACTGAAACTGAAAAGTTTCAGTAATAGCCGCAGCTGAACCTCATACCCCCCCAAGCCCTAACCTGTCAAGACACAGCAGCTCACCCCAGTGGCAACGCACTGCGCGCACGCTCACGAGGTCGTGGGTTCGATTCCCAGCCCCGCGGGATTAAATCCCCCAATTTTTGCTCTTTGCTACGCTGGCTGCGCAGGCCCACCTGCCAGTGGCAATGGTGGCCACACCAGCACCCACCCGCGGCCACGCAGGCGCACAGCTGGGCACTGGCCCACTGCCAGTGACCCAGGGGCCGCTCTGCCCGCGTATAAAAAGTCCCAGGGGCCTGTCTGGAATTTTCTTTTTCGCAGCTAAGCCCCTGGACCAAATCTGTAACTGTTTAAATCACAGAATAGCCCCTGCATTTAAAATTCAAATAACTTGTGCATTTCAAATCCAAAATAAATAAATAAAATATGTTTTCTGTACCAAATTAATTCTCTACATGTTTAAATCATTTGTTTACTGTTTTGCACATTTCAAATGTTTTCAAAAATTCAAATTCAAACAACTCATTTCAAATTTGGTCAAATTCATAACTAATTCAAATTTAATTCAAATGGCACATATAAAATTTGTTTTCCATGCAAAATTGAACCACCTTTCCAAATATAAACTTTGTTTCCTGTTTTGAATAATTAAAATTGGGTAAATAATTTAAACCTTGTTTAAATCATTTAAAATTGCTAAATTCATAACTTGGTCAAATTAAATTCTTTTTGAACATATAAAATATGTTTTCAAACCACAAAAGTATAAACTTTCCAAATATGAATTTTATTAAATGTTTTGAACAAATAAAAAATTCAAATAATTTCATACTTGAATTAAATTCATTTAAATCTTGTTTAAACTTGTTTAATTCATAATTAATTCATTTTAATTCCTTTTTCAACAAATGAAACATGTATTCCACCTAAAATTTTGTGTTCTTTCCAAATATGAATTTTGTTATCTATTTGGAACAATTAAAATTGGTGAAAACAACAAATGCTTGTGTAACTCATTTAAGAAGCCAATTTTCATAACTGAATAAATAAACTCCCAAACCTTGTAATCAACATTTCAATTGCAAGCTAATGTTGTTTCCTTATTGTTTTCTTCATCCATGCATCATTCTAATCAACTTTCACATAATGGTTATTTCTAGAACATTTAATTCAACCTTAATTCATGGGCTTTCTATATGCAACCCAAATTGCATATGGACCCATTTAATTATGTAACATGTCAACTAGCTTATCTTTGATGCATCAATTAAATTGTCATGCATCATCCCATGTTTGTGCATTATGCCATGTTATTGATTGCTTGTCTCTCTTCGTTGTTTGTTTGCTTCTTCTCGAATAGACGACGACGTTGAGACAGACGAGGTTTACGACACTACTTCTGAGGAGTTAGCCTAGTACCAGGCTACTGAGTTTGCAGGCAAGTTTTCACTCACATGAACCATTGTGTCCTTTCCACACTGGATATCGATACTTTCCGTTGTCTATCCTGCTAGCCTTAAGATTCGTTGATTGTGTTCCGATCCTATCACATGTTATCCTGTAACCCCGATATAGCCTCACCTCCACACCTATAACCCCGTTGCTTGTTGCCTGTGTCTTACTAGCATGCTTAGGGTTGTTTATGCTCGAGTCTGCTGTCCGTTATTTCTGTTACCATATTCATTATGTTCTGGGGCTCGATGTTAAACAACAACCTGTTAATGTATGAGGTAATGCTAACTTGATGATAAGGCACCGGCAGGAGGCCGGGTATGGTTTTGAGGCCTGCTAGTGTCAACCTTAATTAGGAAAAGGTTCTTGTCCTCTAGATCCATGATGAGCGCGCTAACCACATGTGGGAAGCGTGTATGGGCGCCCCCCTCAATTTGATTCGATTCGCATCTCGTCCAAATCGCCTCATTTAGTTCGGGTTTTCCATTTGCCGCATGCATATGCAGGTGCGAACCCGAGGCCAGGGTGGAACTTTTGTAGTCGGCATTTAGGGAGACACGTTCTTAGAGTGCTATGAGGGTCCCCTTTTCTTCGTGGGGCTTGATTAGCCGTGCGCTCAATTGCACGGGGTTCTTTGGGCTTGATGCGAAGAAGAGTTGGGTTGTGTTGAGTGCCTCGCTTGGTGGAAGTGCATTTCCATCTGGCGGGGTATTCTTACGTGTACGGCCAAATTGGTGCATCCCTGCAGGGTTAAATCTTCTCGAGAAGCCGTGTTGTCCGCGGTTATGGATGACTTGGTGATAGGGCTGGCTAACAAGGATCAGACAACTTACACCTAATTAATACTAATTTGACTAGTAATAGCTTTATTGACACAACAACTTGAACCTTCACTAATCCAACTGTGTGAGTTATCCTCGGATTGCTTCTTTGGATAACGGGCGAGATCCAGGATGGGTTTGTTTGAGGTTGTTGGTAGTTGGTTCCGATACGCTATCTTATCCCCTTCTTTTAGCCGGATGTTGTAGCGTGTCTCTGTAGTTGGTTAGGCAGCCCGCTGCCGCACTTTTGTATCACCTATCTTCCGTTGAACCCAAAGCATCTGTACTTGGTGTTGCCGGGTACACTTTGGTATCTTGTGCGTCTTGCTTGCCAGTACTTGCCTGTACTGACCCCTTTGGGGCTGTGGTTTCCGCAGACTACGTTTCCGAGGATCCCCATGGTGGCTACTACGTGGAGTATGACGAGGCTGCCGACGAGTAGATAGCGGACCCGGGCAGGATTCGAGACATCGTGGATGGGCTCCGTTTCCTTTTCGTTTCCGGCCTCTTAGGCCTATTTGGATCTTGTCTGTACTCAGACACTTTGGATGCTTCCGCTGTGTTGTAATGATGATTTTTGGGACATGTGTCCTCTGGATGATTGTATTTGCTATCTCTGCTCTAGTGAGAGCTATTTGCAACTTATTTCAATCTTTTGTGTCTTAGAGATTCGTTGTGATATCACTTTTTCAAATGTCGTTGACGTACCATGTGTGTATGTTATGAAGTACGTCAATGGAAGTGTTCGGATTTCTATGGGATGGTTTGCGCAGACGATGGATAGTAGAGGTTGGTTGTCACACTATATGTGTTGGCCTACTCGTAAGAGGTACGGGTGCAGGTAGGCCCCGTAACCCAATCATCTACTGTTTAGCGGGCTGTGAGTATCCTCTAGAAGTCCGGGTGCGACAAATGGTATCAAAGCCTGTCTGCCTGTAGGATCCCTTTTACTGGTCGCAGTTGAGTCTAGAAACTATTTTGTAGCTATATAGGAAAAATGAAACGTGAGAGTAGGAATTCTGTTCTTTTATTTCTTTCCCCACCCACCCTCCCTTTTTCTGGTAAGGAAGTGCAACGTTGTTTTCTATTCTCATCTAAACTTTCAAGTTAGGATTTCACGTATCCTGGTTTCTCTAGGATAGTTATATCTACTGGACCATAGGAATGGAGGTGGTTGTGACATGATTTATCATGTTGCCTACTCACGATTGAGAACGGAGGCACATAAGCCCCGGAAGCAGATCCTCTATTCCTTAAGCAGTAGATATTGATCCTTTAGAAGCCCGGATGGGGTTTTCCGTAGTACCTCAGGAGTGTTTGGTCTCGTGTTTCCCGAATGTTGCTTCGATATCCTGTTTTTCTCAACATCCTTTTCGTCCGTTGAAACCTTGTTGTTGCTTGCCACTTCAATTCTTCTACCGGCGTCTAATCAAAACTTCCCCGATCATCTGCAGATGGATCTCAGGTTCTACCCGCAGGTGGTTCGTATGACTCGTTGCGAGAGCACTGCCGGTTATCCGGAGATGCTGAGAGACATGGTCACTTTTCTGGGGTTCCGTTGGGCACCAGAGTGCCAGGTCTACGAGCAGCAGCGAGAGTTTGAGCAGACCTACTACAGGCTATCGTCTACATTCTGTCAGATGATGGCATGAGTGTAGTCCACCGCTACGAGGCAGTAGGTTCCACAGTGGATATGGCTGTGTAGCAGGCAGCTTATGTGAGTCTCACCGTCCTTCGTGCTGACTACTGGGGATTTGACGATTCTATCTATTGCCACATCCCCCGTGGTTACATCACTTCGGAGGGAGCTCACTTCACTCTCTACGACAACTTGGATGTTTACGAGCATGATAACTCCAGGCTGCACACCACCGCTTAGTTTGTGAGGCACAGTGACGCAGTTGCCCGCACACTATCTCAGGAGTTGGCTTCAGTTAGAGAGCAGCTTTACCTTGCTTTGACTCGTCTGGCGACGTACACCACAGACTTTGTTGGAGACGAGCGCTTTGCACGTTTCGATCAGCCAGTTGGGCGTCGTCTGCCAGATGCTGGAGGTTACGAGCCGATCAGAGGTCCACTCCTCCACCTTGGTGCTGGTTACACTGGGATTCCCCGCTTTGGAGCACAGGGAGCCGACGCTATGTACTTCACCACACCTAGAGTCTCCCTCATACCACGTCAGATCTACGTGGATCGTCGTTCCAGATACTTTCGTGGGCGTCCTCCTCACCGTACCTCTCGCCGTACTCCTAGCCGCCGTCCTGCGTAATGAGCATGGGAGTACCGATGTATCCATTCTTAGCTATGTCTAGTTATCCTGGCATTCGAACCATTTATGGTGTATTGGATATTCTGATGTATTTGAACATGTGATGATGAACCGGTTGGTTATCTATTCATGCGTCGGAATAATCTCTCTTTGGTTGCCAAGTCTATCCTTTTCTATTGTTGTGCTAAACTGCATTTCCATTCAGGATGCCGCCAACAAGGAACAACGCGCCTGAGCCACCGCCAATCGCGGAGCTGTTGACTCAGATGACCCAAGTCATGACGCAGATGGCCCAGTTTCAGACTAATCAGCACATCAACCAGACAGCTCCACGAGTCAGCATCAAGGAGTTTCTCAGTCTGGGCCCAAGATCTTTCGTGGCCACACGCGAGCCTCTGGACGCTGATGACTGGATCCGTGAGATAGCTAAGGCTCTGGAGATTGCTCATGTAGCTGAAGACGACAAGGTCAAGTATGCCTCCTATCTGCTGAAGGGTCAGGCAGCTACTGGGATGCCAGGCCATGAGAACTGGGATGCCAGTCACGTGGGATTGTTTCAAGGAAGCCTTCCTGAAGCACCACATTCCATATGGTCTCATGGAAAGGATGCGTGAAGAGTTTTGCTCTCTCAAGCAGGGCAAGTTGGACGTCATCGGGTATCAGAGTGAGTTCAATCGCCTCGCTCGGTACGCTGGAGATGAGGTGTCCACTGAAGCTAAAAAGATGGCAAGGTTCCGCAGAGGTTTTAACCCGGAACTCAAGTATGCCCTCATCAATATCAAGGCCAACAGCTTCGAGGATCTCGTTAACACCGCGCTCAATGAAGAAAATGGGCGCAAGGCGTTCGAGGAGTCTCGCAAGCACTCGCGTGAGGGTGGTTCCTCCTCCAACATGACCACCCCTCCGCAGAAGCGCCGCATCTGGGTGCCAAATGGTGCTGTCACTCGGTCTCCATACACCCAAGCTTCTCCAGGCTTCGCTCCCCGCCCACCCAATCCTGCTCAGATGCATGATCCAAGGGCTTCAGTGGGGCAGCCAAGGCCAGGGCCTCCTCGTGTCGTCACTTGCTACAAGTGCAAGCAGACGGGGCAATACACTGACAAGTGCACGCAGAGGCAGCTACCTCCACCACCACCTCGTCCTAACACAAACCAGGCAATGGTGCGGGCTCCCCCGCCTAAGGCCTTCAACTCCAACAACATGCCTGTCGGGAGGACCGCAAGGGTGAATCATGTCAAGATCGACAAAGCTGAGGAAGCTCCTGACGTCGTTCTCGGTATATTACCCGTAAACTCTTTTCCAGCTAAAGTGTTGTTTGATACCGGAGCATCACATTCTTTTGTGTCAAAGACTTTTGCCACAACAAACAACCTAATTGTGGTTCCACTAAGCAATCAAATCACTGTTCACTCGCCGGGATCTCAAATGTTGACTTCCAAGATAAGTAAGGACAATCAAATCCTAATTGGAGGCCACATATTCCTTGCTTCTCTCATGTTGCTGGGAAATTCTGACATTGATGTCATTCTTGGTATGGATTGGCTGAAGGCCAATAAAGAAAGGATTGACTGTGCTCAAAAGTCAATAACTCTGTCCCAGCCTTCTGGCCAGATAATCTATTCTCCAAATGAATCAAGTTCCTTTCAGCTATGCAACCTCGATGCAAAACCTCTACCTTCGCTTGAAAATGTTCCGGTGGTTTGCGAATTCCTTGACGTCTTTCCAGAAGAGTTGCCAGGGATGCCTCCGGACAGAGCTGTTGAGTTCGTGATCGAACTTGAACCAGGTACTGCTCCAATCTCTAAGCATCCCTATAAGATAGGAACTCCCGAGCTGAAGTTGTTGAAGGAACAAATTGATATGTACATGGAAAAAGGTTACATTCAACCTAGTTCCTCGGCTTGGGGTTGCCCATCTCTGTTCGTTGCGAAGAAGGATCACACAAAGAGACTCGTTGTTGACTATCGTCCTCTTAACAAGAAAACCATCAAAAACAAGTATCCAATTCCTCGTATCGATGATCTTTTTTATCAACTTGCTGGATCCTCAATATTCTCCAAGTTGGACTTGAGAATGGGTTACCATCAAATAAAGATCAGAAAAGAGGATATTCCAAAGACAACCTTCACCACTCGCTACGGTCTATATGAATTCACCGTCATGTCCTTTGGTCTCACCAATGCACCATCGACCTTCTCTCGACTCATGAATTCTGTCTTCCATGAATACCTCGACAAGTTCGTGGTGGTATATCTTGATGACATTCTTGTCTACTCGAAGTCCGAGGAAGAGCATGAAGAACATCTTCGTCTCACTCTCATGAAGCTTCGTGAGCATCGTCTCTATGCCAAATTCTCCAAATGTGAATTCTGGATTTCAGAAGTTGCTTACCTTGGTCATGTCATCTCTGCCAAGGGTATAGCCATTGATCCAGAAAAGGTTAAAGCAATTGTTGATTGGAAACCTCCAAAGACGGTGAAGCAAGTAAGAAGTTTTCTTGGCTTGGCTAGCTATTGCCGTCGTTTCGTCCAAAACTTCTCCAAGATTGCCAAACCTCTCACTGACCTCACAAAGAAGGACAAGAAGTTCGTTTGGTCTCCACAATGTGATGAAAGTTTCAATCTCCTGAAGACTAAACTCACCTCTACACCAGTTCTGGTTGGCCCAGATCCTTCCAAACCTTTCCAGATATTCTGTGATGCTTCTCTCCAAGGTCTAGGTGCAGTTCTTATGCAAGAACGTCAAGTTGTGGCTTATGCTTCACGTCAGTTGAACGCACATGAGCTCAATTATCCCACTCATGACCTTGAACTTGCAGCAGTTGTGTTTGCCCTCAAGAAATGGAGACAATACTTGTTGGGTAATCGCACTGAAATCTTTTCCGATCATAAGAGTCTGAAGTACATCTTCACTCAACCAGATCTAAACCTCAGACAAAGGAGATGGATTGAAAAGATCAAAGACTTTGATCTTACCATTTCTTACACTCCAGGAAAGGCTAATGTTATGGCCGATGCTCTCAGTCGCAAGTCGTATTGCAATAATCTCATGATCATGGAAAGCCAACCTCCTCTTCATGAAGAATTCCAGAAGCTCAACCTTGGTCTTGTTCCTCAAGGCTATCTTGCAAACTTGACAGCCAGTCCAACTCTCGAGGACAAGATTCGTTCTGAACAACTTCGTGATGCTGAAATCAAGAAGATGGTAGAACACATCAAAGAAGGCAAGGAGAAATTTAAGTCCTTCTCAGTGGATGACAAGGGAACTGTGTTCTTCGAAGGACGCATTGCAGTTCCTCAAGTTCAAAGTCTCAAAGATGTCATTCTCAAGGAGGCTCATGAAACTCCTCTCTCCATACACCCTGGAAGTACAAAGATGTACCAGGATCTCAAGACACTTTATTGGTGGCCTGGCATGAAACGTGAAATTGCTCAATACGTTTCTGAATGCGACGTTTGTCAACGTGTTAAGGCAGTTCATCAAAAAACAGCCGGTCTTCTCCAATCTCTGAAAATACCTGAGTGGAAGTGGGACATGATTGAAATGGACTTCGTCACTGGTTTTCCAAAGTCCAAGAGGGGCAACGATGCAATCTTCGTTGTCATTGATCGACTCACTAAAGTTGCTCACTTCTTTCCTGTCAAAGAAACAATCTTAGCTAGTCAGTTAGCAGAGCTCTACACAGCAAAGATTTTTCCTCTTCATGGTGTTCCATTGGAAATAAGCTCAGACCGTGGAAGCATCTTCACTTCTCATTTCTGGAAAAGCTTTCAAGAAGCATTGGGCACCAAACTGCTGTTCAGCACAGCCTATCACCCTCAGTCTCAAGGGCAAGTTGAAAGAGTCAATCAGATTCTGGAGGATATGCTCAGAGCATGTGGTATCTCTTTTGGCATGAAATGGGAGGAATGTCTTCCATATGCTGAATTCTCCTACAACAACAGCTTCCAGGCAAGCCTAGGCATGGCACCATTTGAGGCTCTCTATGGCCGCAGATGCAGGAGTCCAATCAATTGGTCTGGAGCTGGTGAACGTTCACTCTTAGGCCCTGACATTGTTAAGGAAGCCGAAGAGAAAGTTCGCATCATTCGTGACAATCTCAAGATTGCTCAGTCTCGTCAGAAAAGCTACTATGACAGCAAGCACAGGGACATGGTCTATGCACCTGGTGACAAAGCATATCTCCGTGTAACTCCCCTCAGAGACACTCATCGTTTTGGTGTCAAAGGAAAGCTTGCACCAAGATATATCGGTCCTTTCAACATTCTCTCAAGGCGTGCAGAAAATGCCTATCGTCTTGAACTTCCAGAAAAACTATCCAAGGTGCACGATGTGTTTCACGTGTCACAACTCAAGAGGTGCTTCAAAGATCCAGATCGTGCAGTTGATCATGATTCCATTGAACTGCAAGAAGTTCTCTCTTATGAGGAGCACCCTATTCGAATTCTCGATGAGACCGAGCGCAAAACTCGCAACAAGAGCACCAAGTTCTTAAAAGTGCAGTGGTCTCATCATTCCGAT
Source organism: Alopecurus myosuroides (assembly GCA_028641055.1). Taxonomy (NCBI): domain Eukaryota; kingdom Viridiplantae; phylum Streptophyta; class Magnoliopsida; order Poales; family Poaceae; genus Alopecurus; species Alopecurus myosuroides. The sequence continues at coordinate 244,161,284 of CM054060.1, read as the reverse complement.
AAAGAGGCAACGTGGGAGACCGAAGAGGATCTTTGCAAGAAGTATCCGGACCTTTTCTCTTCTCAGTAGGAATCTCGGGGCGCGATTCCTTCAAGGGGGGCGTTTTGTAACATCCCAAGTATGAAAAACAACCATTAGAATGTTTGCTTTTTGTTATTTTATGTTTTGCATCATGTCATCATAAGCTTTGCATTTGTTTTCCATTTGTTTTCCCTTGTTTTCCATTGTTTTTCTATTTGATTTTCAAACCGAAATTCAAATCTATTTGTTTCATACTTGTTCTGTTACAATGTTTCAAATAAAACTTGCAATCAAACAAATCATTTGTTTCTAATAAACTTGAAATTTAAAACTATTGACTTGTTTAAGTTTCATTAATTCAAATTATACCAAATTCATTTGAATTTACAAACAGCAACCTAAATTCAAAATTTTGAAAAATAAACATTGGCACAGCTGGGCTTTTGTAAATAACAAGTTATAAAAATCATCACCAAATTTTTAAAACCCCAAGAGCCCTTCTATTTCTCTCATTTCTTCCCTTTTCTTTTTCTGCAAAAATAAATAAATAAACAGAAACAGAGAGGGGAGAGGGCAGGCCAGTGGGCTCAGCCCACCACACCCCAGGCCCAGCCCACCTTTTCCCTCTCATCCCCTACCTCTGTACGGCCGCTCATCGAGCGTGCCCACGTCGACATACAGAGGAGGGGACGGACAGAAGCGCCTCCTCCTCCTCCTTATAACCTGGCCCGAGCTCCTCCTCCCTGCCCTAAACATCCTCCTCCTTTCTCTCTCCACCGCCGCCGTTTCCCTTCTCCTCCTCCCTCTGTTCCCTCTCTGCACCACCGCACACCACCGCACCCGATTCCGGCGATCGCCGCCGATATGGTCACCTCCTGGCCTGGTTAAGCGCGGGAATCGAAGCCCCGCGACGCCGTCTTCCTCCTCGACACCGCCACTGAGTCCGAGAGGGCCTGGATCGCCCGCGACGACGTCGGCCACCTCGCCGTCGTCCACTGTCCCCTCACGAGCACGCCCTGCTCCCTCCTTCCTTCCCCGGCGATCCCTCGCTTCCTCCTCTCCTTTCTCCTCCTGGCACTTGCGCACACGGGCACGCACGGCCACACATCACATACGCACACGGGCGCACAGCAGCAGCGCTGCAGTCGCCGCCGGTGACCGCCGCATCTCCTCTGTCAGGTTCAGCTAACTGAAACTGAAAAGTTTCAGTAATAGCCGCAGCTGAACCTCATACCCCCCAAGCCCTAACCTGTCAAGACACATCAGCTCACCCCAATGGCAACGCATTGCGCGCACGCTCACGAGGTCGTGGGTTCGATTCCCAACCCCGCAGGATTAAATCCCCCAATTTTTGCTCTTTGCCACGCTGGCTGCGCAGGCCCACCTGCCAGTGGCAGTGGTGGCCACACCAGCACCCACCCGCGGCCACGCAGGCGCACTGCTGGGCACTGGCCCACTGCCAGTGACCCAGGGGCCGCTCTGCCCGCGTATAAAAAGTCCCAGGGGCCTGTCTAGAATTTTCTTTTTCGCAGCTAAGCCCCTGGACCAAATCTGTAACTGTTTAAATCACAGAATAGCCCCTGCATTTAAAATTCAAATAACTTGTGCATTTCAAATCCAAATTAAATAAATAAAATATGTTTTCTGTATCAAATTTAATTCTCTACATGTTTAAATCATTTGTTTACTGTTTTGCACATTTCAAATGTATTCAAAAATTCAAATTCAAACAACTCATTTCAAATTTGGTCAAATTCATAACTAATTCAAATTTCAAATGGCACATATAAAATATGTTTTCCATGCAAAATTGAACCACCTTTCCAAATATAAACTTTGTTTCCTGTTTTGAATAATTAAAATTGCGTAAATAATTTAAACCTTGTTTAAATCATTTAAAATTGCTAAATTCATAACTTGGTCAAATTAAATTCTTTTTGAACATATAAAATATGTTTTCAAACCAGAAAAGTATAAACTTTCCAAATATGAATTTTATTAAATGTTTTGAACATATAAAAAATTCAAATAATTTCATACTTGAATTAAATTCATTTAAGTCTTGTTTAAACTTGTTTAATTCATAATTAATTCATTTTAATTCCTTTTTCAACAAATGAAACATGTATTCCACCTAAAATTTTGTGTTCTTTCCAAATATGAATTTTGTTATCTATTTGGAACAATTAAAATTGGTGAAAATAACAAATGCTTGTGTAACTCATTTAAGAAGCCAATTTTCATAACTGAATAAATAAACTCCCAAACCTTGTAATCAACATTTCAATTGGAAGCTAATGTTGTTTCCTTATTGTTTTCTTCATCCATGCATCATTCTAATCAACTTTCACATAATGGTTATTTCTAGAACATTTAATTCAACCTTAATTCATGGGCTTTCTATATGCAACCCAAATTGCATATGGACCCATTTAATTATGTAACATGTCAACTAGCTTATCTTTGATGCATCAATTAAATTGTCATGCATCATCCCATGTTTGTGCATTATGCCATGTTATTGATTGCTTGTCTCTCTTCGTTGTTTGTTTGCTTCTTCTCGAATAGACGACGACGTTGAGACAGACGAGGTTTACGACACTACTTCTGAGGAGTTAGCCCAGTACCAGGCTACTGAGTTTGCAGGCAAGTTTTCACTCACATGAACCATTGTGTCCTTTCCACACTGGATATCGATACTTTCCGTTGTCTATCCTGCTAGCCTTAAGATTCGTTGCTTGTGTTCCAATCCTATCACATGTTATCATGTAACCCCGATATAGCCTCACCTCCACACCTATAACCCCGTTGCTTGTTGCCTGTGTCTTACTAGCATGCTTAGGGTTGTTTATGCTCGAGTCTGCTGTCCGTTATTTCTGTTACCATATTCATTATGTTCTGGGGCTCGATGTTAAACAACAACCTGTTAATGTATGAGGTAATGCTAACTTGATGATAAGGCACCGGCAGGAGGCCGGGTATGGTTTTGAGGCCTGCTAGTGTCGACCTTAATTAGGAAAAGGTTCTTGTCCTCTAGATCCATGATGAGCGCGCTAACCGCATGTGGGAAGCGTGTATGGGCGCCCCCCTCAATTTTATTCGATTCGCATCTCGTCCAAATCGCCTCATTTAGTTCGGGTTTTCCATTTGCCGCATGCATATGCAGGTGCGAACCCGAGGCCAGGGTGGAACTTTTGTAGTCGGCATTTAGGGAGACACGTTCTTAGAGTGCTATGAGGGTCCCCTTTTCTTCGTGGGGCTTGATTAGTTGTGCGCTCAATTGCACGGGGTTCTTTGTGCTTGATGCGAAGAAGAGTTGGGTTGTGTTGTGTGCCTCGCTTGGTGGAAGTGCATTTCCATCTGTCGGGGTATTCTTACGTGTACGGCCAAATTGGTGCATCCCTGCAGGGTTAAATCTTCTCGAGAAGCCGTGTTGTCCGCGGTTATGGATGACTTGGTGATAGGGCTGGCTAACAAGGATCAGACAACTTACACCTAATTAATACTAATTTGACTAGTAATAGCTTTATTGACACAACAACTTGAACCTTCACTAATCCAACTGTGTGAGTTATCCTCGGATTGCTTCTTTGGATAAGGGGCGAGATCCAGGATGGCTTTGTTTGAGGTTGTTGGTAGTTGGTTCCGATACGCTATCTTATCCCCTTCTTTTAGCCGGATGTTGTAGCGTGTCTCTGTAGTTGGTTAGGCAGCCCGCTGCCGCACTTTTGTATCACCTATCTTCCGTTGAACACAAAGCATCTGTACTTGGTGTTGTCGGGTACACTTTGGTATCTTGTGCATCTGGCTTGCCAGTACTTGTCTGTACTGACCCCTTTGGGGTTGTGGTTTCCGCAGACTACGTTTCCGAGGATCCCCATGGTGGCTACTACATGGAGTATGACGAGGCTGCTGACGAGTAGATAGCGGACCCGGGCAGGATCCGAGACATCGTGGATGGGCTCTGTTTCCTTTTCGTTTCCGGCCTCTTAGGCCTATTTGGATCTTGTCTGTACTCAGATATTTTGGATGCTTCCGCTGTGTTGTAATGATGATTTGTTGGGACATGTGTCCTCTGGATGATTGTATTTGCTATCTCTGCTCTAGTGAGAGCTATTTGCAACTTATTTCAATCTTTTGTGTCTTAGAGATTCGTTGTGATATCACTTGTTCAAATGTCGTTGACGTACCATGTGTGTATGTTATGAAGTACGTCAATGGAAGTGTTCGGATTTCTATGGGATGGTTTGCGCAGACGATGGATATTAGAGGTTGGTTGTCACACTATATGTGTTGGCCTACTCGTAAGAGGTGCGGGTACAGGTAGGCCCCGTAACCCAATCATCTACTGTTTAGCGGGTTGTGAGTATCCTCTAGAAGTCCGGGTGCGACATTAACTTTGAAGATTGCCGACGGATTCGTTGCTGTCACCGTACACCGCCGTCCTCCGCCGTGCCATGGTCGCCGGAGCTACTCCGGTGACCATACGGTCAAATTGGCACCACCAAAATGTTCCTTGACAGCTCCTCTGTCCGATGGGAACATCCAATTCGCGAATTGATCGATGGATTGATCAATTGCACCACGGCAGAGCCGATTTGGCTTGTGTTGGCGTCACAGTGACGTCATGCTGACGTCACTGTGGGGTCCTGCTGTGAGATAAATCCTTTTCCTAAAAATAAAAAATAAATAGTAAAGGAAAAATCCCTGACAGGTAGGCCCCACCTGTCATTTTAAATTATCAATAATTTACTTTTGATAATTCAATATCTATAGTTTTATAAATCAGAAAAATACAAATAAAATATGAAAATGTTTAGAAAAATAAAATCGAAGTGTTTATCCACTTTTCAAAAATGTTTGATAAAATTTATAATTAAACATTTTCTTTAATTAAATTAAATCATTTAAAAATAGAGAAAAATAATAAATAATTCATAAAATCCGAAAAATACAAGTTATATACCAAAATGCTCCAAATGACTAATGCAACTCATCTATGATGTTTTCATGGTCATTTGACCAAGTTTTCATGTGTGGAATGTTTGGCCTAGTCATTTAATTCATTTAAAATTAATAAAATAATAACTTATTCAAATATTTTCAGAAAAAATCAATTGATATACCAAATTAAAGAGAAAAACATTTCCAATTCAAATATGTCAAACATGAAACATTTTTTTTAACTTATAAACTTGTTTCTACACATAAACTGGAAGTCTATTATATTTCATTACGACCAGAAATAACTATCCCTATATTATTTTCATTATTAATAAAACCCTCATGTTTTCACATCTACTAAACCTATCATCACATGGCAATAACAAGTTATGTAATGATAGAGTTGGTTGTATTAATTACTCGTTTTCCATTCAACTCTTTGTCATAAGCTTTACACTTAAAAATATAAAATAAAATATATCTGTTATCTTTTTAATAGTTGTTTTCCATGTGTTGTTGTTTTGTTATGTAACCAAGTAATAAACACCTCTACCTAAACATGATAACAATGGTTTGCCAAGTAAAAGTGACACACATGTAAGTCTAAAAGAACTAATAACCACATCACCTCAAGTAATGAAACAATTCACCTAAAACATGTGTGATTGAGATATCGTATCAAACGTGGCTTACACTTGTACGCTGGGGTATTTTCCATGGTATTTCACGATGCATCTCATTACTATGCATGTATCATCTTGCCATTGTTTTCTGTAGTCCTTACCAGGACTACTTTGCTATCTTTCAGATGTCAGGATTTTCTACGAGACCCTCGAACTCCGAAGACCTGGTTTATTATTGTTATTTCAATCTCAGGCAAGTTCATCACTTGCTCATATCCTTTGCAGTACTTCATAACGAACTATTTGCAAAAACCCTATCGTATTACCACCTATTCTCAAAAGAATGCATGATCCTATTTTTATAATAATATGACTAATTGAATGACTACCCGAGTGGTAGTGTTCTGTTTAGTGGGAGGATGGGACCATGGTAAGATGAATAGGTCAAAGGAAGGTTCCATCTGCATGAGAAAGTATTACCTAGGAATTAATCACAAATGCCGTCAGACCTCGGTGCGCCGTAAATACCGCGTTAACCATGGGTCTTCTATGGGAGGAGTAAGTCAGTTGTGATCTTTTCTCGTTCGCATGTCAACGGACTGCTAGAGACGTACGCTGTAGGTTCTGCGGGACTACATGCACATGGGTGGGAGCCCTTACGTCTCACGGACTCTGGGGTCTATGAGTGTCTGCCAGGGGCGCGTAGATCTCCATCGTGAGGGGTGGAATCAGGAGTTCAACCTGCTGGTGGAAATGGGTGGGCATGCGTTGTGCGGAGAAGCACGATTTGGCTTGGACCAACAACCGGGCCCCACACCTGAGTGGGAGTGGACATGAATGTACACCTGGTTGTGCAACATGGTCTTGGTCGTCCATGGGTAAAGTAACGCACCTCTGCAGAGTGTAAAAGGATGTGGCATGTTACCCCCCCTGTTCCGAGAAGGAACTGCGAACGCTATAGGAAAGGCAACTCCATGAAGTTCTAGTCCTGTGATGGTCTGGCGGGCATAGTTTTCAGAAGTAAAAACAATCTCTTGAAGAAAGTTTTACAAAACCTTGCATTATGTTATGACTCTTTCGAGCCTGAAGCTGTAGTTAGTGCATCAAACTACCCTCTATATATCATGAACTTGCTGAGTAACGCTCGTTACTCATTCGTTCCCGTTTGCCCCTGCTTAGAGTTGAAGCCTGATGGAAGTCCTCATCGTGAAGCATCGTCATCAACAACGCTGATGGAGGAGAAGCTATCAAGGTGTAGGTGGAGTTCATTCTTGGAGATAGCTGTTATGAGCCATAGATTAGGGCTGGCATCAGCCGTAGTAGATTAGTTCTGAGCTTGAGTTCTTCTCCAGCTTCGATCTTCGAATTACTTCCTCTGATGTTTCATTTGTATGAGATCTTATTTGATTCTTCAAATAGATTCTCGATATTTTTTAATGAAGTTTGTATCCTATAGTTTTGCCTGGACCTGCTATGTTTCTGTCGTACTACTCTGAGCGATGTAATATTTACGGATAAGTCCTTCTGTGAGTATTATGTCATTGACTTGCGCACTACACATGCAGTGGTGTCCTGGGTCACCACAGATGGTATCATAGTGAAGCGACCTTAGGTTTAAAACCTTTTATAAGATCTGTAGGTTGGTAAAGACTATATGAAGCCATCTTATCTAAACCATATTTCCTACAACTATGATGATCATCCACTTGAGTATGATGCAATCATACTTGTATAGAATTTTCTTACTCAACTTGAGTAAATATACTTATCTATTTTATTTATACCTAGGTATGAATAGTTAGAAGTTTAGTAAGTACTAGTTCCATTAAGAAAAAGAATTCTGACATAGTCAGAGATGATTAAGTCAAAGGGATGATTACCCCATTTTATGAATGTATAGGATGGAGTAGAACATGATATAGAGTAAGTATAGGAGTCAACAATTAGGGATGTTTGGGGATCATGAAGAGACATTAGACCATGGTAACTACGGGGTATATACCATATCCTTAGTTATCAAGTCCAGACGTGAATCATTATAGTATAGTCTAGAATTAGGAGAAGGCATAAGCATTGTTGGAAGCTACATTACTACTCCTACAGTGTGATCAATAACATGAAGGATTAACATATGCCATGAGAAGCTTATCATAATCAAGATGAAGTGATTAAATTAACATGGTACTTAGTCCTATATGTAACCAAGTTAGAAAAACAACTACTATAGGGTCATTTTGTCTTGGTTTATTCCATTGCAGTAAGGCATGCAATTGGAGTAATTACATGGGCAAAGAGTGGTTGTGTAGAATAGGATTACAAGGTACTATATACCTACTTGTAGTGTATAGCATTTAAGAGTCTTGGTACTTGAGATGCTTTACTCAAGGTACTATTATTTCACAGGCTTTTGATGCATGAGTGATAAATGCATTTGGGATTTATTGGATTTTATTTGGATCTTTGATTGACTAGATCTGTGCATGAAGTTGGAACTTAATGTGCAAATGCATGTGCAAACACTGAGTTCTATCTTGATGTTACTGGTCTAGAGGGTATAGGATTAGAATGAGAGCGGTATGAGTTATCAACAGATGGAAGCATCTACCAAAGATCTGGAAGTCCTTGAAGTCAAGAAGGCAGAAATCAATGATGCCACTAATGGGAATGGATCACATTCACATCTTGTTTGGAGTTGGTGAGATACATCAACAACACATGGTGAGCTACCACATGTGATGAGAAGAAAATCACATGAGTAGCTATATCCGAGAAGGAAATAGGTAGAAGTTGAGAAATCTGATCATAGAGTAACCTCTAGAAGTTGAAACTCAAAGATATAGAAGGACCAGAGAAAGTAACCAGTGGAATAGGTTATAGTCACCTATAGAAAAGAATGAAAACTCAAGGAAACTCGAAGATATTTTCACTAAATAGATGAGTCTAAATCAATGTACACTATGTTGTACAAGCTTCTTTGAGCAGTATTCCTCTTGAGACCATTAGATTGAACCAAATGGAAGTCTAACCATAGACAATACCCATCGTACGGGAAGAATCTTGTTGGTTATTCATCACTTCGTGGATGTACCAAATGTTCTTCAGAAAGTTGTGAGAGATAGGAAACCATACCTATTCATCGGAGAACGAAACTTTGTATCCACTATATGGTCGAAATAGCACGTGTTCTTCGTAATACCATTAGGAAGGTACAGTAACAAAACAGAGTGGTCATAATAACATGCATAGTGTAAGATAATTATGTAAGACAGTGGAAGGTGAACAATCAAGACAAGAGGATAAACATGCCAAGGTCAACACAAGAAAACAACTGTGAAGATTCAACGATCTACATAAGTTCTCTCTACCTATATTTACGTGAGAGAGGTTGAACTCCGGGATGAAGTTCTTGTTAAGGGGGAGATACTGTAACATCCCAGTGTTTGGGAGGTTATAAGGATCTAAATTTAATATGTGCATTTGCAAAGCATGCATCAAAAAGTACGGGATATTTTGGCGCGAAAGTTTAAACAAACCAAAGTGACCAATGTTTCACCTGGCATGATGAAATAAGTTTAAATCATCTGGTCAGGAGTACATTTGGAGTGATCTTTATAACATTGTATCTCTACAAACGAAATCATCTGATAAGGCAAACCATAGTTGGTTATGACCAACACTAAATTCCAACAACCTTAACCTCAAGTCTATAAGTGAGCTGGGATAATTCCCTAGGTATCTACAACTCATATAGGGGTGAGTATCCAAATCTCATAACTGAGGATCACACTTGCACAAGAAAGTAATGAACCAGTGAACCATCACAACAGTAGAGATAATATATCCTCTAATCATGAACTCTTTAAGTCATTAACCATCCACACCACACCTTTATAAATTATCTCATAATTGTTAAGTGCACCTTCAAAAGTAAATAACAAAGTTTGAATTGAACACAACAGATACCAACTAGTGTTAACTAAAACCCAAAAGTGGGAAATGACATAATAATTGTATTAACATATTTATCGAATATGTACATATCTCATCAACCATAAAAGAAGTATCTTAAAGAAGAAATAAATCTTCTTAAACTATTGTTAAACCTTGATCAATACATATGATATTCCCAAACCTCTATATCTGAATTATGAATGACAAAGTTAATAAAGAGAAGAATATAAAGTAAAATAATGACACCAGAGAAAACAACTAACGACTATGACATAAGTCATTAAACCCAATAACTTTCACATGCTCATTGTTCTATCATCTCAAACAAGTGAGCATATGAAAGCTCAACACACCAATGAACCATTTGATTAACTTATTATCTTAAGTTCCCATTTCACAAAGACTCCACACTTCTATCCACATCCATATTCAACAACTAAAGTATCTCTGGATACAACCCATGGATAACAACAAGTTATAATCTCTGTTAGAGAAATTGAATTGATATCTAAGTAAAACCAATCATGTATGAAATAAGTATCTATCTTTTGGGAAATAAAATAAGAAGTATATGTAAGGATAATAAAAGCATGAACTAACTTTTAATCTAGATCTTGATATTTTATCTTGTTATCTTCCAATCTTCTCTAAGTTATTTTGCAAGATAAGAAACCACAAGAAAGGAGGAACTACCACATGAAGATCTTCAAGAAGATTATTTAGAGTGTTCTAGAAGTGTTAATCCAATCCATCATAAGAGTACTTGGAAACTCTTATATATTAATCTGATCTTATTAACACTCCTGAAACAGTGTGATACTCTAATGTTAGTGTTATATAGAAGTAGTTTGGTAACAAGTTTCTAGACCTCGTTAACAGATCACTTTTGTATACTCAAACAATTGAGTGTCATACACAAACAAAGAAAAGGTTTAATAACCTAGTACATATCAGCCTAGTGTATATGATTAGTAATTTGGAGGCAAGTCTGATCCACTTGTTAACAAATTCTTCTTATATGCATATGGCAACTTGATGTCATAAAATAAACCTACATTATCTTATAATCTTCTAAGTAAAATCTTTGCTTGGAACAAATGGTTGTTTTCACCACAAGGGTGAGATAGTTGAGGTTGGAAACCAAGAGATGAACCTACCTGCAATGGACAAGGGTGATAACAGAAGACTAGTGACAACTAGTGAGAAGAACATCAAGCAACAGAAGTCAACAAGGAGAAACACTAGTTTAGCAAAGAAGCCTAGCATAAGAAATTCTCTAGTGAAATATTAAGAGAAACTATAACCCAATGCCTTGACAAGACTCATCATAGATGAGGAACAAATAAAAATCACTTTAATGGAAACAATTGTCAAGAGAGAAAATAATAACAAGCCCTTGCATCCATATGTTTTGGGATATGCTGAGGTAGGGGAAAACAAATTAATTCCCTTATTTTCCAGATCTTTCTCCTCTATAATACAAATGGAAAACAACAAGAATTCATCCATACACCCACATGTAAATTATTACATGTTCTAAAACAAGCATGGGATAATATTCATACTTGGAACCTGGTGGAAAACAAATTAATAAGATTTCAAAGCCACTCAAGTTTTTCATTTAATCAAATACTAAAAACAGCAACCTTTCTTACACACACCTAAGAAAGATGTCAACCAAAAATGGATAAGAGTTACAACTATGAAAATAACAAAGCTTCATAAGAGAACACAGGTTGATTACCAAAGAAAAAGAATGTGGTATGTCATGGAATACAGTTCTCTATTAAGTGATTTTCATTCCAATACACAGAAACAATACCATGTAATGTTACCAAATTATTTTTATAAAAGAATTTGTATCTAAAATGGTCCAATTAGAACACACCACTTTGTGAACCATATGTGTGTTGTGTAAATATGATATTCATGCCTAAAAATAAATTTTAAAGCCATTTGATAAATTAAATGGAGAGAAATAACAAAAATCACTTAATCTAGCACCCTAAATAAAAAATACAAATATTCTTCAAATTCACCAAAACAAAACATGGTGAGATGTGAAATTTGATAAGGAATTCAATTATGATTTTTAATAATTTTTATCTTTACAAAAAGGCCCTGAAAACGTATGTTTCTTCTCAGTTTTAAGGACATAAGGACCTAGTTGTAAAAAGTAGAAACTATAGGGGGTTATCGAAATTTCGCATTTCTTTTCCTCTTTCTTCTACCTCGTGACAGAAGGCAGAGGCGTGCCTCCGCCGTCGACTCGGCCGGCCACGTCCTGCTTGCCGCCCTTCCGCACGGATAAGAGGAGGAGAAGCCTCCAAATTGCTCTCTCCCTTCCTCACTCGCTCGCTCTCTGTCTCTCTGCTTCCGAAACGCACACCGAAACCCTAACTCTCGGCCGCCGTCCATTGCCGCGATCTCCGGTCACCCCGCGAAGAACCTGAGCCACCAGTAGCTCCGCCATCCTCTACTAGGTCTCTACACCGAGCCACGCAAGACGGGAGACCTTGTATCGCCGGAATCGGACCTCCTTCTTCAACCCTGGCCGCCGGACGATTTTCGACACCGCCGTCGATATTGACCTCTCCGTGCTGCATCGAGTGTCTCCACGCACTCCGGGTGAGCCCACACTCCTCACCATGTGCTTAACTTTGAAGATTGCCGACGGATTCGTTGCTGTCACCGTACACCGCCGTCCGCCGCCGTGCCATGGTCGCCGGAGCTACTCTGGTGAACATACGGTCATATCGGCACCACCAAAATGCTCCTTGACAGTTCCTCTGTCCGATGGGAACATCCAATTCGCGAATTGATCGATGGATTGATCAATTGCACCACGGCAGAGCCAATTTGGCTTGTGCTGGCGTCACAGTGACGTCATGCTGACGTCACTGTGGGGTCCTGCTGTGAGATAAATCCTTTTCCTAAAAATAAAAATAAATAGTAAAGGAAAAATCCCTGACAGGTAGGCCCCGCCTGTCATTTTAAATTATCAAATAATTTAATTTTAATAATTCAATATCTATTGTTTTATAAATCAGAAAAATACAAATAAAATATGAAAATGTTTAGAAAAATAAAATCGAAGTGTTTATCCACTTTTCAAAAATGTTTGATAAAATTTATAATTAAACATTTTCTTTAATTAAATTAAATCATTTGAAAATTGAGAAAAATAATAAATAATTCATAAAATCAGAAAAATACAATTTATATACCGAAATGCTCCAAATGAATAATGCAACTCATATATGATGTTTGCATGGTCATTTGAATAAGTTTTCATGTGTGCAATGTTTGGCTAGTCATTTAATTCATTTAAAATTAATAAAATAATAACTTATTCAAATATTTTCAGAAAAAATCAATTGATATACCAAATTAAAGAGAAAAAAATTTCCAATTCAAATATGTCAAACATATAACTTTTTTTTAACTTATAAACTTGTTGATACACATACACTGGAATTCTATTATATTTCATTACGACCAGAAATAACTATCCCAATATTATTTTCATTATTAATAAAACCCTCATTTTTCACATCTACTAAACCTATCATCACATGGCAATAACAAGTTATGTAATGATAGAGTTGGTTGTGTTAATTACTCGTTTTCCATTCAACTCTTTGTCATAAGCTTTACACTTAAAAATATAAAATAAAATATATCTGTTATCTTTTTAATAGTTGTTTTCCATGTGTTGTTGTGTTGTTATGTAACCAAGTAATAAACACCTCTACCTAAACATGATAACAATGGTTTTCCAAGTAAAAGTGAAACACATGTAAGTCTAAAAGAACTAATAACAACATCACCTCAAGTAATGAAACAATTCACCTAAAACATGTGTGATTGAGATATCGTATCAAACGTGGCTTACACTTGTAAGATGGGGTATTTTGCATGGTATTTCACGATGCATCTCATTACTATGCATGTATCATCTTGCCATTGTTTTCTGTAGTCCTTACCAGGACTACTTTGCTATCTTTCAGATGTCAGGATTTTCTACGAGACCCTCGAACTCTCGAAGACCTGGTTTATTATTGTTATTTCAATCTCACGCAAGTTCATCACTTGCTCATATCCTTTGCAGTACTTCATGACGAACTATTTGCAAAAACCCTATCGTATTACCACCTGTTCTCAAAAGAATGCATGATCCTATTTTTATAATAATATGACTAATTGAATGACTACCCGAGTGGTAGTGTTCTGTTTGGTGGGCGGATGGGACCATGGTAAGATGAATAGGTCAAAGGAAGGTTCCTTCTACATGGGAAAGTATTACCTAGGAATTAATCACAAATGTCGGCAGAACTCGATGCGCCGTAAATACCGCGTTAACCATGGGTCTTCTATGGGGTGAGTAAGTCAGTTGTGATCTTTTCTCGTTCGCATGTGAACGGACTGAAAGAGACGTACGCTGTAGGTTCTGCAGGACTACATGCACATAGGTGGGAGCCCTTACGTCCCACGGACTCTGGGGTCTATGAGTGTTTTCCAGGGGCGCGTAGATCTGCATCGTGAGGGGTGGAATCAGGCGTTCAACCTACTGGTGGAAATGGGTGGGCATGCGTTGTGCGGAGAATAAGTTAACTCATTTTTTCTAAGAACTTGTTGCACGATAAAATATGAAGGATGTCCTACATGTCGATGTCATGTGGATGGTGATGGCTATATTGTGAGGAAAGCACTCTTGGACGACCCCAGAGAGAATGGCACTAGGGGGTAGAGACCATCATGACATAGCCCCTTAAACAAAATTCTCCTTGTTTCATGATCCTTGATCAAAAAGAAAAAGGCATGAAATTCTACATCATTATCAAGAGCAAGCTTACGAATGGACACAAGATTTTTTGTTGCACTAGGAAGATGAAGAACATTATTTAGGTGTAGAGATGCATTTGGGGTTTGCAAAGTTGAGGATCCAATGTGACCTATAGGCATACCTTGACCATCAGCCGTGTGAACACGGTCACGGACTTTGTATTTGTCATGCGTGGAGAGCTTATTCAATGCACGAGTGATGTGATCTGTTGCCCCGGTGTCGGAATACCAATTGGTATCGACACCATAGGATGCAATGTTGGCCTTTCTTTTCTCCTCATGGTCACCTTCACTATTGGAGTCATCGTTCTTGTAGCGCCACCAGCAGTCCGCAGTCGAATGTCCGTGGATCTTGCAGATTTGGCAAGTTTCATCCACGAACGAAGTGGGGGAGCGGTCACCATGGCGATCACGGCGTGGGGGATCATCGCGGCGTGCTCCATCATCACGACGCCCACCATCTCGGTTGTCGCAGTGTCCACTGTCATCGCGACGGTGCCAGTCTTCAACGGTGTGACCACCATCGCCATCATCACGGCGTCAGCAGCGCGCGTCCTCATCTCGGTGGCGCCCAGTGTCATCACGGTTTCCACGGTGATCGCGGTCACCGCTACACTCATCGTGGTGCGCGCGTTCACCACCTCCAGCTGGGCGGTCGTTGTCTCGAGGTGTCGAGCAATGTTGGCGGAGCAGACGAAACCAACAGTCTGGCCGGTCTCGGCAAGCATAGCCTGGCGAGTGTCGTGGGCACAAATCTACGCGAAGAGATCATCAAGGGTGGTGAGGAC
Source organism: Alopecurus myosuroides (assembly GCA_028641055.1). Taxonomy (NCBI): domain Eukaryota; kingdom Viridiplantae; phylum Streptophyta; class Magnoliopsida; order Poales; family Poaceae; genus Alopecurus; species Alopecurus myosuroides. The sequence continues at coordinate 244,146,112 of CM054060.1, read as the reverse complement.
CTTGGCGTTGGCGGCAGCGACGATGGCGTCTTAGGAGCCGTCGAGTCCGTTGAGCACGTACCCAACCAGCTCATCTTCATCTACCACCTTTCCAGCAGCCGCAAGTTCAGAGGCGAACCCCTTCATGTTGGAAAAGTAGTGGGCGACGGAGAGGTCATGCTTCTTGGTGTTGTTGAGGGAGCCGCGAAGACTGTTGATCCGAGAACGAGAAGATGATGAAAACATGCGTGTAATGACACCCCATACCTTAGTTGTGGTCTCCAGTCCGACCACATGAGCAAGTACTTCGGGGGAGAAGGAGTTGAGCAGGAAATTGAGGACTGATTGGTCCTTCACAACCCATGCTGCATAAGAAGGGTTTGGGATCTTGAACTTTTGGCCATCCTTTTCGTCCTTCAGCTCGGCGGGTGGGGCGGCATCAGATCCATCCAGAAGTACTCCTGCCTGGGCACTCTCAATAGCCGGCGAGACCAACATCTTCTAAAACAGGAAATTGTTCCTGTTCAGCTTCTGCAACGGTGGCGAGCCAAGGACGGAGGCGAGACCGGTTGATGAAGAGGCCATGGATTTCGATCACACAGGTGTGGGTTTTAGGATTTGGTTTGTAGATCGTGGTCTTTGGTCGTAGCTGTGGTTTTTCGGGTTGTAGGTTTTGGATCGTAGGGTTTTGGTCGTGGATCTTTGGCTTGAGGTTTTCTGATCGTGGCTTGAGGTTTTTGATCCTAGCTTTGGTCATAGGTTTTGGGTTTGTAGATTGGATTGGAAAAACGGCGGCTAGGCGGCTAGGTCATGGAAGAGAGGAGCTCTGATAGCATGTTGACTTTTAGTGCGGAAACGATGACCTCGTTGGAGTGTTATATAGGAAGAAAAAATCCTCCTTCGTGGCGTACAAGAGAGGGCCCAATACGGTGGAGTACTATTCCATAGCGTACGGGCCAAGATACAATGATATCCAACACACCCTTCTATTGAGCCCGGCCCGTAACGATTTCTCATCAATCGAGAGAGGGCGAGATTCTTGCGCGATAAAAGCTAACAGTTTCTACATCGTGGGGCGGCATGGAGGCCATACTTAAGGTGTTGGAGGGCGAAGTGCACCGGCATCGGGTGTGCTAGCCTGCTCGGTTTGGGCTGCGGTGGCGTTGATATGGCCACACACGGACACACCAGTGTTAGCGCATGAGTGGATCTGACAAATTCGAACGACGTCTATGAGGTGAATAAGTGTGCCACCATGGCTACACCTTACACAGACGCAGGCACAAGACTCTCCCCTAACAACGTCCCACGTCGCCCCCCGCGCGGGCGACAGGGACGAACCCTAGCCGCCGCCGGCCAGCCCCAACCCCCTCCCTCCCCCTCCTCGCCGCCGCTGGATGGCGTCGCCAGGCAAAGCCTGGGCGCTGGCGCCGGGGGGGGGGATCTCCTTCCCCCGTTCTTGGAGGCGACGGCGCGGGCCGGGTGGCCATGGCGAGCGTCGAGCTCGGTGAGGGGCACGCCTGTGCGGCTTCTGCTGCGCGGAGACCTTGCACTGGAGTGCAGATGGGCGGCTGCCCCCGACGGCGGTGGTGACGGCTTGAGCTCTGCTAGGGTTTTGGGAGACGTCGTCGGGATGGCGGAGGCGGTGTCGCGTCAGAATAAGGGTGCTGGAGCTTGATCCCCATCTCGGCAAGGCCACTTGTGGTGGCGCCGGCAAGCTGTTGGCCTGGTACCCTCTCAGATCTGCGGATCTCGGGAGGATGGTCTGTCCGGGCGCGGTCGTTTCTCGACTTTGCCATGGAGCTTCGGGAGTCGGAGGGTTGTTGTTGCTGTTATTTTCCACTCGGCCGGCCGTGGTGGCGAGGGAGTGGAAGGGGATGGTACAATCGCGTTCCTCGTAGGGTTCGTTATGGTCTTTTTTTGAGTTGCGACTGTCGCGTCTTGAAGCTTCTTTCGGCCGGCCATGGTGGCGAGGGTTAGAGGCGGATCCACGTGGCGTCGATGGTTGGGACCTACTTCTCGGGGATCTTGGATTGGAGGTTTTGCTTGGTCTTCCCCATCTCCTGCCTACCCTATGGTCTGGAAAAGTCTCTTAGCTCTCACTCCTGGGGGTGGGCACTCTTGCGGTGTTCAAAGCCCAATGTGGCGAAGGTGGCGGCGGTGACTAGATGGTGTCTGGAGATGTGCTGCTTCTGGATCCGGTCCCTGTACTTGGGTGGTGACGATGAGGATGATGTGCTTGATCGTGATTTGGAAGTACGGTGTGTGGTCTTCTGGGTCCATATTGTATTTTCCTTTTTTTGTGGAGTCGTTTGTAATCGGTTTCGCCATGGTTGAAATTCCATCGGTTGTTATGTCAAAAAAAGTGTGCCACCATATTACACATCCAGCCTGCAATGCAATAACAATTGTGTGATAGATTCATCTACTGGACTACAAATATATGTTCGATTGCAGCGTGGGTTCGTTAGTCTGGCATATATGTCGTCCTAAATAACTTTCAGTGGAAAAATGTGCCATACAACATAATTACATAGTATAAAAAAGGATCTGAAACTCAAATAGGAATTCTGACAAACATAACAGGGAAAATAAATATGCACTTCCGTCTTAATTAACTACTTACATAAACACAATTTCCATCACATAAGAAACATGAGAATGCGTGGCGATCGGAGATGTCGTGCTGCAAGCTAACTCATGACACAGTTTTTCTTGTGGGTGATCATCACATGGTTAGATATAGCTGACGGCAAAATCCAGTGTTCGTGATATATAGTTTGATGGATGCGGCAATTTTGGAAAGCTCCTGTAATTTCAGAAATTTCATGAGGCATTTGATATATGTAGTTTTTCAAAGTTCTCAAAAAATCTGAAAGTTTTTCTCAAGTTTCTGAAATCTCAGCCATAACCAACTGTTCGTTGTTTTCCCCTATCTGGGCCGAGTTGGTGATGGAAGGTTCTGTTATTATGGGATACTAGCACAATACCAGTGCGTTGCAACGGGTGACACATGATAAATACGTCCACCTGCCAGAAATTATCGGGCAAGAAATGCAAGACGAGAACATCCATATTATTAGGAACAAACAAATTTGGCTACTGAACTAAACCAACAATTTCCATTTTAAAATTCACAATTTTTGTTAACGGATTGTGATAGACTCATGAATAATATTTGACGATCGCCTAATTGAATTACAATTTAAATCTTCGATATATTACTTCTATTTTTTTTTTGCCGAGTAGCGTACCAAAATTATGAAACCACTTGTAAAATAATTACAACTTAGACTCCTTTGAATCATTGCAACTTTTTTCAGTCAGTGTTAACTTCATTTACACACAATACTCTATTTTGTACACGTTTAACAACATAATTTTGAAGAGACTAACCATAAAGAAAAGTTATACTATATCAGTAAAATGGCACTAAGGCATGTTCATGTATTACAAAGCCCGTCCAGCTGCAGCGGACAATCTTTCTCCTGGCGCTAGCTGGCCCCTTCTTTGAATCGCGTGCCCTAGATCTTCACTTCCTCGACTCTCTTCGATTTCATAAAATTTTCATGTTGCGGACATAGGGTTCAACCTTTTTCTTCAATATAGATTTAGGGTATAGGAAGAGAATAAAATTCAAAAATGAGAAAGATGAGACGGTCCGTCAAGTTCTTTTAGTTCGCTGACGATCGCTGGATCTCTCATCGGCGCGTTGGTTCTTTCCATGGAGAGGAGTTACTGTGTACGAGAAAGAGCGTATGCGTAGGTGTAGCTACCAGCGATAAGTTCATATGGGACTACAGTCCGTTCTTTTCTAGGACGTGACTGTCGCGGTTTTCCAGTCGTGTGCTGGTTTTTTTACCGATCCTGCGAAGTACCGACTTTTTTGACGTACAAACGTCGTTAGGAGAAACTATATAGTAGAGATTTATGACTGGGGCAATCGGAGGTGAGCACTCACAAATCTTGAGCGAGAGACCGCTAATTTGAGGACAGGATAATAGATTCATTTTATTCAAACTAAAACATAGTAGCATGCATGGTTTATTCTCGGATCTCAGGACTATATTCATCAGTTGCTGCCGCCAGAGGACGAGGGCGCCGATGGTAACGCCGCCGCCGGGCAGTTATTCCAGCAGTCATCCTTTGACTCATAACAAGTACCAGGAAGCGTTGCACAGCAGAAACATTTGCGTCCGCTAGCTTCGCATGGACTCTTCAGACACATTTTCACCGGTGTCAAGGCCTCGATCTGTTGGTCTTCATCTAGCTGACGGCCAGCTGCATACGATGGAACAGACAAGATGCCTATTAGACATACAATGGGGTCTTCAATTGACAGATCACCTGAGCTTGTAGTGCTGTACTGTACCTTGTACGGAGAATGCGTGGCTTGCAAGGACGACGAGTAATAATATCATTGCTTCCTTGCCCCTCATCTGGCTGCCGGATCTGTAGAACATCATGTTTTTGGGTAATCTATGTGTATACTATAGGTCGACGTACGATTCTGCTCGGGTGGAGGCTACCGCTATTTATCGACGAATACGACTCATTTGTTAGGGTCGAGCCTTCGCTATTTATATACCAGCAAGAAGCAAGAGGTAGATAGTAGAACAAATTTTGCATGGTATCAAATGCATTTAATTTCATGGGCATGCTCGGTATGATATCAGTGGAATATTCATTTAGTCCCTCGTTATTATGGCTTGGCAATTACTCTCCCTTCCTGATTTTAGAAACCAATCCCGAATTGCAAGGAAACTAATTATTCTACTCGCAAAATGACTTTCCAAGTATTTCTTTTGCTTCGTCATGAAACATATTTTGTTCCATTTATTAACAAATTTGGCAACTGAAAATTACTTTGTCAACGGATCTTCTTTCTGATATAGTAATGGATCGCCTTGAATGCAACAGATTTATATTTGCATCAACCGGAGAATTTGCTTCCATCCTGACCGGGATTTGCTCTCCAATACCATATACATTTCTGTCTGATGGTATTAACTCGGTCAACTAGAAAATCACTTTGCCTTGGTGGCTGCTACGGCATGTGAAACAAGCAAGCTTGTTTAGTTCCACATCGACGGACGCGGTGATTTGTAGCCCGGTATTTTGCAAATTCAAAATTAAGAAATTTAAGTTTCCAAAAAACCTAGAAACAATTCTACACGTAGATAATGATAACTTCTACCAGTGTGCAAAATATGATTGCGAAATTTTCTGTATTTTTGCTGTGTAAAAATGACAAAAATTCAGATCTGGGATGGTGAACAGTGACAGATTAAAAAAAAACTTTCTAAATTGTCAAAAATTGTCATTTTCGTGTCGGGTGGAATACAAACTATTTCGAGCTGAAAATTTGGCGAGACGTAGATCATGTCATTGTCTACATCTAGATTTTTCCCGAATTTGTTGAAACTTAAAAATGTTGGTTTCGAAAAAATTCAAAAATCGGGCTTTGTGTAGCCTGAGCTACGAAGCGATTTTCGGCACATCGCCTCCCTAATAAACTTTCAATCCCCTACAGCCTATATATATAATTATCCAAATTCTTAGTATGACAATTTAATTTAGGTTAAACCGTTTATTTTGATTTTATTAGAACAATTTATTATTATTATTTTGAGCTTGATTTCTCATTTCGTTTTTTGATTGAGCTTACCACACACCGAAAGTATCCCACAAATCCCTCGCTGTCTTTAAACTATCTTGAATGTTTTATTATAACTTTTAATCTAGTGTAATATTTTTTTGTATTTAGTATGAAGTAAATTAGACCAAGCCACATCACAAGATTTCGATCGTACAACCACTCTATTAGATCACTTAAGCCAACCTATCCCAGCCAATCACCAAATGTCAGTGTCTAGCTATTTTCTAGACTAACAACCCCGAATATAAAATTCGTTCGACATTTTTAGAAAATAACCATACAACTAAGGACCTTTATAAATTTTGAACACAAACCAAAATATAGCTAACTAGACTTTCTGAAAATTGTCGACATGTAGAATATTTTAATACTGTTTATTTTCAAATTAGTTCAAATTCAAATGAGCTATTTAAAAGAAATTTGATATAGTTTAAATTCTATAATTTTAAAAGGTTGCAGATAAAATATTTATTCAAACTTTAGGATGTTTGTAATTCCATGCCCTATTGTCCAAAATAATTTTAAAATCGGTGAAATTTTTATTTAGAATTATAATGATCATTTGAGTATTTTTTTTACATAGGTTAAATTCTATAAATTATTTTAATATGGTTTCTTTGAAAAAATGTTCCAATTAGTAACCTTTTACTAAAGATACCAAAGTCCAACTTATTTAAGTTCATTTGTTTAATAAACATGTGAACTTGAGTTAAAATCTTTTGTTAGGATTTAAAGTGATATTAATGTTTTAAATTTTCTTTAGCCCTTTTGACCAAAACTAAGTTTGTGATCATTGTTAATCAAAGAACAACCCTTAAAACCTTTGGCTTGACTCTTCCACGTATTAAAATTGAATTTTTTAAATTTGACCAACCATTTACCTAAATGGCAAATGCTATACCCTATCACACTAATTCTTTTTGTAACTGAATTATGTGATGAATCTTTTCCAACCATAAATCAAGTCGTCCTAATTTATTTTGAATATTGAGTTATGTGAAAATTCCTAACCAAAAATGAAATAATATACCAATACATTGTGAACACATTGTTATGCTTGTTTGTGTTGTATGTTTTATTTTGCGTGTATATGTTTCTTGAAATATTGTACAGAGAGCAAATTTCTATTCTTGAAGAGTGTGTGATCAACACCAACTTCAAAAGGCAGGTGGCACCTCATGAATCACCTATTTATTTTCCTATATGAATTTAGTACTTTTGAGTATTATGCAGGATAGGGTTATTATGGTCAATATTCTATGTTATGGAAATTCCAAATAGTGTGTAGCCATCCACTTTATACCCCGTTAGTGTATAGGATTTGAACTTAGTAGAAATTGCTTAGCCATGCTTGATAAATGTTTTATTATTTTTTAAGAAAACACAACTATGTTTAAAGAACTACATGGGTGTTGGCGGATTATTGGAAATGGTGACCCCTCGGGAGTAACCCAGGAGGATCGATCACACTTGCGGAAAGCCACCCAGGATTAAAGAGGTTTAAGTCAATCCATGCTTAGATTTCTTATGGTGAAACCACTAGTCATATGGGGTATTTCATGGACATTTAATTTTAAATGCATTTAATTTCATGGACATGCTCGGTATGATATCAGTGGAATATTCAGTTAGTCCCTCGTTATGGCTTACTCTCCCTTCCTGATTTTAGAAACCAATCCCGAATTGCAAGGAAAATAATTATTCTACTCGCAAAATGACTTTCCAAGTATTTATTTTGCTTCGTGATGAAACATATTTTATTCCATTTATTAACAAATTTGGCAACTGAAAATTACTTTGTCAACGGATCTTCTTTCTGATATAGTAATGGATCGCCTTGAATGCAACAGATTTATATTTGCATCAACCGGAGAATTTGCTTCCATCCTGACCGGGATTTGCTCTCCAATACCACATACGTTTCTGTCTGATGGTATTAACTCGGTCAACTAGAAAACCACTTTGCCTTGGTGGCTGCTACGGCTTGTGAAACAAGCAAGCTTGTCTAGTTCCACATCGCCGGACGCGGTGATTTGTAGCCAGGTATTTTGCAAATTCAAAATTAAGAAATTTAAGTTTCCAAAAAACCTAGAAACAGTTCTGCACGTAGATAAGGATAACTTCTACCAGTGTGCAAAATATAATTGCGAAATATTCTGTATTTCTTGCTGTGTAAAAATGACAAAAATTCAGATCTGGGATGGTGAACAGTGATAAATTAAAAAAAAACTTTCCAAATTGTCAAAAATTTTCATTTTCTAAAATGCGCGGATCTAGATAGTAGTACTTAGTTGCACAATTTCAAATGTAAGATCTGATTTTCATTCACCCATGGCTTTTTTTGTGAACCTCTTCCAAGCGCTGCCCGGGAAAGAAGAAGAATAAAAAGAGTTAGTAATTACTTGATATCTGAAAATAAAATAAAGTAGTCGATATAGTGCCATATATAAAGATTGCAATTAATAAAGATTGAAATTACCGCTGGATCATTTCCTGCATGTCCGCCCAGAGCTCAAGGGGTTTACGTTTTGGGTCCATTACAGTACTTTTACTTTGTCAACTTGGAGCAGAATAAAGTGGAAGCTGCGCCCGCATAACTCATCAATTATATACTGAACATTGAGTAAGAAAAAGAGAATGTGTAAAACACAGTAACACTCACCCGAAGTTGTAAGGAAATAGTATTTCCCGTCGGTGTTTTTGAAACCTTATTGCCCTCAGAAGGTTATCTTCTGTATCTTTGGGAAATATCTCAAGAGTCTTATGATTAACAAAATGCGGGTCAATGAACCCAATATCATAGATTTGTCCTCTTTTGCATTCGAGAATCTTCATTCTGCAATTATAATATAATGAGTGTACTATATATATGAATATGCAATGAACGAGGTGAGCTAGTTAGAGATTTAATTAGAGAAATAAGTACTTACAGACAATAGGCACTAACGATAGATTTGTCGAGGGCATTCTGCTGGAATAACTGAAACAATTCCTCAAACTGAATCAGAACTAGTCCATCTCCACACCCGTGCTGCTCGTCTCTAACTCCGACCACTATCCAGTCCTGAGATTTCTGAGCGGCTTCCATACACCAATTATGCAGTCTTCGCATTTTTCTTGGTAGATTCTTTACCTCCTTGGGTTTGACGAGAGGATTCTCGTGCCGGTATTTGTACGCACATTCAGAAGCGGGGAAGTACTCTACTGTTTGCATATACTCAGCAATGGACAAACCCGCAGCAGCTGCCCCTGGTCCGTACAGTTCTATAAACTCTGGATCAATTTGCTCGTCAGCATTAGTGCTCGGCCCCACCTGGCTATTGGAAATCACTTTGAGCGGGGAGATGGATTGTTTTTTCTGCTCTCTGAGCTGGGCAACTGATTTCCTACTTTTCGCGCTTGCGCTACTACTCTTCGTCGACCGCACTATTTCCTGGTGTGACTGCAGAATAGAGCGGTCATAGTCAGATGACAGCCTTGGCTCGGGTTGATGAAGAGTCTTCACCATTTTCCACACTCGTTCTACATCTTCTTCGGTGTCGGGGAAATCTGCCTTTTTCTGCTCATTCGGCTTCGATTTCCACGCCTCGTATTCGTCCCTTGCGATTTCCTCGGTTTGCTCAGAAGTATAGTCGTAAGGTAACTTGGGTAACTCCTTTGGTACCTTCGGGATGGGCGACCGTTGACGTTTGGGTGATCTTTTACGACTCCGCAGAAACTTAGTGGGCGGAGAAGACTGACGCGGCGGCGTAGACGACCGCGATGGAGACGGCATGCACGACGTAGGCGACCGCGCTGGAGAAGGCATGCACGGCAGAGACGACCGCGCTGGATACAATGTGTTCCTTTAGCCATAAAACGGTCAACTTCTTGGCTTCTCCGAGTTGAGTCTCCTCTCCGTCTTCACCTTCAGGGAATTCAAGCTTCACCCGCTCGAATCCGTTGACAACTTCATCGACCCCAACAACAGCGTAGCCCCGTGGAACCGGAAGACTATGGTGAGTTGGTTTGTTGCCAATTGGTAAGACATAGACGACCACCGCCTTGATGGTTATATTGACGACCTTCACATGGAGCTCACAAGTTTTCATCTCCGTGATATCATCCACCGGGTGCATCATCGGCGGTGCATCATCACCCTGGAGCTACGTAGACGCAATGTTGCTTTTCCGATGAGAATATGCGGCGCCGGTAGTATCGACTTCACCTTCTACCATGTGTGGTACGCCGGAAGACACTAGATGCTGGCTAAGTGTGTTAATTTGCTCCTGCTGCTTCATTGCTACGTCCTGCGTCCGCTTCATCTGTTCTTCAAGTTGACGCCTCCAGTTTGCCTGACTCGCTGCTTCAGCTGCCTCCGCGTCCTTTTTCCGCTGACGGCTTCTATTAGGATATTTCTTTTTGCTCTCGTCAAACCAAATACTCCACGGAACATCGCCTCTTGTGGCTCGTGTACTCCCCACGTGTTCCGCATTCTTGAGGTTGCGTGTGAGCTCGTCGTTCTCTCTATCTGGCACGAACCTCCCCTCTTTCACATCCTTTATTGCGTTTCTAAGATCTTCGATAGGTAGAGGATTCTCTTTATGCCGTTGATTATAGATGCAGTTTCCTTCGGCGTTCAACTAGCCCCCATGCCCGTAGAACCAAGACCTTGGCTGCTCAGCCCACATGAATGGCTCGGGAGTGATCCCCTTCTCAAGCAGGTCGTTCTCCCATTTCTCCCACTTGGGCAGGGAACCCTTGTAGCCAGCTTGCCCCATAGTATGGTGATATACCTTTTTGGCGGCGTTTTTCTGATTTGTTTTTGACCTTTTCTTCGCATCCTCTGACAGCTTGTACTTCACAAAATCTGCCCATAAGGGTTTTATTTTCTTATACCCTCCAGTGAAATCCGGAGTCTTACCCTTCTTGATAAAGTCAAGGTGCAATCTTTTCTTCCAGTTGGTGAATTGATGGGCCATCTTTTTCAGAGTCCATGCCTTGACCTTTTTCACTAACTCAAGTTTCTTTTTATTAGCATCGGCTTCACCATCTACCTCCTCATTCTCATCCGCCTCATTCTCGTCGACCTGCGGCGTCGGTAAGGTGAAATTACACATGATATTTTTGAAAATATTATCTTTGGCTAAGTTGCTGACAAATGAAATTCCTTGTCTCTGAGGATCTTTTGGCTCATTCCACTCTTGAACAGTGATCGGGATGTGATCCCTAACTAGCACTCCGCGTTGATTTACAAATTTTTGAGCAACATCAGCGGGAAGCTCGGGTGCGCCATCAGCTGCGATCGTTTCGATCCTATATCTTTCAACTTCTTTGTTGCGCCTCGTTTAGTCTTTTTTCCGGTTGATATGCTTGAACCCGATGACTAAAAAAATAAAGAGTGTTAATACATGTATATAGACAACGGATGCTTCACTAATTAACATATCTATATGCACCTCGGAGCCCGTGTTTGTATTTTGTACGGCTCCACCGGAGCCGTCGGCTTCTCCCTGATCGGAGCCGTCGGCTTCTCCCTCAGAAGAGACGTCTCTTCGGCTGAGCTCCGGATCTCCCTCACCAGAGTTGTTCATCTACTGGCTCACATCGGTCTCTCCCTCGGGCCCGCGGATTAAACCCGCGAGCTAGTTTTCCGCATCTTCGTCTCTTGGCTCCATACTTTTCTGCAAATACACAAAATTCCCTAAGACAAAATTTGATGCTACACCATGTATAATTCCCTAAGTCAAAATTTGATTCTACACAAAATTCCCTTAGTAAAAAAATTACCAAAAGTTTTACACTAAGTATAATTCTTAAGTGAAATTCCCTAAGTCAAATACACTAGGTCAAATTTCTTAAAATTCTTATTTTTTTAAACTTAGACAAATTACTGAAAATTCTAATATTTTACACTAAGTCAAATTACTAAAAAATAAAGTAGTGGTACTAAAATTCTTTAAGTCAAAAACATAAAAATTACCAAAAGTTCTACACTAAGTATAATTTGATTCTACACTAAGTCAAAATACTACCAAAAAAATAATTATTAAGTGAAATTCACTAAGTCAAATACACTAAGTCAACCTTGTAAAAAAAAATACACTAAGTCAAATTTCTAAGAATTCTTGCTTTTTACACTTAGACAAATTACTGAAAATTCTAATATTTTACACTAAGTTAAATTACTGAAAAATAAAGTAGTGGTACTACAATTCCTAAGTAAAAAACATAATAAATTACCAAAAGTTTTACACTAAGTATAATTTGATTCTACACTAAGTCAAAATACTACAAAAAAAACTCTTAAGTCAAATTCCCTAAGTCAAATACACTAAGTCAAATTTCTAAAAATTCTTATTTTTTTACACTTAGACAAATTACTGAAAATTCTACTATTTTACACTAAGTCAAATTATACTAAGTTAAATTACAAAAAATAAAGTAGTGGTACTAAAATTCCCAAAGTTAAAAACACAAAAAATACCAAAAGTTCTACACTAAGTAAAATTGATTCTACACTAAGTCAAATTACTTAAAAAAAAATCTTAAGTCAAATCCCTAAGTCAAATACACTAAGTCAAATTCCTAAGTCAAATTTCTAAAAATTCTTAAGTAAAATCCCTAAGTCAATATTCTAAAAATTCTTAAGTAAAATCCCTAAGTCAAAAATTTGTAAAAATTCTTAAGTAAAATCCCTAAGTCAAATTTCTAAAAATTCTTAAGTAAAATCCCTAAGTCAATATTCTAAAAATTCTTAAGTAAAATCCCTAATTCAAAAATTTCTAAAAATTCTTAAGTAAAATCCCTAAGTAAAAAATTTCTAAAAATTCTTAAGTAAAATCCCGGAGTCAAAAATTTCTAAGTCAAAATTTCTAATATTTCTAACACAAAAATTTCTAATGTTTCTAACACTAAAATTCTATACAAATTTTCTACACCAATGTTTATGTACAAATTTTCTACACTAAAATTCTATACAAATTTCTAATATTTGTAACACTAACACTAAAATCCTAACACTAAGTGAAAGTTTCTACTCTAATGTACCTAATGAAAACAGTAAAAAAAAGTAAAAACAAAAGGAGTAAAAAAAGTAAAAAAAATCTTTGTTTATTTCTTACAGAGAGAGAACAGAAAGCAAGAGAGGGCTCTTCTAGGGAAATTCGAACGACGACGGCGCGACGACAACGGTGATAGCTCGTCCACGGGCGCGGGCGCAACTCATCCACGGGCGCAGATGCAGCTCCTCCACGGGGGCGGGCGCGGGCAACAACTCCTCCACCGGCGCTCCTCCACAGCGAGAACGACGACTACGCGGGCGACAGAGCAGCAGCCTGGCGGCGTCGTCCTTTTCCTTCCGCGCCGGATTTGTTTTGGGGAGGGAGACGACGCAGTTATATAGGACGGGGCATCCGTCCCGTAACTAGCAACAACCGGGAGGAAAGGGTCATCCGTCCCGGTTATTGCTACCAACCGGGATGGAGGCTCCTCCTTTTTTTTTACAGCGGGCGGATGGGGGCACGTGGAGCGTGCGCATTGGGGGGGGGGGGCATCCCTCCCGGTTGTTTGCAAAAACCGGAACGACTGCCCTATTTTTAATTATTTTTAAGTTGGAAATTTGTTCCTATGTTCTATTTTTCCAAAACTCCTATAAAACATTAAATAACAATCAGAAAATTATAAACTAACTGAATATATTAATTTCCACCATATTTGGTGAAGTTTAAATTTTTTAATTATTTGCATTTGAATTAATTAACATAAGAAATGGAGAAAATATCAAATAATTCAATAAATTCTGAAAATTGCAAGTTATATAGAAAAATTATCAGAAAGATAAATTCCACTCACTTATGATGTTTTAAAACTCATTTGGTCGACCGATAAGGTGGACTATTCTCCAGCGAGCCTAGGTTTTCGCCGCGGTGTGGCTCCAGAGCGTCGGGATTTCACTAAAAACTAGGAGTTAGCATACCAAGTGTTTACATGTGTTGTTAGGGTTTCTATTATACCAAGTGTTTACATGTGTTGTTAGGGTTTCTATTGTTTCCTTTATATTTTCCATTATTTTCTTTATGTTTTCTATTGTTTTACATATTTTGTTTTCCATTATTTCCTTTTTGTTTTCTCTTGTTTTCTCTATGGTTTCTATTGTTTTCCTTTATGTTTTTAATTGTTTTATTTTGTTTTCTCTTGTTTCCTTTTTGTTTTCTCTTGTTTTATTTTGTTTTCTATTGTTTCCTTTATGTTTTTATTGTTTTCCTTTATGTTTTCTATTGTTTTCCTTTATGTTTTCTATTGTTTTATTTTGTTTTTTCTTGTTTTATTTTGTTTTCTATTGTTTCCTTTACGTTTTCTATTGTTTTTCTTTATGTTTTTATTGTTTTATTTTCTTTTCTCTTGTTTCCTTTTTGTTTTCTCTTATTTTATTTGTTTTCTATTGTTTCCTTTACGTTTTCCTTTATGTTTTCTATTATTTTCCTTTATGTTTTCTATTGTTTCATTTATGTTTTCTATTGTTTTATTTTTTTCCATTATATCCATTATGTTTCAAATAATAACTCCACACATTTCAAATACAGAACAAGGTACATTAAATTTATAATAAGTGCACATCAGACTAGTTGATCCATGCAGATACATAGTTTCATCGCATACAAGGCAGACAGATATATACGTAGTATCAAACCTTTTGTCAAACCTTCAAGGGGGGATGTAGAACAAAACAATCGGTATCGCCATCATACTCCCTAAACGATGCTCTTGAGTGCATATATGCATATCAAAAGAACGGTCGGACGTACGATGGCGAATCCGGATGATTTGTATTCGGTCGATGAACTGAATGATGTATCAAACCTTTTGTCAAACCTTCAAGGAGAGATGTAGAACAAAACAATCGGTATCGCCAGCATACAGCCCCACCGTGGCTACTGAGTGCATATATGCATACCAAAAGCACGGTAGGACGTATGCTGGCAAATCCGGATGATTTGTATTTGGTCGATGAACTGACTGATGTATGAAGGGAATCTGAGAGGTGGGCTATATATAGGGTCCTATGTCTCCAAAAGTGTTGTGCTAGGGTTTCAATCCAACGGTTAAGAAACAACCCTGATCGAACGGCTCACAACCGCTCGAAAGAAATACATTGTACCCTGATCGAACGGCTCACAACAGCTCGAAAGAAACACACCCCTGATCCAACGACTCACAAGAGCTTGAAAGAAACACACGACCCGTGTGATTCTTTCTGATTGGTCCCAACGAAACCCTAACCATTTAGTCCCGGTTGGTAAAACATGCCGGGACTAAAGGGACGATCCATTTCTCAACAGAACCCGAACCATTTCGTCCCGGTTGGTAAAACAGGTCGGGACTAAAGGGTTTGTTTCTTATCATTATATATATGTATGCATTGCCACAATTGGCATAAACACATATAAACTCACCACTCTCCTATGGCTTCTACCGTACCCACTCTAACCTTCCTCCAGGCGGAGGCACTTTCCTCCTCGAACTACCCCTGCCCGCCCGGCTACAGCGTCCCCGTCGGTTGGATGTTGAGCGCCGGAGGAGTGCCGGTCCCTCCTCTTCCTCAAGGTGTGGCGCGTCGGGCGGCCATCACGAACCACTACTACCACGAGCTCACGCTGGAGTAGCGGAGGAATCCCAGTTGGAATCCCGACTACCGCCCTACTTGGGACGCCTTCTTCATTAATCGGCGTGAGAGTGCGCTCGCCAGGTACATGGAGAACGGCCCGCCTCCTTCGAACTTCAACGAGGCCGGTCGTCAGCTGTGGTGGGGCCACGGGCGAACTCTTCAGAGCATCATAAACTACATCAGGGATGGCGATAACCCCCGCCTGCGCTACCCTCACACCCAGTCCTGGCGTCGTGATCCTCCGAGGGAGTCCAGAGCACCGTCCGACGATAGTGACGATGACGGCGGCGACTACGACGACTACGAGTCGGAGTACTATAGGCCTAGGCAGGAGTATGACTAGCAGATCAGATCCAGTCTTGTAATTATGTACTACCTTGCTTATCTAGATATATGCTCTCCGTTTAGGTTTAGATCCACTTTTTCCATTATGTACTGCCATGTTTATCTATCCAAGATGCACGTTTGTGTGCAATATGGGTGTGAGCGCGGTGCGACAGCAAATACAGAAGCTCTATAAATAAGAAATAGGGTGCTACAAATTCTTTTATTAAAAACAGAAAACAAACGCGCTAGCGCGCCGCAGTTTGCCGGAATATAAATTATTTTATTAAAAACAGAAAACACACGAACACAACTCGTCGTCGTCGTCGTCGGGGAACTTGTCGGTGACCTCCTCCGGGTCATCGTCGTCGAAGAACTCGTTGGTGACCTCCTCGTCGTCGTCGGAGGTGCATGATGGTATGTGATAGGCCCCCACCTCGGATCGTCGGAGGCCCAGACTTCGCCGGCGTGGTCGGCCCAGCGGAGCTCTTGCAGCGCCTTCGTCCTCGCCTCCCGAGCGGCATCTAACGCGAGGTGGCGTTCAAGACAGCGCTCCGCCCGCTCAGCCGCGCGGGTCTGCTAGAGCTCCTCGTCGACGCTCTCCTCCCTCGGATTGTTCCGGTAATACTCGCGGACGGTGCGGTCGTCCCTGGCATCGACTAGGCCCTGAAACGTGTTGTGGCGGAGGTGGCGGTGGTCGGCGGCAGTGGCGATCTGCGGCTTTGGCGCCCTGGCCTCCGCTTCCCAGAGGGTGTGGGTGTGGTTGAAATTCATCAGCGACCGCAGACGGTTGAGGCGCCTAGCCGCGTCCCAGGCGCGGGCGGCCTCCGCCGCCGTCGCAAAGGAGCCGAGGGGGATGCGGTCGTCCCCGCAGCGGATATCCATGCTGAACATTCCGTTCTGTCGTTCCCGGACTCCGCGGAAGCCGGTGGTGCTGTTCCTCCTCAAAGGCATGGTGGCGGCGCGACGGTGCGTGGAGAGGACTGTGTGTGTGCGAAAGTAAAGTATGCGTTCGTGTGTGAAAGTAAAGTATGGGCAAATAAGAAATAGGGTGCTACGACCAATTAGGCTTGACACAAAGGTAAATTCTCTAGATAGTGCAACTAAGGTGAATTTACCTATATGGCAAGGATAGAAACTAATGCAACCAGTACAACAATTAATGCAACAAGTACAAGTGAGTAAAAGATAATGGAACGAGATAACCGATGGAAGCACGCGGAGACATGATGTATTCCCGAGTTCCTCCTTGTTAAGGGAGTACGTCTCGTTGGAGGGGTGTGAGCTCGCCACGAAGGCCTACTCAACGCCACAAAGGCCTCACCCTATTCTCCAATGAACTTCCGCCACAAAGGCCTAGTTCACCTTCCACTATTGATCCCCTTTGAGGCGGGAATCGAATCCGTTACAAACAAGTTTGGGACACACACACACAACCAAATTGGGGGCTCCCAACAATCACAAATCACCAAGAGTAGCAAGAAGCCTAGGTTCTCCACAAGAGGAAACCCTAGGCAAAAGATCCCTCAAGATAACGAGGGGGAAATGGAAATCCGGTTGGTGCAGATGTAGATCCGAGGTTTCTCCTTCAATCCTCCAAGTTTCAACAAGTTTGGGTGGAGGAGGTGGGTGATCTAGCTTGGAGGTTGAGCTCAGTCAATGGAGACTTAAATGCTGGATGAGCTAACCCTTGGGGAAGAAATGAGACCTCTATTTATAGTCCCCACTTCCAACTAGCCGATTTCTGCCCTGTTTGCGACCAATCCGGAATCACCTGGAATAATTCCGGCCTCCCGAAATAATTCCGGAGCAATCCGGATGGTAACAGAGAAATTCACGTTCAAGTCGGAATCCATCCGGATTAGTCCGGAATAATTCCAAATGGTATCAGAAGAATTTGCGGCCAAGTCGGAATTTCTCCGGAATAATTCCGGAGCCCGGAATCACCCAGAATTATTCCGAATGGGTATAGAGACTTTTGCGGCCTAGTCGGAATCACCCGGATTGGTCCGGAGTAATTTCGGTCTGGTCCGGAATAATTCCGGGCTGCACAATAAAGCTCTTCTTCATGCCAGAAAAACATCCGTTGACCTTTATCTTCTTCACCATTTCTTCGACACCGCTTATGTACTTATTAAGATCATATCATTTCCACAAAATAGCACACACGGTTAAAACTCCTTTATGTTGTTAACAAACACAGAAAACACAGAGATATAAAATTCACTTTCAGTCTCCCCCTTTTTGGTGTTTGATGACAACATAAAGAATCACGTGGATAAACAAGGTGAACATAAAGAAATGGTCTCCAAAAAATAGATGGAGCTCTTCCTCGATATGTGTCGTGAGGCACATACTTCATAGGCTTGGCTCCCCCTATGTTTTAGACACCAAGCTGTCTAAACAAGTTCACAATACATGCATATAGATAATAATAATAATAATAATAATAATAGCACGCATGATAGTAGCATAACCACGGGTAGGGTGACACAAACAAATCATAGGGTTCCACACAAATAATAAAAGTTCGGAAACGATGAAAACGAAACTAAAGAAACCGGAGCACAAGCCTATAAGATCGAAAACGAAAGGCAAAAGACTCGTGCTCCCACCCTTACAAAGCCCGTGAAATCCTAAATATGGACTCCTTCTCCCCCTTTGGCATCAAGACGCCAAAAAGGGAAAACGAGTCCAACTAGCGTCCCAAGAGATCACTCGAAGTCATCTCCTCCGCGGTGCTCATCTTCACCTTCCTCTTCCTCCTCTCCACGCTCACGATCTCCAAGGAGGCACCCCAAACTAGAAATCATCATCATTAATCTCGGGAATCTCAATGGGAACAAGGTCAGTAGCAGCAACAGAAGGAGGATCAGCAGGCACTTCTATCCCAGCAGCTCTACGGTCAGCAATCTCCCTAGTGTCACTTCACATACTGAACATACTGCACATACTGAACATGGCCCTGAAGAACTTGGCAATGCCACTAGGGGGGCGCTGAGAGGCACCACTCGAAGAAGCAGAAGGAGTAGCCATAGGTTACTTGGACTTGGCCTTGGAGTACTCAGGAATCTCCACACCACAAATGAGAGAAGGCACCATCTTATTGCCCTTGACCACTTGAAAATCATCCATGATATCAACTCCCAGCTTGGCATTAATGAACCTCTGAATCAATGGGCCATAAGCAGGCTTCCTCTTCTCCATGATCCCAATACAAATCTCATGGTACAGAAAGTCCATCACATCAATCTTCCTCTGATTTTGAGGCTTGGTGAGGAACATGAGGTTCACCATAAAGGCTCTAATAGCAGAGTAGTCACTAGCCTTGACCACAATGGTGGGACGTAAGATCTTGGACAATAGGTTGTAGTAGGGGTACATGTTGGAGTTGAATGGCCTAGTCTTGCCGTGAGCATCAGGAGGATAGAAGAATTCCAAGATGGAGTTATCATACTCTGGGTTGTCATGTACCTTGAAACCATGATGACCATAGGTGGAAACCCATCTGTAACCCAGTGCCTCAGCAAATTCAA
Organism: Alopecurus myosuroides; assembly: GCA_028641055.1. Taxonomy (NCBI): domain Eukaryota; kingdom Viridiplantae; phylum Streptophyta; class Magnoliopsida; order Poales; family Poaceae; genus Alopecurus; species Alopecurus myosuroides. The sequence continues at coordinate 244,126,968 of CM054060.1, read as the reverse complement.
GAAAGTTTCTCGAGACCTTCTGATCCCCAGACATCCAAGTCATAGTGCGCACGGCATCACCCGTGCAGTGGAGAGTGCAATAGAACTGAGCGATCAAGTCCGGGCAATACTCACACTCAACCTCCAGAAGTGGTGCCACACCCAGTTTCACGAAGCAAGCATGAACATGACGAACATCACCATTCTTGTGCCTATGATAGAAGTCCATGTCAAGATGTGAATGCTCAAAGACAAGAGGGTTCTGAGTGGAATAGAAATCATCCGAACACTTTTGCTGAAGATTTGTCCAAAAACGAGGATCCTCGCAAGTGGACTCAACAAAACGCTAAGGGTTATTCCTCTTGATGTGCTTCCACTGAGGGATGGAGTAGGACTTCAGATCCCCTTCGGACAGCTTCTCAACCTGACTGTCATCACGATTCCCGCTATGATGACTGGAGGTGCGACCCCTGATGGGACGAGCACCCCTTCCAGCCAAGGCATTTCTCTTGGTACCCGGACGAGAGCCAGCACCTTCGAATAGAGGACATAGTAATAGCAAAAGATGAGTGCATATGCCAAAAGGGAACAAAGAAACTCCAAAAAGTTTGAAGTAGTGCAAGTTTTTCGAAATTCTGGCAGGATCCGGAAATATTCCGGATGGGTCCGGAATTATTCCGGCTGGGTCGAATTCGTCCGGAAAATTTTTGGGACCCTCGATCTGACTCGAGAAATCCCCAAAAATTCAAAAACTTGACTTTCTAACTGCACCAAACTTTGAGGAATACCAAGGAGATGATCCTAGAGGTAAACTACGTGCAGGAAATCGTGGGAGTGACAAAATATGGGATGTATCTAAGTCTAGGTTGGAAAATGCTTAGACCAGATCTAAGATGCCATGGGATCTAGGTATAGAGATTAGCAAGATGAAGTGGTTGATAGGAACTCGGAACTAGATCAAACCCTAGGAGAGATTTCATCTAGAACCAAAATCAACCAATAAAAATGAGAAAGAAGAGATGCCAATCACAATACCTTCCATGGGGGATGTCCTTGTCCAAGGAGGGATAAAAAATCCTCTCTAGGGGCAATGGGGACGGTTGCAGCGAACTATGGTGGTTAGGGCACGGGAGGAGGGGAAGAGTGGAGAAGAAACTGTCTCCCGTGTGTGCGGGCCTATTTATAGCAAAAATTGGCATGTCCGGAATGGCCCGGAATTAATCCGGCTGGTTCGGAATTATTCCGGATGTACACGGAAGTTTTCCGGCTGGGTCGGATTCATTCCGAATAATTCCGTTCAGACCAGGATTTGCTCCAAACAAGACCAGAAATGACAGTTTGGAAAGGCTAGCAACGGTGTGTCTTTGTGTGGGGTAAGGCATATGCATAGATGAATAAAAGTAGAGGACAAATGGACAAAATACAAAGGGGGTTAGAATTCGTAGTCTTACTTCTCAGGGAAGATGCAAATAAGATTCAAGATAGCAACGAGAAGTAGTATTCGGAGAAACAACTCAATGAACCAAAAGCAACCAACTAAGAACCAACTCTTCAAAAAAGAAGAGGTTGGTGGCCTAAACCACCATGTAAGAATTCATGGTATGCAACCGCGAAGATATATCTTGGGGGCATTGCCATTACTCAGCATTGAAGCTCACAATTCAACATTAGAAAAAGAGAGATAACAATGAATTTTTTCTTTCGGCATGATGGGGGGAAGGAGAACCCAATGTTTTAGGATAACACTCCCCCTATGTCCATGCCTACACCTAAACTCGAACACGTTTGATCTATAGGGGTGTGTGTGCAAGATCCTCAAGTCAAACTCCTAGAATCAGTGACATTTAGTTCATTCCTCAAGAACAAGAATCTTGCATCATCGAATGGCTTCGTGAAAATATCCGCAAGATTGTCCTTGGTGGGCACATAAGATAGAGAAATATCCCTCTTGCCACATGGTCTCGGATGAAATGATGGCGAATCTCAATATGCTTCGTTCTTGTATGTTGCACGGGGTTGTAGGCGATCTTGATGGCACTTTCATTGTGACAAAACAGAGGCACCTTATCCATATGAATGCCATATTCCTCGAGAGTTTGACTCGTCCATAGCAATTGAGTGCAAGCACTTGCAGCGGCTACATACTCGGCTTCGGCGGTGGAGAGAGATATGCAATTTTGCTTCTTGGAAGACCAACTCACCAAAGACCTACCAAGAAATTGGCAAGCCCTGGAAGTACACTTCCTATCATCTTGATCACCCGCCCAATCGGAATGCGTGTAGCCCTTGAGAGAAAATTGTGCCCCCTTTGGGTACCACAAACCAAATCTTGGGGTATGAACCAAATAACGAAAGATCCTATGGACCGCCATCAAATGGCTTTCCTTAGGAGCCGCTTGATACCTTGCACACACACCTAGACTTAAAACGATATCGGGCCTAGATGCACAAAGGTAGAGCAAAGAACCAATCATTAAACGATACATATTTTGGTCCACATCTTTACCCTTCGGGTTACGTGATAGGTGGCACTTGACTTTCATAGGAGATGTCTTAATCTTTGAATTTAGGAAGTTAAACCTCTTGATCATGTCTTGGGTATAATTGGCTTGAGAAATGAAAGTCCCACGAGCCAATTGCTTGATCTCAAAGCCAAGGAAGAATTTAAGCTCACCCATCATAGACATCTAGAACCTGTCAGTCTTAATCTTAGAGAACTCATTATTGAAAGCTTGGTTAGTTGAGCCAAAGATAATATCGTCCACATAGAGTTGGAATATGAAAATCTCTCCCTTTACTCTCGTGGTGAAGAGTGTGCGGTCGATCTTCCCAACTTTGAAACCACGGTCATCCAACAATTCTCTAAGGTGTTCATACCAAGCATGTGGTGCTTGTTTGAGACCATAGAGAGCTTTGTCGAGTTTGTAGACATGGTTAGGGAAGTTGAGGTTCTCGAACCCCGGGGGTTGCTTAACATATACTTCCTATTTTAGTGGACCATTTAAGAAAGCACTTTTGACATCCATTTGTTGCAATTTGAAATTATGAGAAGATGCATAAGCAAGGAGGATACGGATGGACTCAAGGAGAGCCACGGGTGCATAGGTTTCATCAAAGTCAATGCCTTTAACTTGAGTGTAACCTTGAGCAACCAATCTTGCCTTGTTCATTATGACAATATCATGCTCATCTTGCTCGTTATTGAATATCCACTTAGTGCCAATAACATTGTGGAAATCTTTGGGCTTCGCAACCAATCTCCAAACCTTGTTGGGCTCAAAATTATTGAGCTCATCATGCATTGCTTCAACCCAATCGGAGTCCTCAAGAGCTTCAAACAATTTCTTTGGTTCCACCATAGAGATGTGAGCTTGATGCTCACTAAAATTTTCCAATTGCCTTCTTGTGGATCTTCTATCTTGAATATCTTCCAAGACCTTGTTGTCTTGGGCATCAATATGCTTCAAAGCTCTTCTTATCCTTTTAGCACGACGGGCTTCGATCTCCGCATTATTGCGTGAGGGATCACTTGATCATCTTGATCATTTGGGTCTCCATCTTGACCAACTTGGCCTTGATCATCATTATCATAATCATCATCAATAATATCTTCAACACTAGCTTCAACTTGAGGAGAGGATGAAGAGGATGGTTGATCTTAGCCTTGACCTTGACTAGCATGAATGATAGGAGTGGTTGCATCCTGCGTAGTAACTTGGTCAATAAGAGGAGGGTCTTCAACATGTTCTTTGTTAGGTGAATCACTTGGCTCCTTGGCTTGTTCTTCTATTGTAGAGGAGGGCTCTACTTGAGTAGAGCACAGTACTTCTCGAGTCACCATAAGGTGTCCCTCAATGGGGCGGAAATATCCCACACCTATCCTTCCTATGGCTTCTTGAGGTATTTCAACATCTACATTAGAAACATGAAAATGCGCCACTTGGGAGCCATCATTTTCCTCGAAAACCACACTACAAGATTCTATGACAATCCGTGAGGCTTTGTCAAAGACTCTATAAGTGTGGGATTCGGCACCGTAACCAACAAATATACCCTCAATAGTTTTGGATTGAAATTTAGACAGCCTAACACCCTTGATCAAATAAAAGCATTTACAACCGAATACACGGAAGTAGGAGACGTTGGGATTGTTGTCGGTGAGTATCTCATATGGAGTCTTGTCCAAGCCCTTGCGGATGTAGAGGCGGTTGGAGGAGTGGCATGTGGTGGATATGGCCTCGGCCCATTAATATTGGGGAGAAGTGTACTCCGCCAACATGGTACTTGCCACATCCAAGAAAGTGCGGTTCTTCCTTTCGGCAACACCATTTTGTTGAGGAGTGTAAGTGGCAGAGTATTGATGACGAATTCCTTCTTCACTAAGGAATTCATTCAAAGTAAAGTTCTTGAACTCCGAACCATTATCACTCCTAATAGCCATGATTTGCACATTGTGTTGACGTTGCACTTGGTTGGAGAAGTCGATGATGGTTTGTGGAGTCTCACTCTTGCACTTGAATAAATAAACCCAAGTGTATCTTGAATAATCATCGACAATCACCAAGAAATATTTCTTGCCTCCAAGACTTGCTTCGGGCACGGCACCAAAGAGATCAACATGGAGAAGCTCCAAGATCCTTTTTGATGAAATAATAGTCTTGGCCTTGTGTGCCTTATCATGCATCTTTCCTTCAACACACGACCTACAAACGCGATTCTTTGAAAAGGAAACATTTTCTTTTAGTCTGACAATAAGGCCACCTTTGTGAAGACTTTGCAAAGTTCTCATGTTTACATGGGATAAGCGGCGAGGCCACAACCATCCCACGTCCGCCTTTCCAAAAAGACACATTGTTTGAGAGTTGCTAGACTTTGAAAAGTCCACCACGAACAACTCATTTTCAACATGTCCCACGTAAGCAACGTCAAGAGTCTTGCTCCTCAAAAGGACCACAATATCAACATCAAAAAAGACGGAGAAACCCATATTTGCAAGAGAGCGGACGGAAAGTAAATTGTAACCAAGGGATTCGACAAGCATGACGTTCACGATAGTGATATCAGGAGCAATCACAACCTTGCCGAATCCGGATACCTTAGACGAGGACGACTGTCCATAAGTGACGGTTGCTTGTATGTCATTGATGCATGTAAAATGCATACATGAACTTTGCATGTTATTACTTGCTTTTCCTACATATTAGCAACTTATATTCATGTTTTATAATGATTTGGGGGATTTTCTGAACAATCCCCCTTCTTTTGGTTCTAACCCTGTTTTTCCAGAAAACGTACTTTTTAGTGTTTCAGACTTTCCGGGAGTTTCGGGACTCCAAAAAGGGCAAGGCCAAAGAGCACGGTTCAGAATTTTCCAGACGAAGACCATGCGCCAAAGTAGAGGGCCAAAAGGCCAACCAGGTGGAAAAGAGGACCCTCCACGCGGCCAGATTCCTTGGCCGCGTGTGGGGCCCCCTTTTGCCCCCGTGGCTCCGATGTCGTCGATCTTTCTTCTCCCGAGTGTCTCGTGACCTAAAAACGACTATATAAAGGGTCCCCTGGCCTTTTCGAGAAGGAGGCGGCACCGAGAGATGAAACCACGAAACAGAGAGACAGAAGGCTGCCGCCGAAGAAGATCGGAGGGGGGAAACGCCGCCGGGATCACCCCCGGAGGGCTCCACCCCCCTCCGGCGTGTTCATCATCAACATCTACAGCAAGATCAGCTCCATATCTCCACTTTAATCTCTTGGAAAACACGATGTATGATGCAATACTATATTCCCTTGATGTATTGTGTCTCCCCGTCTATGTTTGAGTAGTGAATTGTTCTTGGCAATGGTGAAATAGTTCGTTGATTGGTTGCATACAAGTTTGTTATCTTCTATGATTGTCTTTATGTACAATATATGAGTGCACACATATGTTCGGGAATGCATGTAAGGTGATCACCGGTAGCATAATGGAGTGGTGGTGACTTGGGAGTGACAGTAACCTGAGACCGAGCCACAAAGTTAAGTTATTGGTGGATATATATAGGGGACCTTAGAACGTAAGGCTATGGTGGGACTTTATGTCTTAATCAATCTTGTGCAGTCATTTACTTGGCCACATGATCCATCATAAGGGGTTGTAGATCATTTACTTGACTATACCTATTCATGGCTCCTTCCTTGAAGAAACAACTAAGACTAAAACATGTGCTTCACTAATTGTGACAACCACACGAACGAAACACCTATTGCTAGAACACTTGCTCCCTTGAGATACTTGAGATATTTGCTGCTTGCTACTTTAGAAACTTGCTTTAGGATTACTTGCATTTTAAACTTGCTTCACTAGTTACTAGACAAACCACACTCCACGTCACTTGCTTTTAATTAGTTAGTTCCTTTTAGCCAAACTTATTGCATTGCATAAACAGCCATATAAGAGGGTTATAGGGCTTTAGAGAATAGATAGCTTACCTTCAGCTCCTCGTGGGTTCGACACTCAAATACTTATCGAAAGGTACTACAATTGATCTCCTGCACTTGGGAGTCATCAGTCATTTGGGCGCAACTCTGTCACAAGTTCTTTGCTTCCGGTCATATGACTAGTGCATCCACTATCAATTATATTTAGACCCACTGGAAGCATAGTCCTGCAAGAGATCATTGACTAGAGTTAGGACCCGAGGAGGGTCCCTTCATGTTAGCAACAAGGGTCTAAGGAACCCAAATAGTATAGTCAATGAAACCCTTAATAGGACAAACATATTTAGCTTGCACAACACCATAATAATCAACATATAAGAAATGGTGTGGATTGTTAGTTCCACGGGAGGTGCTACGAGTAGTGTTGTCCCTCATGACACTACTACTCGAGGCAACATTGCTTGCTTGTGCGGGTGTGCTACGAGTAGTGTTGTCCCTAATGACAATACCACCCGAAGCACCATTGTTTGTCTTCTTCTTGTTCTTGTTCTTCTTATTTTTCTTCTTGGCAACATAGCCAAGACCTTGCTTGCCCACTTGTGGCCTTGGAGCACTCAATTGTGGTCTAGTAATGACCACATCCGAGCTAGGGGAAACCACTTGTGGGGTAGAGACCACAACCTTCTCAACTTGAGGGCCTTTTCCCTTGAGCCTTGCTAGCTCATCCTTCAACCTAGCATTTTCCTCAATAATATTTGCATGATCACAAGAAGAAGTAGAGGTTCTAGGGTTGTTAAGTTGATTAAGTTGAGTTTGAAGTTGTTCATGCAACTCTTTGAGGGAAGAGTGTTGGCTCTCCAAAGCTTTGAGGGCCTTGGTTAGCTTTTCAAACTCCTCGGTTAGTTTTCCATGACCAACACCAAACTCAACCTTATCCTTTTTAGCCTTTTTATATTTAGCAATGGCAAGGTCACGTTCCTTAGTGATGTTAGAAACAAGTTCATTATGAGTTAATTCAATAGATTCAATTTCCTCCTCTAGAGAAACTCTACCATCATGCTCTTCCTCAAGAGTCATAGAGAGGGATGCAATTTCATCCGCATCCCTTCTTTCAACCTCAACTTTCTTCTCAAGAGCTTCTTGGGCCTCTCCCAATTGGCTCATGAGATGATCAAAGTACTTCTTGGTCTCCCCTTGTATGTTAGACAAAAAAAAACGTTCCAAGGAGAGCCTCTCATCTTCTACTCTAAGAGTAGCAAGATGTTCTAGTTCACTAGGGGTCTTAGAGTTGGAGGAAGGTGATACCTCCATGGCCTTAGCCATGAAGCACTTGGCATTTCATTGAGGATGATTTTCATTGGGGAATTCAAAGAGAGATGAAGATGACGGGGTAGAAGCAATAGCTAGAGCGGCCACTTCATTTGTGGTTTCTTCTTCTTCATCACTCCCGGAATCATACTCCTCTTGAGTCAATAGCACAAACTTGGTGGGAGACTTCTTTTTGAATGGTTTCCTCTTTAAATGAGGTTTCTTGTACTCAACCTTGGACTTGTCCTTGCGAATGAGGTTACCACTATGTAGTTCTCTATTTTCATAGGGACACTCCGCAATGAAGTGGTGCTTACCTCTGCAATTGAAGCGAGACCTCACTTTTTGAGTCCCATCATTGCCATAGCAAGACTTGGTCTTCTCCTCAACAAATTTCTTGCCCTTGGGAGGATTCCTCTAAAACTTTTGCACGGTGAGAGCAATGAGATCCTTTAGCACGGGATCATAGTCTTGTTCCTTCAAAGGAGGCAACGCCTCTTCTCCTTCTTCTTCATACTCAACCTCTCTTGACACAACTTTGGCTTTCAAAGCAACCGATGCTCCTTTGTGCATTCCAATGGCCCTAGCACGGTTGTCAAGAGCATTCTTGGTTTGCACTTGATAGGAGCACATTTCTTGCATCACTTGAGTTGAGGTCACGCAAGAGAAATCATGTCTTCCTTGAATGCTCTTCAAGTCCGCGCCCTCAAATGGCATTATGGCAATCATTTACTTCCTTTTGATCCAAGCATCATCAATGTACTTGGCACCAAATTTGAGAAGGCGGTGGCAAGAGTCTTGAGTCTTCGGTACATGTCAACATGGTCCTCTCCATCATGCATATAGAACCCTTCGGCCTCATTGGTCAAGGACTCATATCTATTCCTTTCCATACTCTCATTGCCCACAAACATGATGACAAGAGAGTCCCATGTTTCCTTGGCGGTGGAATACTGTTGAAGATGCGGCATGTGGTTAGGACCCATGGCTTGTTGAAGAATTGACAAGGCGGTGTAGTTGAGTTGGCAATCTACGGCTTCCCTTCTTCTAAGGTTCTTGGGTTCATGAGGCTTGTATCCATCACGAGTGATCCTCCAAAGATCTACACAAGAAGAGTTCAAGTGAGTCTCCATGTAATATTGCCATTCACGAAAAGAAAAGGCATCAATTTTAGGTGGATGTCCCCTAGGGATATATAAGGATGAGGGACGGGGGGATCGGGAGAATATCGTCCTTTGACGGAGTGATGTTCTTCATCTCCATCCGTGCCGTTCTCGGTGGAGTTTTCGACAGAAGCAATTTTAGATGGATCACCATCTACCCCTTTCTTGGCACCCTCCAGAGTAGTTTCCGGAGGAGTAGATTCGGCGACCTCCGGTCGTTTGGCTTTGAGGAGTTCCGCCAAGACTTGGCGCAACTCATCAAATTTGGTTTCTATGGATGAGGTCAATGAATTTCTCAACTCATTGAGATCATCCATGGACACCCTAGCCACAGACGTTTCGGTATCCGGATCTTCTCCCATACTTAAACTCTTAGGCGGTCAAGCCCGATAGAAGAGCCGAGGCTCTGATACCAATTGAAAGTAAAGTATGGGCACCTATTCACCCCCCTTCTAGGTGCCTAGTTCACCTTCCACTATTGATCCCCTTTGAGGCGGGAATCGAATCCTTTACAAACAAGTTTGGGGAACACACCCACCACCAAATTGAGGGCTCCCAACAATCACAAATCACCAAGAGTAGCAAGAAGCCTAGGTTCTCCACAAGAGGAAACCCTAGGCAAAAGATCCCTCAAGCTAATGAGGGGAAATGGAAATCCGGTTGGTGAACATGTAGATCCGGGGCTTCTCCTTCAATCCTCCAAGTTTCAACAAGTTTGGGTGGAGGAGGTGGGAGATCTAGCTTGGAGGTTGAGCTCAATCAATGGAGACCTAAATGCTGGAGGAGCTAAACCTTGGGGAAGATAGGAGACCTCTATTTATAGTCCCCACTTCCAACTAGCCGTTTTCTGCCCTGTTTGCGACCATTCCGGAATCACATGGAATAATTCCGGCCTCCCGGAATAATTCCGGAGCAATCTGGATGGTAACAGAGAAATTCACGTTCAAGTCGGAATCCATCCGGATTGGTCCGGAATAATTCCGAATGGTAACAGAAGAATTTGCGGCCAAGTCGGAATTTCTCCGAAATAATTTTGGAGCCCGGAATCACCCGGAATAATTCCGAATGGCAACAGAGACTTTTGCGGCCAAGTCAGAATCACCCGGATTTGTCCGGAATAATTTCGGGCTGCACAATAAAGCTCTTCTTCATGCCAGAAAAACATTCGTTGACCTTCATCTTCTTCACCATTTCTTCGACACCGTTTATGTGCTTATTAAGATCATATCCTTTGTCGTAGAATGGGAAAGACAGATGCCATGGGATGGCTTAAGGTTTGGGGCCGATGGACGCTGTAGGTATCCGGGGAGGGATCGCACGGCGAGTAGCCGCGCTCAAGAACACTTCAAACACAATAATCTACCCAGGTTCGGGGCCCTCGTGTATGTTATCCGAGTAGCCACAGTACAACTTTGCCTCTCAGCCGAGTAGCCACTCAGCTGCTCTCTCTAGCTCTAGTGATGGCTCTCACAATAAATGCGCTCTGGGCCAACGCCCCTCGCGCAGGAGGAGGCTTTGCACCTTATATACTGGTGCCCAGCCGAGTAAACGAAGAATAAAAGGTACTATGATGGGACAACTCCACTGTGACACGAAGGGCACGCTTCCGGGTTCCCGCTGACGCGGGTGCGAGAAGTCGCCGTCCGGCTGACAGGACCTGTCCACCCTGTCAGTCTCATAGAGTAGGCCCCCCGACACGTCCTGTCCCCCCTGTCAGTGACAGGACGTGACAAGCGCCAACCCTCACTGTGTCCACGCCGTAGCGCGGATAATCACGTACCTAGTAAGTTGAACCGCACGCCTGTACGGCTGCGGGATACGCGGGATCTCGTCAGAACGGCTCCATTGACTTCTTGCCCGAGTAGGCTTGCAGCTTATCTACTCGGACCACTTGTTCTTTACTCGGACAATATTGATCTTCCTTGTTATCTTCTTCTGGCCTTCAGTGAGTATCACCGAATAGAACATACCGGGTAGTGATACCCGGGTAGCCGTCTACTCGGTCAACAGCACTTTGACCTTCGCTTTACCACTTGCCTTACCCCTACTCGGGGGTAGCCCCCCGACATTATTCCCCGAAGCTGGTAGAGTCCAGCGAACTTGTTCGTTTGGGCCCTGCCAGCTTAAACCAAATTTGTCTTCGTGAAAGAATGAGGCCAAGTTGCACCTCAACCCGGACCACTAACTCCTACTCGAATCTCTCCATCTGTGGTGATGAGAGAAAATCTTTTGGAGCGGAGTAGAGCACTCTCTGCATAGTACTGCCGAGTAGTTTAACTTGGTGAAATTCTCGACACGATCCCGCTCGATTAGACAAAATCTATCTTCTCGTGTCCTTGTGGGGCACGTGTCACGCGCACATTCCCCCGACGCCTCCGTGCCAGTACAACAGGAGGCCACGCGCCTATCACTGCCGCCAGGACCCACAGCCCGTTAGGTCACCTCGAGCGAGTGCTCGAAAGCCCATGACCCACGTCGTGGGATTAACTGCGCCCGTTACGCGCGCGGATTGCGCTTGGTGCGTTTCTAACGGGCAGTTAACCCACGCCGCACGATCTCTGGCCATGATCAATCCCAGTGGTAACCGCAGCTCGCGCGGGAATAAATACCCCCGTTCCACCCAATTCACTTTTTCCCTTTGCATTTTCCCCATCTCCACTCCCTCTCTGCCTTCGCCTCGGCCGTCGAGCACAGCGCCGCCGCAAACCGCAACGCGCCGCCGCTCCACGCGCCGAGAGACACACAGAGAGAGCACCACATCTCAAGCGCCTCCGTCCTCGTCCTTGTCTCCAACTCCGACAAGCACCCGCGACTCCACCGGTAACCCCGCCGTCATGGACCTCGAGCACGTCGCTGTGGACGAGCAGGAGGAGGAGATGGCGCCGTCCCGACCGGCTGGGAGGGCTCGGATGTCATCGCCGCTGACTGCCAGTGGCTGGTGAACACCCGCCAAGTCCCCCCCCCCGGCATCATCTGTCGCCCTCCCGGCGACAAGCTCGTCCCAGCACCTCAAGACGGTGAGTTCGTCGTGTTCTTGTCGCACTTCAAGCGCGGCTTTGGCTTGCCCATCTCGAAATTCTTCTCTGATTTCCTCCGCCATTTTGGCCTCCAACCCCACCATATTCCTCCGAATGCCATCGTCATGCTCTCCACACACGCCACCGTCTGCGCGGCCTTCTTGGGTGTTTACCCAACCGTGCAGACCTGGGCTCGTTATTTCTTTCGCCGCCAACAGAGCGTGCCCAATACAAACAATCCTATTGTTCCTCGCGCAATGACCCAGACGGGTGGCGCGATGATGCTGCAACGCTCCACCGGGCACCACCCGCGGGTTCTCGGACTGGAGACTGTGCGCAAGTGGCAGCGCGGTTTCCTTTACGTGAAGAATGTAGCTCCTGAAGCCGTGAAGTCTGCTGAAGACCGGATTGGACACCCCTGGTTCCAGAACATGCTGCCCACCAGGCAGAACTGGGGGTACAACCTGAAGAACACGGTGCTTGACGTCATCCAGGTAGAGAAACGCCTGACGCAGCTGGCTGAGGAAGGGCTCTTGCAGGACGATCCAATCGCCTGCTGGATTCTCGCCGAGTACTCCCGCTCCAGGCCCGAGTACACAAGATGTTCTACATGGGAGGTCCGCGGGACTGCACTCGGACCACGACCTTCGAGCTCAGCAAAGCAGAGGTGGCCATCTGGGCCAAGTCCATTATGAGGACCACGCTGACCGAGAACTGGGCCTACGGCTTTGTGTCGTATAGCCGCACGAAGTGCATCCCCCAGGTGAGTACCGCACTCTGTATGCTTACTGTTTGTGCTCTATGCCAAATAGATTATCTCCTAGGCTTTATATGCTTTATGTTTGCATGCCTTACTGAGTAGAACTTTCTAGTTAGCACTTGGCTTTGTATGCTTAGTGTTTGCATGCCATGCCGGATAGATTATCTCATAGGCTTTATATGCTTTATGCTTGCATGCTTTACTGAGTAGAACATTCTAGTTAGCACTTGGCTTTGTATGCTTTGTGTTTGTATGCCATGCCGAATAGGTTTCCTTAGAGATATTAGCTTTCTGTGCTTAGTGTTTGCACGCTAGCCGAATAGGAACACTTCTTGATTACCTCGTCTGGTCCTTAGCCTTTTATGCTTTTTTGTTTACATGCTAGACCGAGTAGGGTCCCTACTCCCCAGGAGACCACTTTACTTATGCTTTATGTTTGCATTTCCAGCACATCAACCGTCAGAGAGACGAGGATGAGACCAACTTCGAGGCCAACTGGAAGGATGACCGAACAGAGGACGATGTCACAGCGTACGACACCCAAGACACCCTCTGCATCCCTCGTGCCGGCCAGGAAGGTAAGTCCCGTGTTGATGCCTCCATTCGGGACTGGTCAGAGGATGATGAAGGTGACCGGATTCACCTCTCTGCTTGTCTGCACTTTGTTTTGCTTCCTCTCTTTTGCTTACTCCGAATTCTTTCCTCTTCTCTGCAGAGGTACCTGTGCTGGAGGAAGGAGAGGAACCTGTGGATGCGGTTCCTGTGTCTGTGGCTGCTCCCACTACTCGGAAGAGGGTGGGCAGCGGTGGCGCAGGCACCTTCTCCCAAGAAGTTGAAGAAGAAGCCGGGTAACAAACCCCTGGCCGGAAGCAAGCCTGCTTCCCGCAGGAGACGCGCCCCCGTTTCAGATGGGTAAGTGCCTCCGAGTTCACCCTGGTTTTCTGCTCTGCTTCTTCCTTTCTCCTTTTTCCGCTTTTCCTCTGACCTTGTTTTTCCTTTGCACCTTCCTTTTCAGCGATGCACTTGATGCACACGCCACTGCTCCACCTTCCCCCAAGAGGAAAACGGTCCCGCCGCCCGAGCAACTCGTGAATTTCACAGACACGGATGAGGACCAGAACACGGAGGGTAGGACGCACACGTCCTCCCCCGTTAGAGAAGAGCACGACTTCGTCACCGAGAACGATGGCGCCGGGAATGATACCGACCGCGTCTCCGAGCAGCTGCAGCCTGAAGCGCAGCAGGCTGCTCAAGACGTCGCCAACACCGAGAGCCCTCCAACTCCCCCAGCTGGATCAGCTGGGGAGACTACCGAACATGCTGCCGAGCAGCAGCAGGAGGACGCCGCCCTGGAGCGGCCAGACCCTGTTGCTGATCAGCAGCTCGAAGACAATGCTGTCGTGCAGCCTGACCCCGCTGCCGAGCAGCGGGTAGAAGACGATGCCGCAGAGAGACCAGACCCCGTTGCCGAGACCAAGTGCAGCCGGACGCTGCACCGAGTAGCCGGCCACCTGCGCCGCCAACTCAGCAGGCGACTCCACCTCCCGAACGAGTTCCACCTCCTTCTCAACAAGCATTTCCGCCAGTTCGCCAAGTCCCACCACCTTCTCAGCCAATTCTCCAAGCACCTCCGTCTTCTCGGCCAACCCCCACGCCAAGCACCAAGTGAACTGCCAAGTCAGGTGCAGAACCAACCCGTCATCAGCCAAAGCGTGGCGCCGCACAGGATGGGCAGTCGTTGCTGCCCTTCCAGCCGCAAGGCGGACAGGCCGCGCAGCTACCCAAGAACCCCAAGAAGAAAACATCCAATCCAAACGTCAGCTTAGTTCCAGTCAGCGCCACCTTCGGCCCTGCAGAGGAGCTAGGTGCTGGTGCGAGTGCCAGCGAGAAGCGCGATTTCCCAGTGTACTGGAAAGAACTACAAGAGCGCCACCGGATCCAGATGTCGTAGGAAGAGGAGCGGCTAATGACTCTAAAAGAGCGAAAAGCCGCAACCCTTTCCAAGTCAAAGGGGAAGAAAGCTTTCCTTCTTATCAAGGAAATCTCCTCTCGCCAAGAAAATGACGAGGCACTTCCTGAAGAAGGTGTTGCAGCTATCCTGGACCGGGTAGGCCATATTGAGAAGGCCTGGGACAGAAAGGTCTTTGGCAACGCTGATGGGATGGTACCGAGTTAGGCAAGCTCGATCACTATCGGACAGACTGGAACAAGGCCGACATCGACCCCGTTGGCATGGCAGTAGCCAGTCCTTGCAGCACCTTGGCCAGCAAGCTTTTCGTCCTGCGCAAGAAAATCGAAGATATTGAGCAAAGCTATGTGGTAAGTGTTCTATCTCCTTCTGAATTTTCCGAGTTGCTAGTTTGCTTCTTTCTCCTTTTCTTCTCTTATCCATTCCCCCAGTCCCCGAGTTTCGGGCCGAGTAGGTGAGACTCCACCGAGTTGAAATCTACTCGGGCCAAATCTTCCAAAACTTATACTCTTTCCTTCCCTTCTGCAGGATAGCGTCCAACAAAGGACAAAGGTGTTCCGCCAACTTCTCTGGAATCACCGCCAAACCAGGGACCGGAACCGAGCCCTGGAGGCCGACCAGAGTGACAGGGATGCATTGGAGAAAAATGCCCTGGATTGCACACTCAAGCTTTCTGAAATCGAAGGTAAGATTCTAGCATTTTGGTTTGTGCGTTTTATACTTACGCCCATTTTTTGCTTTTTTCTTTTGCTCAATCGCCGTCTACTCTGTAGGTGAGCTCAAGGCCCTGGTGGATAGACACCAGGATTGCGAGGTTTTCGCTGCCTCAGCGCAGAGTAAAATCTCTTCTCTGGAAGGTGAGCTTCCCTCTTTCTTCTTTGTACTTGTTATCTTTTACTTGGCTACCCTGCTGATAGTGTTGTTCTTCTCGCAGAAGAATATAAGAATTTCCGGGAGCAGCACTTGCAATGCCTCACTCCTGCTGAGGCACATCAGCAAGTGCAGGCCCGAGAAGTAGAGCTAGAGAAGGAGCGCGCAGCCGAAAGGGAGGAGTTCGAGAAGCTCCAAGTTGATCTCAGAGACGCACTCCAGACTGCAATCAATCATGTCCGCGAGAAGAAAGAGCTCAAGACATCAGCTGCCGTCGAGAAGCGGGCACTTGAGCATGAAATCCAGATCCTTTAGGAAAGGAATCGAGCACTCGAGTCCACGATTTGCGAGTCGCGCCGCCTCCAGGATAAGCACATTCGAGACGTAGATGACTGGAAGAACAAGCTGGGGGCCCTTGTGCTAGAAATGGAATGTGAGTTGCCGCTACTCGCTACCTTGTCTGTCATTTTTCTTTCTGTCTTCTTCTATTCTGTTTCTTCTCTTCTCGGTTACACTTTCTGATCCAACTCTGTACCTCCTGATTAATATGTCTTCCCTGAACTTCGTTCTGCTGGTGAAACCGCTGTGGACAAGGCAAGAAAGGTCAGGGCAGCAATTGGTCTCAATGTTGACGATGGATCCAGCCTTGATGATCATCTCACCAACTTGAAGACCCAAGTACGCTCCCTCAAGGGCTTGGGCACCTCCATGGTGTCCACTGCTATCAAGATGCATAAGCAATTCTGGCCCGGAAAGGACGTTCCGGAAACCTTCCGCAGCATCGCAGAGCACCTGGATGAAGTTAAGGTGGAGCTCAAGAAATGGCGTGCTTTGGCAGCTCGGGCGGGAGCTGACGAGCTGCTGCACTTCATCTTGTCTTGGTACGAGAACCTGGATCTCAACAGGATTGGCACTCGCCGCAATGGATCCAAGTGGACTGAGCGCCCCGAGTGCGTGTCCTGCTGGAAAGAAGTGGCCTATGAGCTCGCCTCTTACGCTGACACCAGCCGGTACATTGACGGCCTCACTGAGCCAGACACAGATGTTGAGGACGAGGAAGATGAAGGGGAGGCCGAGTTCGAGGCGAAGACCAGGAACAGGATGACAAGGAAATGGAGCAGGAAGAGGCCGAGCACGAAGAGGCCAAGGAGGAGGAGAGCGAACAGGGTTGGGAGCCAACCCGGAGACTGAGCAGTCGCAATCCGCCGCGCACGAGGAGACCGCCACCACCGAGATGGTGATTGACGACCCCGCTCCTGAGCTGGGCGCGACTGGGACCGCGTCTGCTGAGCTCTACCCTCTTCCCAGCACTGTAGCCACTCAAGCCTCCAACTCAGCGTCAGCGCCCACCTCCACTACTCCAACTCCTTGTTCAGCTGAGCCAACTTCCACCACTGCTGCCTCCGAGCCGGAAGCGCCAACCAACACCAACATGGATACTGGCTCCACTGCAGCTTAACTCCTGCACACGTTTATCTCTAAACAATCTCATCAGATCCCCGGGATGCCGGGTGCAAATGTATTGAACAAGTTTAAGTTTTTTCAGCTACTCAGTTTTACTTTAGTTAATATTTGGCAACTCTGGCTCAATGCCGGGTTGCGTTTCTATGCAAGTCCCCTAGTTGCATTTTCCATTCACTTGTTCTTTTCGTCTTTGCTCTTACCTGCCACTTGTGGCTTTTTGGTAGTCGAGTCACAAGATTTTGAAGTTCAAGTTTCAGATATTTTGCCACTTAGAAAATTGCATAGTAACACTGCCCACCACTTAGCCGAAAAGAGACAAAAAAGTAAAGAACACCCTACTCGGTTGCTGCACCTTGCTTTTCCTTAGCAATTTTTCGTGTGTTCATTGACCTTTCTCTTGTTCTCTTGCTTGCCATGAAGCCGGGTTGCGGACAACAGCAGAGTCGAAGAGTTGGCCCTTGGGTTTAAACAGATTACTATATATGCTTATGAAATTCTAAGTGAATCAACCGAGTAGACAAAGTAAAACAGAGTAGAATGACACAGCGCGAATTTGGACAAGGGCAGTCCCCGAGTTTGAATTCGGAAAGCCGACTACAATTTTAACTCGGCTGAGGAAATACATACAATGCTTGCTCATGAATGAAAATGGCGGAGTAGAGCTACATTCCAGGGACGCTTGGATTCCTCTCCTCCTCTATCCGGTCTGTTCTTCTGGGGTGCCTGTGCGTCAACTAGATAGTAGGCATCATTGTGCAGGGCCTTACTCACAATGAAAGGCCCTTCCCACGGAGGGGATAGCTTATGCATCCCGGCTGTGCGTTGCATGAGCCTAAGGACCATATCTCCTTCTCGAATAACCCTTGGGTTTACTTTCCGGCTATGATAGCGCCTCAGGCTTTGCTAATAAATGGCTGAAAGTGACAGAGTTAACTCTCTTGCTTCTTCTAGCAGGTCAACGTAATTTTCTCGAGCATCTCAGGCCTCTTTTTCAGTATAGAGTGTTACCCTTGGTGAGTCATGCTCTAGGTCAGTGGGCAACACGACCCCAGCTCCATATACCAGGAAGACTGGTGTGTATCCGGTTGATTGGTTAGGGGTAGTCCTTAGACTCCACAACACCACCGACAACTCGTCCAGCCAACAACCAGGGCTTGGCTTTTTTCCGGATAGAACCATGCCATTTGCTCTTTCAACTTGTCCATTGGAAGCTGGATGCACAACTGACGCAACATCTAGTCGGATGCGCTTCTCCTTGCAGAATCTTGCAAAGGCCCCCTCAGCAAAGTTTGTGCTATTGTCAGTGATGATGTTGTGCGGGTAGCCGTATCTCAGAATGACATCCTTCAGGAAACTCACGGCAGTGACTCCATCACATTTCCGAATAGGCTTGACCTCGATCCACTTGGTGAACTTATCAACCATGACCAAAATGTGAGTCATGTTGCCTCTAGCCGGCTTGAAAGGGCCTACCATGTCCAAGCACCAAACAACAAATGGCCAAGTGATGGGGATGGTCTTCAACTCAGATGCTGGCATATGAATCTTGCTTGCAAATATTTGGCACCCATTGCACTTTATCACTATATCTTCAGCTTGTCTCAAGGCATTGAGCCAAAAGAAACCATGCCGAAAATCCTTGTTAACGAGAGCCCGAGAAGAGACGTGATGTCCGCATTCTCCTTGATGTATTTCTCTGAGAATTTCTTCTCCTTCTTCTGTCTCCACACAACGTTGCAGCACGCCAGTTGGGCTCCTTCTGTGTAGTTCCTTGTTGATGATTGTATAGCCCTTGGATCTTCTCTGTATTTGCCGGGCTGTAACCTCGTCACTCGGCACAGTGCCATCCCTTAGGAAGGACAAGATGGGCACAACCCAACCCGGCGTGGGCCGAACAGGGAACACAGGTTCATCTATCTCCATAGGATCCGCCACCATTACTTGCTCCGAGTTGAGAACGAGGCCCCGAGTCCCCGAGTGCTCGGAAATGACCCCCTCGATGAATGCGACAGTCCCCGAGTTAGGAGGGGCAGTCCCCGGGTTGCAGGCGCCAGTCCCCGGGTTGGAGACGGCAGTCCCCGGGTTCTGTCTTGCAGCCTCCCAATCAATCTCCATAGGAACTGCTTCTGAATTTTCTAATGATGGAATGAATATGGACTCCGAGTTGGGAGATGGCTTGATGGATGGCTTTCTAAAATGCTCCAAGGCAATCCCAGGTGGGATAAATTGCCGAGAAGACTCCAACTTGGACAGAGCATCCGCTGCATCATTTTCAGCTCAGTGTATGTGATGAAATTCACAGCCATCGAAGAATCTGGTCATGGTTTGAACCAGAAAACGGCAGGACGCCATGTTGGAATCCAAGGCATCCCAATTGCTGGATACTTGTTGCACCACCAAGTCTGAGTCACCATAACAGACAATACACTACACTCCAATCTCTTTGGCTACTCTCAAGCGGTGTACCAGTGCCTCATACTCGGCCACA